>CM021698.1:136913817-137034759 GCA_011074415.1 Stictonetta naevosa | reverse complement strand
TTTTTTTTTTTTTTTTTTTTTTTTTCCTTCTTCTGTGGTCCACTGATCACTTTGACCTAGACAGTCATTTCATTTGCTGGTGACTGGGTTTCCCAGTTTGTGCTCGCTGGCCCCTGTGCTTCCCACACAGACTTAAAAGGACAACCAGTAATTCAGGAAGACTCCTAACACAGCAGGGTTACACTGGTAATATGGAAGGGTTAAGACTGAAAACCAACGCAGTTTAATTCTATTTTCAGAAATCAGTACCTAACGCAGGGTTATCTTTAATGACAGACACCATGGTGTCAAAGGACTGTGTCAGGTTTCAGACCTTTTCATAGTTTAAATTCCTATGTTTAATCAAAGGTTAACTGAATCATTGCTGGCGGTGAAGAGTTACTTCAATGTGGCGTTGTAGTGGGTGGCCTACAATAACTAATACCATATTCAGGCAGCAGTCTCATACATGCAAACATATTTCCCATGCATGTCTCTGTGTACAGAAAATATATGTGGCAGTATATATAAGCTATTTCTCAGGAGACAGTGCAAAATAATTCTAGTTGCAATTATTTTTAACTGCTTCATCCCCTAGATGAATAAATGTAATTTTTGTCTTGAATCTTAAATAAATAAATAAATAAATAAAAATCTCTCAAATAAAATGAAACTATTAGTTTCCTTTGATTCCTGAGTGTCAGAACTCATATCTGCAGAATTCTGTTTCATTTTCTATGGCTATATTTTGTCTTTTTTTTTCCCATTTTTAGTAATTTGTCAGTATAGTAATTAATTTATGTAAAAAAAGAAGAGTATGGTGCAGAGCCCAGATTTTTTTTTTTTTTTTTTTTTTTTTGGTGTGTGTGTGTACAAATGTAGCTTTGTACCAAGTTTTTAAGAATATTCCTTCTCATCCATTATTCTGAGTTATGGTACCTGAATTTTTGTTTACTTTGAATGGTGTTTAATATTTGGAATGTTAATAAATTTCACTGATTAGCTTTCTAAAAAGTATTTATTTTGTGGCAATGTATATTTTCATACTGCATAGGGCTTGACCAACTGCTTATGAAATTTATATGATATCATTAAACATACTAATATATAAATTATTTTATATAAATATCTGACACATATTCTAGATTTTGTTCATAAAGTTCCCGTTTTGTTTTTTTGTTTGTTTGTTTGTTTTTTTAAAAAAATGTAAATTATGTGATTAAAAGATTTGCTTCAGAAAATGCAACAACCAAAAAACTAAAAAAAAAAAAAATGCTATTCTATTTCTACCGAACAAGGATTTTCACAGAAGATTTGCCACTAAGCAGAAATATTCAGGGCAGGGGAATTTCTTTTTAGAACTATTTGTGGTTTCTCTTAAAACCTCAGAATGAAGTATTTGGGTTTCCAACAAAAGATTCACATATTTTGGTGTTACGGTTGAAAACTTCTTTTTATTGAGTTTCCACCTCCGATTCCACTAAGGAAATCAACAATTAAATATAAATAGGAGACAATAATTATTGGCTTTCTGAAGAAGAATGTGGGAAAAATTGAATTTCCTGTCTCTTCCCTCTATAAGTTAATTAAGATAAGGGCATGATAAAGACTCTGAAAGTGTATTCTTATTTTTGTACCTCTGTAGTTCACTCATAACTGAGACAAATCTGCTAGAGACATAGTCACATAAAGCTACAGGTGATAAACCAAGCAGAGGAAATATTCCTTTATATACTTAGTATACTGTGATCAAGTGCCATATACAGAATTTTATGTAAAAATATTTTTGGTTGTATATCTTCCTCATTAACACACAAAGGAGAAACACGGTTTTGTGTTCAACATCTTAATCGATGACCTTGATGAGGGAATAGTGTCTGCCCTCAGCAAGTACGCCGACAACGCAAAGCTGGGAGCAGTGGCTGACACGCCAGAAGGCTGTGCTGCCATTCAGCGAGACCTGGACTGGCTGGAGAGCTGGGCAGGAAGAAACCAAATGAGATTTAACAAGAGCTAGTGTAGAGTCCTGCACCTGGGAAGGAACAACAGGAAGTATCAGTACAGGCTGGGGGACGACCTGCTGGAGAGGAGCTCTGAGGAGAAGGACCTGGGGGTCTTGGTGGACAACAGGTTGACCATGAGCCAGCAGTGTGCCCTCGTGGCCAAGAGGGCCAATGGGATCCTGGCGTGCATTAAAAGAAGCATGGCCAGCAGGTCAAGTGAGGTGATCCTCCCCCTCTACTCTGCCCTGGTCAGGCCTCACCTGGAGTACTGTGTCCAGTTCTGGGCTCCCCGGTACAAAATAGACAGGGATCTCCTGGAAAGAGTCCAGTGGAGGGCCACAAAGATGATACGGGGCATGGAGCATGTTCCATATGAAGAAAGGCTAAGATACCTGGGTCTGTTCAGCCTGGAGAAGAGAAGACTGTGAGGGGATCTCATCAATGTGTATAAATACCTGTGGGAGACAGAGGGATTTGGCCAACTTCTTTTCAGTGGTTTGTGGAGACAGGAAAAGGGGTAATGGCCACAAGATGGAGCACAGGAAGTTCCTCACCAACATGAGAAAGAACTTCTTCACAGTGAGGGTGACAGAGCACTGAAACAGGCCGCCCAAGGAGGTTGTGGAGTCTCCTTCTCTGGAGATATTCAAGGCCCGCCCGGACACCTACCTGGGCAGCCTGCTCTAAGGAACCTGCTTTGGCAGAAGGGGTTGGTCCCAATGACCTTTTGAAGTCCCTTCCAACCCCTTCAATTCTGTGATTCTGTGATTTTCCTTGAGCCTCTTCAAAAATAACGCATGATTTGAGAGCAATTACAATTTGTGTAAGCCACAAAGATGCAGTCAACTAACTTCCTACTCTGCATCCTGCAGCTCTCAAGAAGATAGCCTGGAAAAAAATAAATAAATAAATAAATAATAAAAAAAAAGTAGCAGGAATCCTTTCCCAGTTCTAGCTGGTGCAACAAGCCTTTCTTGCTGCATATCCCCTTTGGCTGTTGCCTCTGACCTGATTCCAAACACACCTTTAATTGAGCAGCCCACATGGAAATGAAGTTTGTCATAACTAGGGAAAGAACGTATCTCACCATAACATACTGTCCATTAATTCAAAGGAAAAAGAAGATCCACTCTGCCGAATAAAGTTCTGGTATTCTTTATTGTCTAGACAATGCACTGAATTTCTCACCAGCTTTCACCAAACAAAAGACCAGCTCTTGAATAGGTTAACAAAGCAGTACGGTATCTGCTAGATGCAGAAAGTTGAAGTTATGCAAACTGACTGCACACTAAGCCAGCCCCTCGTGATGCTGGATACATAAAGGCCTTAAGAAAAGGGGGAACCTGCATCTGCTCTGTGTTTATAGACAGACATAAAATGATTATTGTAAGAATTGTAGATAATATGATCCAATACAAACCTCTGGAGTATCCGTCTGAGGAATTTATTTTAGTTTTGAGAAGACTTTCATCTATCAACATTGCCATTTTCTGTTCTAAATAACAATTAAGCCATTACAGCAGTATAACTTAAGCCAAGTTTTCTGTAGATTTCCACCCCATAACAATAGATGTCAGATTGTAACACAAGATAATTTATATAAGAAATCATCCAAATTTTGATCATCAAAATTAAAAAAATATTAAAAAAACCACCTTAATATAAAATCTAATCTAAAAATTAAAAAATGACATCTGCAGTTTTAAGCAAAGTGGTGTTAGTTGAGTGATTAGATATCATGTTTGACCATAAAGAATTCATGGCCTCCCTTTGTTCCAAAAGCTATCTAAGCTGTGAATTTATATTACTTATTTGTCCAATATTTTAGACTGTGGTGGAAGTAATGAAATATGTCAATAATTTGTTACTTTAGACTCCTTGCCTCAGAAATCTGGTTTCAATTCCATCTGGACTAACATCTACAAGCTTAACTGTTTCAATATATCCAAGGCCAAAAAAAGACGTTTAGTGTTAAATCAAAAATCTGGGGAACATTTAAATGACTCAATCACAAAAATAAGAATCATTAGCAGTCACAATTTCAGCTCTAAAACTTAGCAAAATAGCTCTTGAACATATGAGTGCACCCCTAGATGTTGTGGCTTCTCCAGAGACAGTGGACCTTGCTAAGATTTCACAGTGACAGAGATTAAACACAATGCTGAGCAGGAAAACATCAACAACAGTTGTTGCATTTAGCCTATACCTTTGCCAAAAACATGCTGCTCAAGTTTGCCATAACTGGCATACACTGAACACAGTCTTTGCCATCAAGAAGAGAGAAGAAATGCTCCTCACCACTCAATCCCTTGACTTTTCATGATTGACCAGTATCCATTTGGACAAGATATGTGTAAGAGACACTTATTTCAAAGAAACCTCAAAAACCTGGGAGAGAGGGAAGGGATTAATCATGAAGTAGATCTCCTTATTGCAGTTAGAGAAGTAAAATTATTTGTCCTCTTAAATCTTCCCTTCTCTTGTGTTTTATAGCACAATTTTACATATATATTTAAAGGAAAAGTGAGATTCCATTTTCTTTAACTGAGAATAGCAACCTTAATTTTCTGTCATAAGTAAACACTTCACTGGGAAAGTATAACATAAATATAGAAGATACTATAGCTTTTTATATTTTTTCATTTCAAATCTGAAATAACAGAATTTGCAGGTTAAAATCTTCCTGTTACATGTATTTGTCACTCCTTAAATGACAATCTCAAGCATTTTCCCTCCCTGGAGACCTTTTGAATTTTTTAGGGTAATTTGGAATACGTTCATTTGAGGATCCTGTTATTACTTCGATTTATTATGATGCTATGTCACTCATAAAATGATTTGATCTGATTTGATGGTTAAAGCACTTTCCTCAAGTTCTATTGAAAAGATTTCATATAACACTTTTTTGATTTTGCTAACTCTTCTGTCTAATCCATTTTGCAGTGATAATGAAATCTCAACCATCATCCAAGTTGCAAAGTTTACTGTTACTGAAGAAGTTATTCTTAAAGCCATAACTTCACTACTCTCTTACAACTGCTCCTCTCTGGGTGTGAGATATCTAATATCTCACATCTCCAAGAAAATACCTGAATATATTTCACCACCAGCAGTTAACAAGGAAGCAAGAAATCACTTGATCCCAGGAGATCAGCAGGGGATGCACTAAGACTAAAACAAAACCATTAATCTTCAGGTGATTCTAACATCCAACATACTTACACAAAAGCATTGGTAAGCATATCTTAGCTTGTACGTAACATTGTTCATGTTCACAATATAAGTTAACCAAACTAATGCTCCTCCATTTACTCAACTGAACTGTACTATCCTCCTGCTGCTCTGCTTGATCTTGCAGGTGGCAGGATACAGTTTAGAGAAACTCTAAAATGTTTAAAAGTACTTTTTGCTTCCTGCTCCTTTTGCAATTCTCTCTTTCTTTTTTTTTTTTTTTTTTTTTTTTTTTTTTTTTTAAAAGGGGCGGGAGAGATTCTTCACAATCTTCTTTACTTTTATTTTTATTTTTTCAGTGTTCAATCTTCCACAATTTTATGAATCTTAAATGCAGAGCTTAAGCCTGATAATGATTTAGAAATCCTAAGAATCTAAGAAACACTTCTAATTTAATTTAGTGGTTTTGCCCTATCTTGAAGAAAATAAGTCTTCCATATCCATTTAAAAATCTAAGATGTTTATATGATCAAAATACCTGAATAACCACAGCGAAGATTCTTTATTTATTTTTGCTACTCTAGCAAATCACCCTGCACCTCTGCAGTAATAATATCCACCAGGAATTCCAACCAGCTAAGGCATGATCTCCACTTCCTGAGAACATGTAGCTGTTCTCAGGCTGTCAATTTTTCCAAGGGTATCTCTATTTGATCTCTTGAAAAAGTTTTGTCCCGTATGAGGCCAAAGGCACTGATCTATAATTTCTAAGTAAATCCCTGGGCTGTTTTTTTGATAATGGGGTTATGCTAACCATGGCCCAGTCGCTGGAGATCTTGTTTGTAGTAATCAAAAATGTAAAATATATCTGCTTAAGCTTCTCCAGTTTCTAACCCCTCTATCCTTATCAGCTCTGGACAAATATTGCTTGGCCTGTTGTCTTGTCAACAATGTCATCCCTTGACTCCTTAATAATCTTTGCTAGGGTTGTTAGTACATACTTTAATCTTTTTCCGTAAAACCTGTAGCGCTTTTTGAGCCTTCTCAGTCTTTCCAGCTGGAGCAGCATTTACAGCACATTCTACAACTTTGTTATTCCCTCAGGTTTGCTTCTAAACTTCAGAATGTCCACATCTCCTGTATTTTCCACATAACTGCAGTTGGTAAAATAAACTTCATAAATGGAGAATTCTAAATAAATAAATAAATAAATAAATAAATAAACAAACAATAATATAAAAACTGCAGTACTGGGGTCTACTACTACTACTGCAGTAGTGGGGTCTAATGGGCCTGCATTAACTGTAGCAGTTAAAAGTGATATATAGTACACTATGAAACAAGTTTGATGAAAAACGATACATTTTTTGTTCTGAGGGCTATTCCTGTAGTGATGGAGTTTGTGATTGGAACTATCTGTGCAAATTTAACAATTTCTTTATCCATTAAATCACTTACTTCAGGAAGTCATTGTCACTAAATGTATTTCATGACCAATCAGGTTCTGAACTTCCATGCACCTATACAACTGGCTAACTTTGGAAACTGCCAGTTTTTAGAGATTCCAATATTTCACTTCTGATACTGCTCTAATCTGAAAAGTGCTTGTGGTCTTTCTCTACTGATGAGGTGAGTCTCGATGGGGATGGGAATAAATGAGTTTAGAGAAGGTCGAAAAGCCATACTTGGATTATTATTACGTAGCTTTCACACAATGGAAAAACCTAAATACTAATTAGAGCAGGAAACTGTTCCCACCCCATTCTGTTCAGCACACACAAAGACAAGGCAGTATGTGCCCTAATAATTTACAACCTGCCAACAAAGAACAGATGGATGAGACAAACATATTGAGTTATAAATATGTCATCTGTTCCCAAGAAATCTCAAACCTCTAATTGGAGTCAAAAGGCTGAATTTATACTGAGATCATAACCAATGAAGGAATGAGAATTCTGTTCACCTACCACTACTTTTTAATCAAAACTGAGAGAGCAATTTTCGCTAATAGTTTATCATGTCAATAACAGTAACTAATACTTTTATCTTGGAATCTGAAAAGGTTTGTTCACTGATACCTGGAAAAGTTAAGTAATAATATACAAAGAAAGTGTAATTGTATTAAGCCTTCAGTGTCTCAGAATCATACTGAATTCCTCCATGCAGTACTTCGATCACTATCACTGGAAAATCTGTGTAACTGATGTTTTTGCAAAAGTGTCTCAACTAATGCTTCTCACAGGTATTTGTTAAGGTGTGTAGGTAACCAGATATTAAAAAGGCTCTACCCAGCAGCTTGTCAGCCATCCCATATTAAGCAGATGCATCACTCACATGCACCACCCCAGAGGAAGTATGGCACTGTTTTGCACCATCCTGATAGAACCAGAGTAGCCTCTGAAGATCATGTCATCAAGGGACAGAAACCTACAGACATTGCTGGGAAAGAGAAACAGAGAGCTGGAAGCCCTCGACAATTTAAATCCCAGCTGGATTTCCACCCCAGTGGTGGCAGCTGTCCTACCCAGCGTGCTGAGCATAGGGTCAGACCTCCAGCCAGTAAGGTTTTGTAAGAGGCTGAGGGTGGTACCTGACTGGTGGATTGTGTGTTCTCAGCACAGAAGGAGGGATCCAGCTGCACTGACCAAAACATTGCACAGACAGTCCTTATAACATGTAATCTTTTCTGAGATCAGCAAGCACTGCAGACTTTGCATTCCTGCTTGGTGAATTGAGTGAAATCAAACGTAATAATCCCAGATGTGCTGTTTAACCCTGTTGCAAAGACTGAAAATATGATAAAGTTTTATCCTTTTAAAATATTATCTTTTAAATAGAGATTTCTAAGTTCCTCTTATCAAATCTTCTGTGTTATTTTACTGTTGTCTTACTTTTGTGTTTTTAAGTTTGCATTTCAAACCAGAGTGATACTACAGTGGTGGCCCAGTACTTTGTGTCATTTCCTGTGAAGACTACCACCCTGCTCCCTCCCCTGGACAAGTGATATTTATGGGGAAGGGCTTTAATTGAGCAATATTTTTAAAATGTAAAAATAGGAAATGGTGTACCAGGTCAAACCAAATCGCCCCTATACTCTGTTTTTCTATAGAAGAATATCTATATAGAGTGGTCAACAGTTGAAGTGCAAGAAAAAGGGTTAAATCACTGACTCCACTAATTGGCAGCTCAGGAACCTCTTCACTAAAACATGTCTTTTATTTAATGGCTACCTACACATTTTGTTGCACTATTTTTTTTCCAAACATTTGCACATTTTACAGTATTTGAATTTTTAATATCTGCAGTGTTCTAGGCTAAAGATAGTCTAACTTCAGCTTCTGTAGGAAGGTGAAAGACAATGAACAATCATCCCCTGCTGTACAACACTCTTGATTTTAATGGACTATATATCCCTTCCTTTATCTTTTGCTTAGCAGTAAAATTCCTTCTTTGTTTGGAACAGTACAAACACTGTTCCAAAACTTCAATCATTCTTCTTGCCCTCCTTTTCTTGCTCTCCTCCTCTTTCCTCTGATATTGTATTCTCCTTCCAATGGAGGGAACATAAATGCAGACTAAACTAAAGATGTAAGAACCCCACAGCATTGCACAGTGACAGTGTTTTTCATTCCTGTTTTCTGTTCTGTTCCTTTCCAACATTTGATTTCTTTTTTGATTACTGTTGAACAATAAGTTGATCAAATAACAAGGTGCGATCAAAGCTGCAGTAATATGTAAAACTAGCTTTCTCCCACACTTGTATATGTACCAAAAATTTTGAAGGTACAGTCAGGAAGGAGGAACAACAACTATTAAAAATATTTCTGATGTTAATCTATTATGTTCTTGTAAGTTATTTATTATCTTCTAAGTTATATATATTGGCACAGGTTGTTCAGAGAGGTTGTGGAGTCTCCTCCTTGGAGACCTTCAGAAGCTGCCTGGACGTAGGCCTGGGCACCTTGTTCTGGGTATCTCTGTTTGACCAGGGGTGGGACCAGGTAGCTCCAGAGTCCCTGCCAACCTCACCCATTCTTGATTCTGCAATTTCAGATAGATTTTAGAATACTTTTATTAAAAAGTTACTTACTTTTAAAGCAGAGTTAAAAATCCATTTCTAAAGAAAATAAACAAATACTTCATTTACACAAGTGCGTACTCTCTTTAAATAATAATCTGTACTCACTAGTGATGATTTAAATCAAGGGTAATAGTATTGGCTTAAATGGAGTGGATATAGCTTTGGAGCTATGTAATATTTTGGCAAAGTTCTTTTAGCAAAATGTTTTGCATGACAAAAGCAGAAAATTGTTAATTACTTTTGAAAAAGCTTATTGCAACAGTGGATGGATGTATTGTCCCTCGCATTGTCATCACTAAGTACGTATCATTTGACCTTGAAATAACTCTGCAGTGTGAAACAGCCCAGAAAAATAAATAAATAAATAAATAAAATCAGTGGAGAATCATTCCATCTGGCCCTGCATTTGCAAATTTTTTCCTCTCTTCAGATATACATGTGCAAGTCTACTTGACAGCAATGAACTAAAGCCTAATGACATATCTTGCAATTAGCTTTGACTAATTCACATGATGCAATATGAGTTTTTCCCCACATATCTAAGATCAAAATTTGGCAGAGCATTAAAAATGTATCTTAAGATATAAGGTATTGCATAACTTTCCTCATATGGCGTATTGCTGTATAAATATTTTCTCTGAGACTAAGATCAAGTTGCTCCAGCATCACTTCCAAATAACAGTGGAGGTATATTTGACTGCAGTACCTAGCTTTTGTTTAGCATGCTCTGTGTGAAGGTCATGTTTTTGAGGCAGGAACAGAACATGGCATAGCAAACACCTGACACAACTACCAGGTAATATTAAGTTGCCATACATGGCATCTCCAATTCAGTAAAGAAACTGTACTCACTGGCACTGGCCTTGGTGGCTACTGTGCAGCCAGAACCCTTGAGAGCAATTCTTCATTCTTGAGAATGAATCATGTGGAAACTGCATGGTAAATAGCACTCATTTCTACCCAACAGGAAAATTGTCATTGGAAATGTCAACAACATTAACCTCTCCAAGGAAAAGTCATCAGAACTGGACCATTACACGAAAAATGAGTAACATAATTTACTTGAAAAATGAATGACTTAACATCAGCACAAGAGACACAGGGCAAATTTTCTCTTGCTTTAGAATTATATAATTTAAAATAGACACCACCCTGAGGAAACTTCAATGCAATTGCAAATGTGTGACAACAGGAGTGGAGATGTCTGGCAGGAGAGGCAAAAGTTGGGAATATTATGCTTCATTATCTCAGTGCTGCGGTACTTCTTGAAACATGAAAGTAAATCCCATGTGGCTGTTTAAAGAATAACAGTAGCATATTCATGTATGAATACCTATTTGCATATTTTAAGTTGATATGTTCACAGTCCTGGGAAATACCAACACATATGGGTGTTACATTTCATTCTCGAAACCTAAATCATTCACCTGTGTATACATTGAACCTGGGTACTAACTGCAGCAGCTGCAATCCAGTATACACTCTCATGCATGCATGCATGCACATTCCCTTAGTTCCCTTAAATAACTCACCAGTCAGCAGCAAATTACAATATTTGAACATATAGTATAAGGCAGTAGGCAGACAAAATGGACATCTGGATTTTATATTAACATTTACAGAGTGTGCTTAACAAATGTTCTGCTTTATTTACATGAAATGGAAAAGCAAATACATGATAAATCATTAGAATATATTTCTAGTACACTGAAGTCACAGACCTATGGTCTAATTCAGGGTTTATGTTGCCAACTACATGAAAAAGGTATTGGTTTGAACTCCCCTGGGAGTCCCACCCAAGAGGCCTGCAGGAAAATGAGTTTGAGCTAGCGCAAGTATTTTACTAGTGCCAGTGAGAAAAGAGGAAATGCTGGTGCTGAAAGGAGGCGTGGCCCATGGAGTATGAAAACTGGGAATGATTATATTGGCAGAGGATAATATTTATTCAGCATTGGCCACCAACAGGACTACTGTGTTCTTGTTAAAGTTTCTCTAGGTATTCTGCGTGATAAGTAATGACGAGGATGTGGGGGCTCAGAGCTGGCTTCTGATGGCATATTTCAAATAGCAGTTACCATATCAAGCTTTTCAGTGATGTTGGCTTGGATATTGAAAGGGGCTGTTGACCAAATAACCCATAACTTAAACTATACCTCAGCTTATCCAAAGGTTCCTCTCCAATTTTCACACCCTCTGTCCATTCAACTTTTATATCCTTATCTTTTGGAGGCCACAAGATTCAAGGACACAGACAGGGGCAGGAATAAGAGAGAATCTCACTTTGTAAATAGTCCAGCTTTCTGTTCCTCTCACATGCAGTAGTTCCCCCAGCTTCATGGTTCTTTTTTTCCCATAGCAAGTCTGTTGGGCTTTCAGCTGCAGTGTCCTTGGGCACTTGGATTCCTCACTCCACCCATCTTGTTTTCCAAGCTCCTGTCCCCACTACCCTGACACCAAACACTAGATTTTCATGGCTATGTCTTCACTCATAAATAAAATGGACCAGGGCCCATCCTGTGAGTCCCTCAACAGAAGTGAAAGAAATCCGTGCAGTCAATGCTCTTCCCAAAAGACTCCACTGAAATTGAGAGTTTTAGATGGTGAGAAATAGAGAGAAAGTGTTCATATTCCTTTGATCTAGCATCCATCTGTTGCAAGGCCTCTTGAGCCATTTAAGCCTATTTTCCCAGTGTTTTCAATATAATTTAAAGATAATTTTTCACAAATAGACAGAGAAACTGAGGAGTCTTTTGAGCAATTTGAACTACTAAGCACTCAGAATATATAAATCATGTTTATTTTGTTACTCTCAAATGCCTTTACTGACATTTATGGGAAAAGAAGTTTTCTTTTTCCAGATTATTCTGTGGCATTCCAGTACCTTCAGCTTAATGGTTTACATGATTCAGGACAAATTTAGTCTGGGTCAATATAATAAAGTTATTGTTTCCTGCAGTGTAATTTAGAAAATTAAAATGGATCAGCAAAACTGCAGAATTCTATAGTATGTTAATATTATTTTCATGCAGTATAAATGAAACTGAAAATAAATAACACACACAAACAGTCCTTTCAAAGCTCGATAGTACAGTATCTCCTGGATTTACATTCACGAGAGAAGGCTCTGACCAAAATACGTTTTGGAGATATTTAACAATGGTCATTAAGTGTTTGAAAATGAAAGTAAGAAGCAAAAAACAAACCATACTTTTAATCACACTTAAAGGACTAATTTTTGAATTACAAAATTTATTGTTTAAACTCATTTGCTAGAATAACATTTAATTTAAGGCTAGTGGACCATACAGCTGAATATAAGCTTTGAACTCCACTAAAAAGCATACTTAATATTAAACTGTATCTGTATTTCATTTCTGTTAGAATTATTTTTAAAATCACTATTTTGGACTCTAGAGTATATCTGTATGCCCAGGGTAGTGCCACAGAGAGTTGGAGACTAGCATTACTGAGTAATTAATACAGCCATGCTAGTTTCAATACCCAGGCTAATTCAGAGACAGCCCTGCAGCTATGTCCTATTGTAGTTATAGAGATACGTCTTTCTCTAGCTGTCAGCTCACCAAAGTATCAACATTAGTCAGAATTCAAAAATGAAATTATTGATAAAAATATTAAGTAATCTTAATAGATTGCCTGCATTTATCCTCCTACATCAATATAGAAAAAAAACCAAAGGACTCTGGTATGGGTTTAATGGACATGGATTTCTAATGCATGCATTTCATTTAAAATCAGTGCAAAACTGCTTGTCAAAAAGACACAATTGGAAAGATATGAATGATTTATTAATTTGGAGTTAATTCTGGGAAAAATCAGTCAAAAGAGGAAAATGCAGAAAATTTCACACGGAAATTTTTGAAAATATTTCATTGTTTCATTTTCAAGTGTTTGTATTTGAAAATGGCAAACAGTTATTTGAAAGTTAGTTTTTAAAATAAATCATTGGTATTTACTAATCACTAAATATTTACTTTCTGCTCAATTAATTTTCAGCAGAGTTTGGGGCTTTTTCACCAAGGAAACAAACAGAAAAGATTTTTAAGTGATTTTCTGTTGTTTTTTTTCTTTTCTTTTCTTTTCTTTTTCTTACATAGTAGAAAGTAAAACTGTCTAATGCATGACTCTCAGCCAAATGTATAGTAATTGTAAACATACATATTTATCTGTATGTCCATGTAGAGTCTCAAACACGAATTCTTGTTAAGTTGCCAGTGCTACTATTTTTGACACAAAAATTTGTTCTCTATCATTGGCCTAATTCTGCAAGACAGTGAGTAACCTTCATCTTGTGATGACAGCATCAATTCATTTGAGAAGTCTGCATTGACATCAGGCTGAATGACAAACACAGATTTAGGGATGTAGACCTCAAATTTGTTTTTGCTCTTTCCCAATGTTTATTTAGTAGGGGAAGAGAACATCCAATTGTTCCTTCTTCAAGGTTTTGTAAAAGAATTTTCAGTCAATGTATTCTAGATTACAGAACTCTCTCCAAGAATAATCTCTGAGGGCTCTATTAAACAACAAACAATTCCTAAACTCTCTGAGCAGAAGCCAATGAAAGGCCACAAGTGATACTGAGACTAACTCTGTACACAGACGACTGATTTGGCAAGACAATAGCCAACATACTGAAGAAGGTCTCTTGGTTTTCATTCCCTTTATATCTCTCTCAGCACCAAAGCCACAAAAGTTGTAGGCTGTCTGGTAAAAGAAAAAGTGTTTTCAATGATCTCTTTCTTGCTGTGGAGCCACTGGATAAACTGGTATAATTGCTCAGGCTGGTAAAACAACCACTACTTTGGTGACAAAAGGTTTTTTTTTAATCCAGTGTCACAACAGCTCATTGTTACATTTGTTAGTATGAAAGTGGGCTCAAAAGGGACAGTATAATTATTTTTATAATTATAAACTTCTTTTCTTTCCCATAAGGGAATCTTCCTTTAACTGGAAGGCATATGGTCCATGGTGTTCTTTGTGGTTATTTTTTTCCCATTGTTGCTTTTTCGGTGTACATCCTTAAAAAGCTTTCTGGCTGACCTAAGTGGCTGTTGGCTGACATCAGCTGGGAGACTTTAAGTGTCTTGAGAATACCCTCATCATTAGGACCAAGATGTTCAACTAACACAAGAGCCAAATAAGTTTTGGACACTCAAGTTCAGACTGACAAAGCTGTATGAATAAATTAAAAATAACTGACTCATACCTTTACCAAAAATGAAAAGATAATAAGAATAATTTAAAGTGTTGATAGAAAAGTTCATGTATATTTGTGATTAAGTAATATCATCTTCATGATATTATATTGTTTTATAATTTTTTCTCCAGATTATTCATGTATTGATTTCATTCCAGGAGAAAGCTCTAATGGAGAAAATGGTGACCCACTATGTCACCTGCTGTGTTAAATTCAGCTCAAGCAAAGGACTGATACTGACTAAGCAACAAGTCAAAGCATTCTGGAAGTATCAGAATATGTTTTTTAGAGCTTTGTAAGATTTATAAAAGTCTATGAATTTTAAAAGCCCTAAAATAAAATAATAAAAATAAAAACGAACAATTTAGAAATCCATGCAATGCAGTAGCTGGAAATAACCTAGAACATAGAGGCAATCACCAAGAACCTCATCAGGGGGAGCTGGCTCAGCATACTGTCACAGTCAGGGCAGCTCCATTGACATCACTGGAGTTACATTAATATGAAAGGACAGCTTACATCTGGGATCTGGCCTCACATGAAAAATAGATTTGCTTAAAGTCTTTACATACTTCCAAAGGATGTAACAACTGGAGTTAGTTCCAATAGTGCTTCAATAGCTATGTTATGTAAAACTGCATGCAGATTACTGGGAGCAGTGTGCTATTTTTGAAGAAGTTTTCCATGGTTTGCCATTTTTAAAGAAGTGAGGTGCTGGTAATTTTAATACAAAGATTTTCAAAATAAATAAATAAATAAAATAAAAAGCAACTTTCCTCCTGCTGTTACATTGTGCAGAAAGTGAACCCTTATCAAGGCTGCAGTCCTCAAAGGCTGCTTGGCGTTACAAGAGGAAAAAATCAGCATGGAAAAATTAACTGCCAGTACAAAAGACTAATTACCAGGAGATATTTTAAAATCACATTCTTGAAAAAAAATTCCTAGAATAACAAAAAATATTATTTTCTCTCCCTGACACACTTCGACTATAACAGAAAGGACTCTATTCAGTCTCCTATATGTAGGCTCCTGGTGCTATTTGAGATGCCATAAGACAGCTGAACAAGATCTCACTGGAGAATAGGACACAGGGTCTACTGGAGCAGCAGTTGGACACCAGGTGTCTTATGTGAATTAATATCTGTATTTAGCTGAGAAGAGTCCAAATACTAATATTTCTATTAATAATAGGGCATCAGAGAACAGAAAAACTACAAAACTTACATATTCTGTGGACATCTCCAGCTCTGAAACGAAGGCCATAACTCACCCTAGGACTAGTACTTTGTTTTCAGATGAAGTTGTAAATAACTTTGGGGAAATAAAGCAATTTTAACATGACAAAGATAGAAGTTGAAAGTTCTGGGAAATTCTTTTATTAAATCCAAACCAGTTGGATATAAACATCTCAAATTCAATAAGCTCTTGGGAACAAGTTTGAGAAACAAATCAATGGGATACTAGCTAGATAGTTGATGATTCTAAGTTCGCTTTAGTTTTGTGTGACCTACTTTGTAGATATTTAGCTGACAAAGTGCTGAGAAATGTTGTAGATGATTTATGACAGTAATAATATTCTTGTATTTCAGGGTTTGCAAGAAATGCTTGCTACTATCTCCCACTGGCTTCAGCATTGCATCCTGTCTTCTCTGATTCAAAGCCAGCAATGATAACATTCCTTCAGCATGTCTCATTTTGGTTACAGCAATGCAATTTACTTAAGCTGGAAAGCATCAGTCCTGGGAAAGTTGCAGCTGCTGCAGATGCAGGAGCAGTTTGGTTCCTCAGACCTTTCAGTCACAAAACCATTTGCTTTGGACTTGCAGCCCACACACTATCTAAATTGGTCTCTAGAGTCGAACTTTGTCTTCTCACCAATTAAATAAAATTCCATGCATCTGTGTGATGCCTGCTTGGGACACTCAGTTAAGTCCATAAAGTTAGCGGGATAGACACAGAACTAAGTGGGACTGTAGTTTTAATTCCATTTGACTTCCTGGGAGGCATGCTTCAGTCCCTCATTTTCTTTCTTGGATAGTAAATTAACATATTAGTTCATGTTACTACTGGGATACCAAAATAAAATAAGTGATTTTTTATCAAAGTGAAATACAGTAAAGGTTGTATTACTTATGAAATTACTTATGAAATTACTTATGAAATTGAAGAAGTTTCTGGGTATGGAGTATTGCAAAGAGTATTAATAAATTTTGGAGCGATCGGCATTTCTGGAAAATTGGACTTTTTAAACATGTCCAAGTTCAAGCAATTTGGTACTATACATTAATATTTTCTTTGCAGTGTGTTTACATCAAATACATTTTATTAGAGGGCCCATATGAAAATAAACTTTTTTAGGATAGCTCTGCTATGTTAGCTATTTGTGTCTTTTGGCTCCCTTACCAACATGGAAGCTTCCAGATAGCCTGTATATTCTCTGTTTTAAAAGCACACCCTCTTGGTTTTCAGTACTATGCTGTGTTACTCACTATCGCCAGATCTTCTACAGCGCATTAATTGTGGTACCCTGAACCATGGGAAACACAAACAATAACTAGAATTGCATCTGTCTCATGATTGCACTTGAAGATAATCTCCTGACTGTGCCCACTTATTAATTTCTGGTTTGCATCACTGAGTGACCTTGGATCACCTGAACAGGACCCCTTTCAGACACAAGCTCCAGGAGTGCTCCAACCACAGATGGGTGTGGTGGTTTTACTCGGGGGAGTAACCAAGCTCCACCACAACCGCTCTCTCACTCCCCTTCCTCAAAGGTAAAGGGAGAGAAAATACAATGCAAAGGGCTCTAGGGTTGAGATAAGAATAGGGAGATCACTCAATGATTATAATGACGGGCAAAACAAATTCAAAGTAGGGAGATAGTAAAAATTATTGTCTATTGCTAACAAGCTAGAGAAGTGAGAAACAAAGGAAAGAAAACAAAAACACATTCCCCCCCTCCTCCCCGCCCCCATCCACTCTCTTCCACCTCCTCCATGCAAAGCAGCACAGGGGAACGAACCGGGAATGGGGACTGTGGTCAGTCTCACTTTGTCTCTCCTGCTCTTTCTCAGTCCCTCTCTGCCCCTGCTCCCCGTGGGGTCCCTCCCACGGGATGCCGTCCTTCCCGAACTGAGCCTGCAGGGGGCTGCCCACAGGCAGCAGCTCTTCAAGCACTGCTCCCACACGGCTCCGTACCACAGGGTCCATTCATCAGGAGCAAACTGCTCAAGCACAGGTCCCCCACGGGTGGCAGCTCCCCCCAGACCCCCTGCTCCTGCGTGGGTTCCTCTCCACGGGCTGCAGCTCCGGCCCGGGGCCTGCTCCTGCAGGAGCTCTCCATGGGCCACAGCCTCCTCCAGGCCACATCCACCTGCTCCACCGGGGGCTCCTCCACGGGCTGCAGCGTGGAGATCTGCTCCATGTGGGACCCATGGGCTGCAGGGGGACAGCCTGCTCCACCAGGGGCCTCTCCACAGGCCGCAGGAGAACTGCTGCTGCCTGCCTGGAGCACCTCCTGCCCTCCTGCTTGCACTGACCTTGTGGTCTGCAGGGCTGCTTCTCACTCCTCTCTCTCCCAGCTGCTGTTGCCCAGCACTTTTTAATCCATTTCTTAAATCTGCTCTCACAGAGGCACAAACAACATTGTTTATTGGCTTGGCTCTGGCCGGCAGTGGGCCCCTTATCTAACGCGGGGCAGCTTCTAGATTCTCACAGAAGCCACCTCTGTAGCTCCACGCTACCCAAACCTTGCCACATAAACCCACTACAGTGGGTTTACAGTGGCCCAGGATGATGTTCTAGCTCACAATCTGAGCTACCCTTCCTTGTCCCCAAAATATAGGTGGTGTACATCTCCAGAAACATTTTGCTATTTATGCAAATCTATTGCTATTAGTTTGGTATGCCTGTTAATGGAGCAGTATCCATTATTCAAAGGAAAACACTCTGTTGGCTTGATCTTCAGGACTGTTCTAGGGAATATTTTGTATATACTTTGCAAAGGTTGTAAGGGGATTATATGCTGAAAAAAAATTGTTTTCTTATTGCTTTTGTCTATCATCTAGTTTCTGTTTGAAAATACCTTAATCAAAAAAAAAAAAAAAAAAAAGACATCTGTGGAAAAGGAACCTTTCCCCAGTGGGAATGGACTATACTTCATGAAAGCCACTGACAGCAAAGAGCATCCATTTAATGCATTTAATGTCAGAATGTACTAATTTACTTAATAAATAAATAAGAACAAGAGAACCATTATTGGGTGGTCCCGTGTGGAGCCAGAAGTTGGACTCAGTGATCCTTGTGGGTCCCTTCCCTCAGTGATCCTTGTGGGTCCCTTCCAGCTTGGGATATTGTATTATTCTATGATTATATGATATATATTGAAAGGTAAGTGCATTAAAAATTCAGATGGAAGAACAAACAGAAAACGGGGAAAGAGCAGACAGAGAGAGAGAATTTCACCACAATAACAACCATACCAACTGAAACTTTGATAACAAAATATGTACAATATTTCTAAACCACATTGCAGCCTACGCATTAGACACAGGGTAATAAAGACCTCACATAAGCAAAGACGTTACTGAACGTATAATCTTCATAGACAGGATCAGTTCCATATAGTCCTAAAGTTCAGAGAGGAACAGTCAATTACATTTATTGTGAAGATATTGCCAAGGATAGACAAGGTTCAATTGTACTGAACGGTTCCTGAGGTCATGGAATATAATTTTCCTAAGGTTTCCAGCTGGCAAATTCATTTTCTCACTCTCTCATTTATTCCCTTGTGTTTATTTTATAGTTGTACTCATGACAGCAGAGTTACTGATCCCGCCTGTGCAGCCTCAGGATGGTTGTTTTCAATGAAAAGTGTGTGAAAATTATTAACCGGTCTGTAAGCAAGTGATTCACCCAATTCCACCCTAATTTATTACAAAGTTTATGACTGATGTCGAACTCTAATTTGAATTTTTCAAGACAGTTTCAGCTTCTGAAATTCATTGTGCAGGAAGAGGAAGTAAACTGGTTTACCCGGTACTATTTTTTTTTTTTTTTAATAATAAAATTTAAGACTACTGTTATAAATTGTGCCTAGTTGTATTCTGGGCAGGCATAGTGGAATCAGTGTGTGCAATTATTACTAGTAGGCCATAAATCTGGTAGGAGTGGAGAATCTGGGTATTGATGACCAGCCTTTTGCAGGCAGTCTCATCAGCTAATCCACTGTCTAAACCACAACAGCAGGAGGGTCCTTAAACAGTGTATATAATAGAAGAGATATTCCATTAGACAGTTAAAACCACTGTCTTCATTCTGTCTTAATAAGTGTAGAGCGTACCAGTAGCCCACAAAAAAGGATTTCACTACTTACAGGGCTACACGTAACTCTTTAAACTACACATGAAAGACAAGTATAAAGGAAATCCAGTGGGGTCTAAATATTAAAGGAGATTCTGTACAAGACCAAAAGATGTCTTCTTCATGTGTTTAAGCATTTTCACAAAAGACAGATGACTACTAGATATCAGTGTGAACTGAATGAGCAGAGTGCAGAGATCCTGGGGAAGATGACTTTTCTAAGTAGAATGTCACTGACTGGTTGACAGAATGCCTCTCTAGGCACTGCTGATTGCATTGACTAGATTTCCATGGACAGCCATAGGTTATAATGCTCAGTTATACTGTGGACACACAGCTACCTACATATAGATACACAAGTTTAGGTTCCTCATCTGGATTTGCTTTCCTCTGTAAGGGCTCTCTTTAGCTGTCTAACTGGAGGTGCAGAATACCATTTGAGATGTCCTCAGTAACCGAGTTGGTCTCTCCATTCCCTCCTTCAGGAAGGTGATAGTTTCTTCTATCTCCTCTGTCTTATGTGTCACTTTTGTATGAATAATAAGCTCACTAACTGAAACAAGGCCAAAGAGGGCAAGAATACTTTTCCCACTTTGAAGGAGAGAGACAGAGAGAATTTATTTCAGGGTTCTATTTCTATTAAGATTTCTACATTTCTCTGACAGAAGATTTCTACTGCAGCAGATGAACATGTGTTTTGCAGCACAGTGGAAAAATTTACACTATTGCATTCCTCTTATTCTCTCTTTCTGTCTCTGTCTCTCTCTCTCTTGTCTCTCTCTCTCTGTCTCTCTCTCTCTCTCTCTCTCTCTCTCTGCTATGCGTGGAAAGTATTTACTTCTATTTCACTTTCTGTTTGTTTTTTTCATATTCCTAAGCAGCTGCTTGTGGGATTCTGTACAACAGCAATGAAACTGCCCAGTTCGTGGTATCCCATATTGCTATAATGCAGAGCATTGCTTCACATTCAGACATTTATCTTCCCATTTGCCTGGGGCTAGACACTTCATGTTTTAATGAAAATATATATTGCTCAGAAATGGCTGGCTTAAGATTTCCTGGATTTTTTTACAAATTTGGTATTAAAAAAGTATTGGAAAATATCCAAAAACATTGCAGAGAGCAGAGATAAGGACCTTACTGTTGAGTGCCCCAGCCTGCAGAGGGCATGTCTGAGTGGGCCTAGGTCCAGGGCCAGACAATAAACATTTGACAGACAGATTTTTTAATAACATTTTCCTTTCAATTATCTCTTCTTTCTTTTAGCATTTGTTAAATTCATACACATTTAGTTAGACAGCTGAATTCTTGTTTTTCTGTGTAGTTTAAAGCCACCTGTTCTTATTCTGGCAAGTGCTCCTTACACTCCATGACATCCTTACATTTTGAGATTGGTTGAAAAATATATTTTAATGGAAAATGAGGGTTCTAAACTTACATTTAATGATATTTCCTCATTTGGTTTGATGTGGCATATGAGCCAGCATTTCTGTGTCTGGTAATTAGGACTCTCAGACAGAGATGTCATGCTCATAATACTGTAATTCTTTGATTTTTTTTTTTATTATTTTTTTTTTCCCTTATTAAGGAGGTCCTTTACCTCCCAGAAAGTAACATTTTCCAGAAGTGGAAAACTAGGCATCTTAGCTACTTAACAACAGAAAAACTCTCCAGATGCTACTGTCAAGTAAAGGCTTATGTGAATTTAGCATTAAGGACTAAAAAAAAAAAAATGCATCAAGTGTGCCAACATTTCACAATAAACCATTGCTTCTTAAGACTCTAAATTCTGTTATAGAAATGCATCCATTGTAACTACTAGAGTGTGATAGGTCATAAAAGATTACTTTTTTTTTTTTTTTTCTGACTGCAACTAAGTTGATAATGGATAATTTTAATGTAAAATAAATAGGGAACAAATTTACACCATGTGATTTTGATATATAGAAAACAGGAGCAGGTAAAAAGTTTAAGACATTTATTTGTAAACTGATAATTATTTTTAAAATATTTTAATCCAGCATTATGTCTTTCTGACTAGCGAGGGGATGACAAAAGTGTAATTGACTTCTAAATTCTACTTAGATTTCCAATTGAAAGAAATTCTGTCAGAATTTGAATTGGAATATATCAGTTTCACAGGAATATGAAAATAAGGGCATCAGGAACTGGTTAGTGGCACACTAACTGTATGCCCTGAAAAATCTTTTGAAGGATTTTAGATGGGCTCCCAAATTTTCCAGGGTCACATCTGTGCATCTGCCCCAGTTTTGTAGGCTGAAGTTTTCAATATTTCCAAAGCTGCCTTGGAGATTTGCTGCTTGGCAGCTGGAGAGTTTATGAAGCTCCACAAAATATTTTTGAAAAAAATCAGCTCATATTTTTATGGAATATAAATTTTAAGATATTCTTCCAGAGGGAATGCTATGCATCCATACAGTGTATGTATGGATAGATCCATCTCTTCCATGCTAAAGGATTTGGTTTTGTTACTAAAAAAAATCAATATATATGGGAAATGTTTGTACTTTAACAGGTCTTACAAACTCCCTAGCACAACTTCTGATGTTATTGAAAGTCCTCATTTAACTGAAGAGTGTCAAAAGTCAAAAAATGTGAAGCACCCGTTAACTCGCCTCTGTCTTCAGTCACTACTTCAAAAGATTGAAATTTATGAAAACAAATCTTTTCCCTATTGTCCACTTTATTAAAACAAATAAAAGAGACAGGAGATATTTTTAGCATCTTTCTGTGGGGAAACAGGTAATCTGACAGGCTCTGAAGCTGAAGCAAAACTTTGGTAAAGTATTATTTGTTTGACAGATGTCTACCTTTTCTTCTAACTAACAACAGGGCTCTGAAAAATAAAAAATAAAAGGTGATTTTCAATTTTGCTGATAAAAGTCCTAGTCATGTCATTTGTACTTTCCATTCTCCAGTTTTGTATCCATTTAAAGGAAACAAGGATTTAGCTTTTAAATGGTAAATTCTAAATTTAACATTATATAGTTAAAGAGTTCAACGTAAACTAAAAGAAATATATTGCAAAATATTTCCTTTTTTAAAAAAATTCATACATAGAATTTTAGTTACCTTAGATTAACTCAATTTAACTCTACATACCTGAAGCAGGAAAGTTAGAGGCAGGAACCTCTTCTGTATGGACAACGGAAAGAGGAACGGAGGTGAGACGAGCACCTTGAGAGAGTGACTGAGACACTGAGATGCAAGATGCTCTCCAGCATTACCTAGTTATGTTCAAATGAAATATGGAACTAAGGAGCAATGGTCCTAGCCCACATGTATCTGTTAAACATAATGAAATTTGCCCTTGTGCAGATAGTCAGCGGAAAGGCAATGAATGCACCACTTTCACTCTCAATTTATAACCTCACTGATATAGTACCATTATATATCCCTTTGCACAGCATTACATTCCTAAAATAGTAGTTACAGACTAGCTCATGTCAACTGCCTTCATCAATGAGTCCTTTGATACTTTGCTTTACTTCTCTTGGTATTTAGTAAACCCAAATGTATAGTATTTTTGGTTTTTAAAAAACAAAATGGACCCCACCTGCCCACCCAAGCTACACAGATGTTAACTGAAAATATACATATATATTTTTCGTCACATTTAGTCATTTAAAATATAAAATTATAACATTATGTCATTGGCATATTTTATAGGTGATAAATTGATGTTTATAAAGATTTTGATACCCATTAATGTCATTATTCAAAGCATGAACAATTACTAGACCCCTATTTCTAAAATTTCCAAATTTAAGCATAGCTTGGGGAATTATAGGCATTGGCAGACAGCAAATTCTGTATGGAAATTATTGATCTTCTGGGCAGGCTTTTCTACTTCTGATGATGGTCATTAAGAAATAGTTTGTTAAACTTCCAAAACTTTCATCATAAAGCTTTTTATTTCTTTCTCTCTCATCTTTCATGTCTTACTGCTTATCTTCTACAAATTGTTACCAAAATTTTCAGTGATGCCCTGTGTTTAGACTAGCAGGACTTGCAGAATTTCTGAATGCCTCTGCAGAAGTCAGTTCAGCTACACAAGATGGAAAGCTTCAGCCTGTTTTCTTTACTACTTGCTCCATTCCAGAGATTTTCTGTACATAGAAACAGGGAGACTAATACATAGAATGTCATGCAGGATTCCTTTGCTCGTCTGTGAAAATCACTGTTTGCAGGGGTTTTGTGAAATAAAAATGCTTGTTTTTACGTCTGTTTTTCTTTAACTCAAGAATGAAAACATTTTGTGACTCTTTTGAAAATAATATTAATAATACTCTCCTGGTTTCTTTATATGATACAAGTTAAATTTGTATGACTTTATTTTTTTATTATTTTTATTTTTATTCTTCTTGGCCCCACATCTCCCTGCTAACCAGTGGGACTTCAGAGTGAAGATCTTTGAACTGCAGTTGGTCTGACAGATAAAATGACTTTTAAACCTCAGCAATAACAGAAAGCCAAAAGAAACCTAACAAAATATTCATATTATTGTTATTGTAATAGAGAACAGTAGTGTATAGATAGATAGAGGCTCCAGTGTACAACTGTGCTACATTATTCTTGACAAGGTACCTAAGTAAAATGAGGAGTATATCATTATATATCTCCAAAATTCCAGAGTTAACAAGGACCACAGAGAATAGATGGAAATATCTTTATTGCTGACATTTATAGATGGAGAACTGAGCCACAGAAAGATTGAAACACTTAATATCACAGAGGTAGTTTGTGACATATCCTGGGGCTGAGCCCAGATCACTTGAATCCTAGTTGGATTCCTGCTTGTTCCCACAATTAACTGTATGTTAAATGAACATAAATTCCATAAATTGCTGTGGATGTAAATGTAAAGTCATAATATCTTGTCACTGATCTGTGCTATAAAAAATTAAGTGACATTTACAAGGGTTCTGTGTTCAAGGAATTCTTTGATTCTGCTATGAGTAATCCAGGTTCCTGACCACCAGATATGTTCTTCTTGAGCAATTTCAGCTTTTTAGGATAGGCAGCCATGACACAAACCCTCAAGTTACTGAATACAGTAAAGTAACTTTCTACAGCCTGTAGAAATACTATTATTACCTAACGCTTAGTCCTTCTGTAATCAGTAAGAGTTTTCTTGTGAACTTTTGGGATATCAGTTCATCACACTCTGATCATCTGGAACACGTACTAACAAGAATAGGTACTTATTGCATTATTATTTGGAGGTGTGACATCCAAGTCATGAGAGAACATTGAGATTTACACAAAAGAAGGGGATATATATTAAAAACAAAAGCCAAAACAAACAAACAAAAGGCAAACCAAATAATTTTAAATTGAGAAAAACACACAGCACATTTAGTGTTACAAGTATGATTACTAGTTCATGTTCCCTTACATAAAGGCCTGAGATTAGTCTAGATAAAATACTAAAAACAAATGGATATGGGTTCTTTTATACTAGAAGAAAAAATACCAAGTATATAAATTCATGTCTGATTTTATAAGAACAAAACAAGTAGAAGTTTATTCCAAAGTCATCTCACATGATACATGTGAATTCCCTTCAAACAGCAACCATCAGTTAGATCACAAATCATGGGAGAAGGAAAAATACATAAAATGTCTACTGACAGTTTTGTCGCATTTATAAAGATGACATTTTAGACTTATTATGCCTTATAAAAATGCATATATTTGTAGCCATACACCATTTTTCTATATTTATCATTTTAAAGTTGTGTTCTTCTGAAACATGGTTCATAATAAGCAGCTCAGGCAATAAAAGTTATTAATTTCCTCAAGGATATTAGGATATTAAGTGAGCAACAAAATATGAAATAATTTGTGAACAATAAAAATGTATGAAACAACCTTTTCTTGCATTTTGCAACAGAGCATTGAATCTCCCTTTTCAAATAAATTGCAGCTGCTATATATGTTTATTTTCTTTTTCAAACACTAAAAAAATTAACATGCTTTAAGAAAGTTACGCTCTGTTCAATGGTATCTTTTTCAGTAATCTCTGTTATTAAGAAGAAAAATAAATAAATAAATAATCTTATGCAAAAAACGATAGCTGATGTAGAAGCTATTAGAGGATATTGAGATTGAGATACCTGAAAGCCCAAGCAGCTTGGAGTTAGGTCAGCTATTGATAAGATGAGATATAGGCTCTGTTTGCACACTGAATCAATTACACTAAGATGACAACTGGCAATACTTGAATAAGTCTTAATTCTTAACCTAGTGAGGCTTGTATAAGACTTTGGGGAATAGCTGCAGACTATCTTAAAACTTTCATCTGAAATATTGGTCAGGATTTCCTCTGAGAAGTTTGGAGGACAAAACTAAGTATGTCTTTCCCACAAGATCTTCATCTGTAATATCTTCCAAATACCTTTTTCCATTACATAAATTGTCTGCCTTGACATTTGTACCTCAACATTTATTGCATTTGGCTCTTTCACAAACCACCTCTTTCCTATTTAAAAATTCTCACAGTTATGGTTTACACCTACATCCCTTCTACAACATGTAAGAGAGTGACTTTTATTTCCCAGTGCACACTTCTCTGCACCAAGCTTTTTAGGTAGCGGACTTGCTGGAGTCCTAGATGTTTTGATTAGTCCAGAGAGGAAGTAACACAGTATGTATACTTGATAAAAGTTACTACCTATCAGTAGTAAAAAAAAAAAAAAAAAAGAAACAAAACAAAACAAAACAAAACTTCTGATAGATGGGAAAACATTAGAGCATCAAAGAACTCAGGAGAAATCTTGGATCAGTTCTAGGTCCTATCACAGAGCCAGAGCATGACTGAGGTTGGAAGGCACCTCTGGAGGTCATCTGGTCTAAACCCCCTGCTAAAGTAAGGCCCCCTGCAGCCACTTGCCCAGGAATCATTGCATTAATCTTGAAGTTAAATACAAAGTCAGCTAGGGCATCTCAATGCTTTTTGAAATACTTAAATATGCATTGCTTCATTAAAAACGACCAAAGGTCAAATTTAATATGGTATAAGTGAAAGATGTGGACTAGGCTATACTGGGCAAAATAGCTAAGGAAAAAATCAAAAGAAGTGAGTCTATGGCCCAGATACATTAAAAAACACCCTGCCATTCCCACTAAGGATGAAACAAGAGGACACAATACAAAATCTGATATCTATGAAAAGAAGACTCATTTTTATAATTTTTAATTTTGTATGACCATAACATTATGGATATATACTATGATATCTTTATTTGGAGAAAGTGTACTTTTTTTATGTTGAATTCAGAAAAGTGTCAAATCACTGAATTATAACAAATTAAAAGATAGAAATACCATCTACACATAATCACTGCTCAAACCCACTTTAGTTTCTGATTGGTAAAGTTAGATGATTGCTTCAGAATTCTGTACTGTCACAGGGTAAAATTACCTGTAGCCTGACCTGTTCTACATAAACATTTTATTATGTGCTTAGCAGCTTTCCAACTCTTTAAGAGTAAAATTAACTCTGTATTATCAATATGATCTTGTGTTAAAGTAAGACCACAAAAGCATTTAGCTTTCAACAATCAAAACCCATTGGTTTTCTGCTTTTCAGTGTGTTTTCAAAAAAAAAAAAAAAAAAAAAAAAAAAAAAAAAATTTTTTTGATTCCCTTGTAATATAGCTAGGCAAAAAAAATAAAAATAAAAATCCAGCATTTATTCCACTTTTAAAAAATTACTTAAGGCAATAATTGGGCCTTTGGACTAAAATTAGTCTCTTGTCATTTCAAATATGAGTGTTAGAAATGAAGAAATTTAGAATGGACTAGTTTGTAAAAGTAGTTTTACTTCCAGATGAACATATGGAAATTTATTCCAAAGTTATGCCTAAAGAAAGCTCTGAAGGAACAATGCATGAATGAACTTGCGTTGACTTTGAGTTAGCATTTGTACTGCACAGCCATAAAATACGATAAGCTACTTGCCTTCGCGTACTGCCCACAGCAGTAGTAGCAAAGGGATTTGGGGGATAGGAGAGGAGGGAGATTTCCTTTCCCTCCTGCTTGTCCAGGAGCAACACAAAGTCAGAACAGCCAAGAAAGTATGGTGCAGTGAAGCTAAGAAAGACAGGTTAAAGTAAGTTCGAGTCCATCCCTCAAGTAAAAATGGCAAAGTAGTAAAAGATAGTAACAGTAGGCAACAAAATTCATTAAGATGCCGTCAGCATCCAGAAGTGGCACTCTTGTGTTAAACAGAATGAAATATCATCCTCTACTTTTGAGCTCAAATACTCTGACATATTGCCCATACTAACAAAACTCTTGTGTTTTGAAATCAGGAAATATGTTTTCTGTAATGAGGGAATAGGCAGCTATGTTTAGGATTTACAAGTTTGGAGTAAATACCATTTTTTATTTAACAGTTGCTAGTCCATTCAGAGAGTCCATTGTCAGATCTGATAAACTTTGCAACTTGTAGGCCAGATGAAGTGAAAGTAATCATTGTTGCCGATGTCCCTAAATAATTCCATTCCCCTTTTGGTGAACTGACATAAGATTAGACTACTAATTAAACAGTTCTTGATCAGCCATCTTTAATTTTAACTCCTGCATGAATTGCCTTTTCTGCAGAATTACAGGTTGGATTCTCACTACTAAGTCACACTTAAGATTTCAGAACATTAGGGTTTGTTGTTTCTGTTGTTAAGCAAAAAGCTTAAAGTATTTTTTCCTTTTCCTTTTTGGAAAGTCATCTTGGCACTTTTCATCTTGGCAGTGCAAGCATCTGTATTCCAGCAAGCAACATTTAGCTATTCATTTATCTCTTTATTGTTCAGCAAATCAGCAGTCAGCTTTGGAACTAGTCCATGGTACTTAGCTCAACATGCCCAGAGGAAGTTCACTGTAAAGAGTTATGGTGGTTTGTGTCCCAGCTTACCCATTTATAACTAAATTTCCAAATGTCTGTTTCCCTATTACCTTAAGGATAACATACTGGCAATCTGCCAGGTCAATTGTTTCTACTTATCAGGAAGATTTCACTTTCTAACAAGGTGAAATGTGACCCGTTGTCAAATAGTAATTCTTTTTGGTTTCTTAGAGAGCAGTTGGCAGGAACATGATTATTGCAGCAGCAGTGACCTTTGGTATAAATGTTACTTTTGATTTGCAATCACAGTAGTGTCTCAGAGTGACAGATGAGCAGCCATGGCCCTGGTGCTTGATCTGATGACACTGACACTGTCAGGTGCAGATTTTCTGATGACAATAAGAAAAAAGAGAGAGGTGGCAATGACAGTACAAGAATCACTGTTACAATATGATGAGTAGAAAACATTTAGAAAAGTTCTGGCCATGGTATGAATCCTGGACAGTACATTAAGTAAACTTAATGCCTTGTTCTGGAAATTCCTTGATGCTATTATCATGAGTAACATGTCAATTTTGCCTTTAATTTTCATGAAATAAGTAATTAACTTCAACTTATTCACCTATTTGCCTGTCAGGTTAAGATTAAAAAAAATCACAACATGTAACCAGCCATCATCTGTTTAGTGTTCATATCATATAAATCAAAGTCATGTCACAGATCATGAAGGATTATACCATTTATCACAAAGGACTATATCATTATATCAGGTAGGAACACAGAAAACTGATTGACAAATGAAGGATGAGGGAAACCGCGGGCCATTTCCAGAAGGAATCAGGAGACCTGGTCACACAGGATATGGAGAAGGGTGAGGGACTCACCTTGGTCTTCATTGGCTAGAGCCTAAGTCTAGCCACTAGCCTAAGTCCCAGAAGGCAAAGTCAGAGATTGGGATAATGATGAATCTAGTCTAGTAGTAGGTGTCTCTGCCCATGGCGGGGTTGGGTGGGGGTGGAATTAGGTGATCTTTAAGGTCCCTATCAACCCGAACCATTCTGTGATTCTACAATTTGCTCTGATTCTCTGCTTTCCTGAGGGCCATTACATCTTTGGGGTTTGGATCCTGGGAAACAGGAAAATCTTTATCATGTGATCCATATAATAAAGATGCTTCTTTCTTTGCACAAGATGTTATTCTTAATGTTTATAATAATTTCTGAAGCATATGTAATGGTCTCCTGTATTGTCTTCATGGATTGTTTGCATCACTACTATTCCAAATATGTAATCTGAGACATGAGCAGTGACAACTGTGGGTAATGCCAGACAATGTAATATAATGACAATGTAATATAATGCACTTGACACTTTACTAACAAAACTTACACAATTGTAAAACATATTGCCAGCAGTGGTCTGGGAGAAATCTGCAAATTCATGAAGATGCTGTACAAAATTCTGCAGTTAAACCTAGTTCACAGTAAGAATTGAGTATCCCTAATTGAGAGCTGAAATTAGGATAGGCTTTTTTATTATTATTATTATTTATTTTTTATATAGTGGCAGTGCTTTTTGTGACTTCAGTGTCATAACATCAGAATTCTGTTAAATTTCAGTATTCAATATAAAATTGCTAAGTGTAATATTAAATACAATATTTAATATTAAGAGTGTTATAATTTTAATATATATTCAGTATTTAAACTTATATTAATCTTCAAAATATTCCTGAAAATTCATTTCTAACTTTGACATATTGACCTACAGTAATATCACCAGTAGTATTTTGGCATTGAATCGGTCATCTGGCTAAAGTATCATTCAGATAACATTTGTTCCTTAGAAAGTAATGAAAATCACTAATGTCCTTCTTCAAAGAGCAACTCATACTGCCTCGTCTGTTCCCATTTAAACTGTTACAGTAAATACAGTAAAATAGCATTGGTTCTCATGTGGTATAACATGGTGATACAGTCCACACTCCACAAAAAATAAGCAAGTCTGTGTCACAAACGCATCTTCAACAGGTGGAAGTATGCAGCTTTATTGGGCGTCTTTATATATGCAGAAAGGTGGATACCTCCAGTCTCCTTATTGTTTGTTAAATTATTGCTCTAAACATTAGTTTGTGAGATTTCTGGTCCTGTGGGTGTTGCAACATCTCACCTACAGGTAACTGGCATGCATGTACAAATACAGGCTTGACCTGTTATCAGACATTACAGAACAGAAAGGAGCATTTGCAAAATATTAATAACTGCATAATAGGAACACAAAGTACAACTGTTAAAAGAGCCTGGTTTTCATTAGAAACATCCTGTATTTTCATAAAACAGCTATCTCTGCAGACTAAATGTACTCTGGACCAGCTGGCATTGAATAGCCCATGTCCATACTAAATTCTGTTTCCCTTCAAAACATAGCTGGCTGTATTTAAACTGCCCACTGGGAATGGTTCCTGGACTGTACTGAGCCCTAAACTGTGTCTGGAACTTGTTGCTCATGGCAAAGGCTGTGCCAGGCTGTGACAATTCCAGCAATTCCATGGTATTGATGCTGAGCCTGGGATCAGTACCTGGCAGCACTTAATTCACTTCTACAGTGATTCACAGCTCTGAGAGACACTTCTGGTCTGTGACATCACGTAAGACACCTTCAAATCTAGGGAGAGAGATACCTTCTGCATGGTTTGTAACCAAACATTTATTTCTGTGGAATTTATTTACAAAGAGATGAGAGAATTACCTTAATTTCAGTTAATGGGAAACAACAGGAAGAAAAAAAGGTGAGAGAGAGCAGAGATCATCTCTCATATTTTAGCAAAGCTTAAACTCAAAATGCCTGTAGTGATCTGATGGCTCGTTATTTATGGAGCTTTTTGTTGTCGCAACACATTTAGGTCAATTGTTCCGATAGAAAAGTGAGAAAATCGTAGCATGAAGAACAGAGAAAATAGAACTGAATGAACATTAATATATATATATATATATAAGTTGACAAACTATGCATGTGGGAAAATGTGTTTAGTCTTATGTACCTTCCATTACATTTTCTTCCACTGTATCAGAAGGAATGGACAAAATTTTAACCTTGTTAACAATAACAATAAAAATCAAAACAAAACACAAAATCAGATGATATAATAAGGTAAACTCTTCAGGATAGTATTAATCACTCAGAAGAACTAGGGATGTTTAAAAGTATCAAATTTTGCAGGTGAATTTTTGTCCCCTGCATTCAGCAATTCCAAATGTCTGATAGATGAGAGATAAAATACCACATAAAATACAACATCTCTGATATATTCTCAGAAGTGGATCCATGTAGGTTCTTCATTTATGACACTTCAGGAAACCAAAACTGTATTTTATCATATATATAAACCAAACATTGTATTTTGTTACACTGGTTATCTAAGTTAAGGGACAGACAACTTACCAAAAAGGTTTCTCATAAGAAACTGAAGATATCAGTAATATACATACATGCTGCATAAGAGCATACTTTGAAAGAAGGAATTCCTGTAAATGTTGGAGATAGTGTAATTACAAACTTCATTTGTAAAATACTATTGCAATGTATTAAATACTTTGGTCATTGTTAAAAGATGTGCTGATCAACCATTGTTAAGATGAATGGGTACAACCCAAAGACGTGCATTATAATTCATATGAAAAGACAAATTATTTTTGACAACATCATGATGACTGTAGCCCTTTTAAATTTCAAACTGGATTTTAGCAAATTAGAAAATTCCAATTAAATTCCATTTAAAAAGGGAAATGAAATGAAAGTAAAATAAATAAATAAATAAATAAACAAACAAACAAATAAATAAATAAAAGGGTATCCAATATCACATTTGTATTATTTTATTCTAACAAGATTAAGATTTAATGACTGCTAAAGGTCAATGATCCAAACCTGAAGTTAAAAGACTGTTTTTCAGGTGTAGTGGTCATCTGGTCTTCTCATAGATGTCTGAAAAATAAGGATCCAAAATATTTTAAAATTAGTAGTTTGGGAGTAACAGTAGGTTTCAGCCATTTCACACAAATGCATGCACCTGTGAAGACACTTAAGATGTAACACTGAACACAAATGTCATCTGCATTTGCAAGTTCTGGATACTAAAAGATGTAGTGTTTGCATATTGGGCCACTCAATGGAAAATGGCTCATGTTGGGCCAGGAGCATAACATTGATTAACAACTTCCTCTTGTTTTTTAAAATAAAATACATAAAGAAAAAAAAAAAAAGTGCTGAAGAATCAAATAATCATAGAATGGCTTGGGTTGGAAGGGATCTTAAATATCACCTAGTTCCAATCTCTCTGCCATGGGCTGGGATGCCACCCACTAGATCAGGCTGGCCATGGCCCCATCCAGCCTGGCCTTGAACACCTCCAGGGATGGGGCATCCACAAGTTCTCTGGGCAACCTGTGCCAGTGCCTTACCACCTTTACAGTGAAGAATTTCCTCCTAATGTCTAATCTAAATCTACCCTCCTTTAGTTTAAGACCATTTCCCCTTGTACTTTTATTATCTACCTAAGTAAAGAGTACCTCTCCATCCTTTTTATAAGACTCTTTTAAGTATTGAAAGGTTGCAACAAGGTCTCCCTGGAGCCTTCTCTTCTCCAGGCTGAACACCCCCAGCTCTCTCAGCCTTTCTTCATAGAAGAGGAGTTCCAGGACTCTGATCATCTTTGTCCTCCTCTGGACTCACTCTAACAAGTCCACATCTTTCTTGTGCTGAGGGTCCCAGACCTGGAAGCAGCACTCCAGGTGGGGCATCATGAGGACATAGTAGAGGAGGACAATCACCTCCCTCAAGATGCAGCCCAGGATGCAGTTGGTCTTCTGGGCTGCAAGAGCTCATAGATGATAGATGGCTCATGTAGAGCCTCTCATCCACCAGAACCCCCAAGGCTCTCTCTACAGGGCTGCTTTCAATGTGTTCCTCTCCCAGTCTGTACTACTGTCTGGGATTGCCCTCACCCAGGTGCAGCACCATCCTAGAATTCTAGACTTTACAAGGTTTCTGGATTCTGGGAAAATAAGATAAATGATTCACAGGTTCAGTCAATTTATCTGAATGGAGCACTTTGCTCGCTTGTGTTTTTTGAAAACCCAGGCTGAGTCTGAACCAATTTTCAAGCTACCCTAAGCTTATTTATAGATTTATTTCAAACTAAGTAAAGGATGATGACTTCGGGTAAACTATCTTAACTACTGGAGGTAGAATGCAAAAAGAAATGCTTTTAGTTCACATGACAAACATGTGAATCAAAACTAGGCTTACATCATATATCCAAATCAAAAAAATTTCTCAGAGAATCTTCAAAGAAGTTCTGTCAACTGTCATACATCTGTGAGATAGTAAACCTGCAGGAAGGCAGTATGGATTACATCTCTTGGACATGAAAGACCAACTAACTCTACTCCCAGAGACCTACCAGTGGGACTTTAAATTACGAGAAACTTCTAAGCCAACACAAATACAGTATCAACATTGGTGTAGTGCCTATAAAAAACTTGAGAAGCAAAAAAATAAATTAAACAGAAAAAAATATATATATGGAAAATCAAACATATTAAAAGCTATATTACAACATAGACTGAAATTTACTATGAAACTATGTTGATTAAGTAGGATGACAAAGACCAAGAGAAATAAATTAAAAGCTATAAAGTATATCCCACTAAAAATAAAATAAAAATGTCAGGAATACATTTATATTTTATTGATAAATGGAGACTTCAATGTGAACAAGGAAATATACTTTATTTTTAAGAGGAAAGGCAATGAATCAAAACCACATATGTAAGACAAACAAAAGGGAAAAAAAAAAAAAGAAAAAAAAAAGAATTAAATGAAATTGTAAATAAATAAAAAAGGAAGCTGATATATTTTTGAAAACTGCAAATAAATTAACTTCAGAGTAATTTAGCTTGCCATATTTAAATAACATAATTAAATACTATCAATAAGAGCTCTAGAAGATCCAATATTTTACAATATAAAGCAACTCTAAAGAAACATTAATATTTAATACTGTATCTACAGCTGAGTCACTCCTGAGTCTCCCTGAAAGGAATGATGCTGCTTGTCAAGTAACATTTTGAACTTCAGCTGATCTGTGTAAAGAGATGCCTCTACCTTAGTGAAGCACTAGCAACAACCGCCTGTGCCTCTACATGCATGGGGATCTGTACTGAAAACTGCAACATCAGGGTATGTGGAATTACTTCACATGAAGACAAGCGCCAGAATACAACTTCAAATTTGAGTTGGAACACATAGGAAATCTGCTGCTTCTTCTTCAGTTTGTGACACCAAAATGTTGGACCACCACATTCCCCATCAGTTCCTGTCCTGAACCACAACACTTCCAAGGCAGCATAGCCTTTTCTGAAACTTTGCAAACTCAAGATACCACGTCTCCTTTTTAATTTGATGTGATAACCACTGAAAATATTGATTTAATATGTTATACCCTGAATATATACCTAAGAGGATTAGATTTGGCCAGAGATGTCAACAGCAACAAGAAAGGTTTCTATAAGTGTATCAGTGACAAAAGGAAGACTACTGGATCTGTGGGCTCTCTCCAGAAGGAAATGGTAGATCTGATCACACAGAATATGGAGAAGGCTGAGGTACTCCATGACTTTTTTTTTCCTCAGTCTTCATTGGCTAGAACTCTAGCCACATAGCCCAAGTCCCAGAAGGTAAGGGCAGGAACTGGGAGAATGACAAACTGTCCACTGCAGATCAGGCTTGAGACTATCTAAAGAAGCTGAATGTGCACAAGTCCATGGGATCTGATGTCTTTAGAAGTACATACTGGTCTGGTGAGTGAAGTTGCTAAGCCGCTATCCACCATATCTGAGAAGCGGTGACAGTCTGGTGAAGTTCCCACTGTCTGGAAGAGGGGAAACATAACCCCCTGTTCTTAAAAACGAAGACCTGGAGAACTACAGGCTAGTCAGTCTCTCCTCTGTGCCTGGAGAGATCATTGAATAGATCCTCCTGGAAATTACTAAGGCACATGGAAAATTAGGAGGTAATTGGTGGCAGCCAACATGGCTTCACTAAGGGCACATCATGCCTGACAAATCTGGTGGCCTTCTATGATAGGGTTACAGCACTGGTGGGCAAGGGAAGAGCAATTGACATAAGCTGGAGTTGTGCAAAGCATCTGACACTGTCCTGCATAGTATTCTTGTCTCTAAATTTGAGAGATGTGGATTTCATGGATGGGCCACTCTGTGGACTTGTGCTGTTTAACATCTTTATCGGCAACATGGACACTGGGATCAAGAGCACCCTCAGCAAGTATGCTGATGACACCAAGCTGTGTGGTGCAGTCAATATGCTGGAGGAAAGCACGCTATCCAGAGGGACCTGGACAGGCTTGAGTGGTGGGCCTGTGCAAACCTCATGGAGTTCAACAAGGCCAAGTGCAAGGTCCTGCACCTGAGCTGGGGCAATCTCAAGCACAAATAGAGGCTGGGCAGAGACTGGAGAGAAGGACCTGAGGAGAAGGACCTGGGGGTGCTGGCGGACAAGAAGCTCAACATGAGCTGGAAATATGTGCTTGCTGCCCAGAAAGTCAACCATATTGTGGGCTACATCAAAAGAAGCTTTACCAGCAGGTAGAGGGAGGTGATTTTCTCTCCCTCTACTCTACTCTTGTGAGACCCCACCTGGAGCCCTGCATTCATCTCTGGGGCCCTCAGCACAAGAAGAACATGGACTGAGTCCAAAGGATGGCCATGAAGATGATCAAGGGGATGGAGCACCTCTCCTATGAAGACAGACTGAGGGAGCTGGGGTTGTTAAGCCTGGAGAAGAGAAGCCTCTGGGGAGACCTTACAGTGGCCATCCAGTACCTAAAGGGGGCCTACAGGAAAGCTGGGAGGGACCATTTTTCAGGGAGTGTAGTGAAAGGACAAGGGGGAATGGCTGTAAACTAAAAGAGAGTAGATTTAGATTAGATATTCAGAACAAATTCTTTACTCAGAGGGTGTTGAGGCACTGGCACAGATTTCTCAGAGAAGCTGTGGATGCCACATCCCTGGAGGTGTTCAAGACCAGGCTGGATGGGACTTTGAGCAACCTGGTCTAGTCACAGGTGTCCCTGCTCAGGGTCTTGGAATTAGATAATTAGATGATCTTTAAGGTCCTTTCCAATCCAAACCATTCTGTGATTCTATTATTAACTATAGATTACCGTGCAGTAATCAAGCTAATATCATAGCTTCTTCTTCAGTACAGACATTCATTTTAAAATCTCTCCTTGGCCTAGTAGAAAAGGAAAATATACTGTACATCTTAAAAATAAACTTTAATCTTTATTCAACCGTTGCCATGTTAAGAATCTGTAGGTTTAACATAATCTGAAATGTTAAAAAAAAAAAAAAAAAAAAGTTACTGAAAAAAGTAGGTGATGGAAAGTATATAAATGCCTTGTATATGTAAAGTGAACACCCAGTATTTTTAAAAAGTTGACTATACAGTTTTACAGTTTTGAGACCTTTAAGTTTAAATGTTTGATGCTGGAAGAATTGGTATTTTATTTTTACTTAGAATTGCATATTTATTTTTAGAGAGGAGACATTCCAGGTGAAAAGCTTGTTCTTCTGGAAAGGCATTAGGACCATGTGAATACTCATATATACAGATTATGCTGTGCCTTAACACTGCTCACCACATTATGGTCTTAATCCTGACTGAATCTTTGAACATCAAGATGATCGTAGATAATTGTAACAATAAACAGAACAATGTCAATACTAATAAAAAAACTCTGTGTGGTTTATATGGTAAAGTTACAAGTTTTAGTTACACTATTCACACTAACAATCCACAAGAACCATTGTATCATTTCACTGCATTTCAGATTTGTACAGTCTCTCTGGTTAGTGTCTACTAACAGCTAACACATGACAAAGAGAAGTGCAGCAGGCTTCGGTGAGAAGGAAGGCGAGCTGAAATCACAACAGGGATATTTCTGAAGTTGACAGTCACAATCCATTTCCTTTTGGGATCTGACTTGTGTTCCTGTCTTGTTGAGCATCTAGATATGAGCAAATATCAGTATGTGAAGAAGTGAAGAAATAACCATCACAAGTCCATGTGATATCTAGGGCCAAACACAAGAAGCTGTTGACACTTTTACCTCTCACAGTGTATTTTCGGGATCAACACTTGTATAATTCTGAAAACAACTGTAACTGACAGAGAATGATAGTTCCTATTACAGACTATTACAGACCTATGTAGAGCTTTTATTTATTTATTTATTTATTTATTTATTTATTTATTTATTTATTTATTTTGTCATGGAGCAGCCCACTCCTTTAAAATATATTTACTAACTCATGTTTGCCAATCCCAGAGAGGGAAGGGGGAGGGTGAGCGAACGGCTGTGTGGTGTTTAGCTGCCAGCCGGGTTAAACCACAACAGTGGTGAAAGAGAAAGGGAGAGTGAACAAGTAGGGAAAAATATCTTCCTCTGTCCCCTCCACAGATTGGCTCCCTGATGAAAAAAGGCAGTAGGTGTAATTGTTAATAGTTTCCAAAGTACAGAGTCGACGACAATGCTGAGTACAAATACCAAGTTAGAGTCATGGCCAGATATTTCATCATATCATAAGCTATTGTTACACCAAACAGTACCATAACAATCTTAAACCAGGGCCCGGAAAGGATAAACAGCACGACAGCGATCACATACAGAAAGTAACGTGCTATAAAACTCAGTTTGGAATACAGGCACAGCAGACTTGAGATTAAAGCAATCAACATTCTGACTAGCAACTATTAAGCAGCTCTAATACTTATACCAATTTTAGTTTAACACACTCTGGTCAGATCTGTCATTATCTCAACCCTTCGAGCCCTACGTTGGGTGCCAAAAGGACTGTTGTGGTTTAACCCAGCCAGCAGCTAAACACCACACAGCCGTTCGCTCACCCTCCCCCCCTCCCTATCTGGGATGGGGGAGAGAAATCGGAAAGTGAAGCCTGTGGGTTGAGATAGAGACAGTTTATTAAGCTAGAAAATAATAATAATAATGTGTACAAACAAGTGATGCACAATGCAATTGCTCACCACCCGCTGACCAATGCCCAGCCTATCCCCGAGCAGCCGGCCCCCCACCCCGGCTAGCCACCCCTATATATTGTTTAGCATGCCGTCAGATGGTATGGAATACCCCTTTGGCCAGTTTGGGTCAGCTGTCCTGGGTATGTCCCCTCCCAGCTCTTGCTGCACCCCCAGCCTGCCCCCTGGCAGGACAGAGCGAGAAGCTGAAAAGTCCTTGGCTTAGTGCAAGCATTGCTCTGCAGCAATTAAAACATCAGCATGTTATCAGCACTCTTCTCATCCTAATCCAAAACATAGCACCCTACCAACTACTAGGAGGAAAAATAACTCTGTCCTAACTGAAACCAGGACACAACAGCAATTTCTATCTCTCCCTTCCTTTCAGATGTGTAAACTGCTCTTCAGATCTCCCTTAGAGTGAGACATAAGGTTAGGAAAAATCTGTCCTACTTTAGTGACTGGTTTGATAACCACAAGTATCATTCCAGATTTAATCATCTGTTATATTGTGACCTGTGGTGCTAAAAACAGGAAACATATAATTACATGACGTAAGTTTTGCCATGAAGTATGAACACAAAATTTGAGTCTAGGTCACATCATGATATTGCAATGTATAGAAATGTTATGTCATTCGTGGTGTTTTTATACCACCTGTAAAAGACTGCAAGAGGAGTGTGGAAAAAAACTCTAATCATGGGAGTGCAAGGGAAGCTGGGTATCAGCTTTGGAGTTACATGACTTACATAAACATCCCTCGTCCCATGGCCTGGCACCTCCGTACCTTGTAAGGGCAAATGCTCAATCCCTGCTCACATGTAGTATCAGAGTGGGGGTGGAATGTGCAAGAGGAGGAAAAACATGTTCCTGGCCCCAGGAGCATACTACAGGCTGGGTCAACTCTCCCAGTGGCATGGAGTCCATCACTCATGCTCTAATACACAAATGTTAATCTCAGGGAAAGCACAAATGCCCCAAATCTTGTTCCTTCATCAGCAAGAATGGTCACCAGCAATGCTATTAACTACACCAGGCCCATCAGCATATTCACACTGAAGGCAGGAAAATGGCCGTTCCAATAAATACTCCCAAAGACATTATTCACCAGGGTATTTCTTACCCTTTGGTAATTTCCACTCACACAATACAAAGAAAATTTAAGGAGTTTGCATGTATTCACTGGGGAATGCTGTCTCATGGCCTAGGTCTTTAATGCTATAAAGCTTCCAAGAGAGTTCTATAGCCTTCCTGACTGGGATTTTACTCTTCAATCACAGGCATGCAGACAAGACAACAGGGGCAGAGGACAGGGAAACAGGCATGTATGAGGAGATATGGAAAGAGGAGGAGGTGGGTCATGATAAATGACATGATCTGCTCCTTGGATTTATAAAATAACTCAGCTTGTGGTCAACTGGCCTTCTGCTGATCACTCACTGCAGCAATATCCTTCTCAGAGACATTAGCAAAAATGAGTAGCCTCAAAACTGTTGACAATGCCCATATCTAAATTCAGCCCTGTGGATTTCAGAGCTATCCCCCCACTTAATGGAGTAGATCCCATAACTGAGCCAGGGTTTCCCAACACTTTTCAGACTCATGGAAGGATTTCCATACTTAGCACAGATTTTTTCAATGCCATTTATAAATTCTGAGAATTACATGTTTACTTGTGGGTGGAGAGGTGGATGCATACTGTTGGGAATGTATTTTCCCTTTCCTTAGCTCTGATTTTTCTAGTGTATCATGTAGAAGGTGACTAGAACCGTTGGTAGTAGAAAGCAGTAGTAGATGGCATGAACATGGTTTTTTGGAAATGGTAATGTGAAATTATAGAAATGGTATGTGCATTATAGAAATGTATTTCTTGCACTTTCATGCTTTTTATATAGTATAATAATACTTACATTTACATTCTTAGACTTGTTGAGAGAATCAGATTTTCTTTTTAATATCTTTATTTAAGTGGTTAAGCACAGAAAACATCAATAGTAATAATAAAAAGCCAGATGAAGTAAGAACAAGGGATCAGGATTAAAATTAAAAGGCAGCAATGGCAACCTATAAATAATGTACAATAAATCAGCTGTTTGCATAATTTTTAACTACACAAAATCACCCGAATAGATGACAATAACCTGAGCCAGAGATGTTCAAATGACTTTATTGTTGTAAATTGCAATCACATTTCAAGTCTTTTGAATAAAAATACTGAGGTAAATAAAGTTGCACTTAAAATTACAAAGAAAGCAATAATGTAATTTTCAGCTACATCTATACCAGTTCTTTTTTTCAACTGTAGAGCAAACTTGCTAAGAAAAGGCCAGGTTGCCATCTATGAGTGTGCAGGTGGCCAAAAAATAAATCTCACTGCACAAACTAGCCAGAAAAAGCACATCTGCAGGGACAAAAAAAAAAAAAGAAAAAAAAAAAAAAAAAAAAAAAAAAAGTTGCGGATCTGTGAGTAGCCAATACAAAAATAAAAGAAAAATAATATTGACAGTATTGACAGTAGGAATTTAGCAGATCTGAAGCCAGTTTTGTACTGAAGACTTACATTCTGGAAATAAGTAAATAGGTATCTTTACCCAGGGAAAAGTACCATGGATGCCAGGAAAGTTGACTGTCTGTTTTTCAGGTTTCATGAAGGTCTTCTTTCTGTGACAAGCAAAAGCTCCTGTTTTGCATTTTTGAGTAATCTTTATTTCCATTTCACCAGAAAGGTTACATGCTTTTGTTTGCTTATAATGTGCTAGGTGTCATGAAGGCAGTGATCAGATAGTAAATAAGAAATCCAGTGAGGAAAGAAAAGAATAAAACCCTACATACAATAGAATAGCCTCTGTTTTCTCGTGCCCGCTGTGCTCAGTGAGATGCTAATTCTCTGCATCTCACTCAATACTCATATTTAAGTATTTGTACACCACCTCAAGTCAACCTTTGCACATCACTAAGAAGAATAAAAATACAATAAAAAAATAATGGGGGGGGGGGGGGGGGGGGAAGAAAAATGAAAACTTTGCTTGCTCTGTTTTATTTAAGGAAGGTAAGGTGCTCTTGCACATATAGAATCTCTCAAAAGCTTAAATAATATCTTCTTAAAGATTTTTTTTCATTATTAACATAAGTGATTTCTTCATTTCTTAAGCACTGACATGTATATGTAAATATTTTTGAAATGTTTATGTTTAATGTTGATGTCAGTTCTATACTTCTGAAGTGACTCTTTCCAAGCTGTCATTGTGAGAAACATTCAAGACTTTGAGCATGTTAGTAATCATAACCACTAGAATAACATGCACTGCCAGGCTATAAAACATCACTTTGTCTTTACATTAGCTATGCATACTTGTTACAAGGGTTTCTACACTAGCTGACTCTTCCAAACTAATTCCTGTTAAGTAAGGACAGAAAATGCAGTCAGAGTTTGTCTATATGCTTTATACAGATATTTTTAATAATCTTTTTTTTTTTTTTTTTTTTTTTTTTTTAATCTAGCTGAAGAAATGTCACACAACGCAAATAGCAACTTCTGTGCAGAAGCTTTCACCATTGCCAAATGTATCGTAAGTCTGGGGACTGAGAAGTGGTAATGCATTTAGTCAAATTTCTTGGGTTCCTTTCCTTTCAAGCATTTCAGAAGTGGGTCTACTACCTTTTTAATATTATTTTTATTTATTATTATTATTTTAATTTTTTCTTTATTTTATGAACTTTTAACAGTATTTTAACCTGAAAACACACATTCATTACTGTGTCTTCCAGAAAGGGAATAATTGTATTTGGCTTCACACTTACTGGGCTAAACCAGGCATGTATGTGCATGTTGCAGTAAAATTACTATGTGAAGTATCTCTTGAACTTGCATTTAATTTTAGAATCTATGCTAAAAGAAAACACAAAATCACATGTTGAATCCTGAGGTTACTAAAACATATTATCTGGTAGGATTTTATTATCTTTTGAAGATACTTCTCAGTCACTTTCTCAATTACAAATATTTTCATTATGTTTTGATGTTTTACTGAAAAATGAGAATGATGTATTACAATTTTGAGAATCACACATATGCTATGCCTATAATTTTCATACTAAACATCAATATTATGTAGTTTTTGTTTGTTTGTTTTTTCAGGAACAAAAACTCATTTTTGTTCCTGAGTCCAGTTATATATTATAATCTGTAAAATACACTATATTGCATATAATGGTTTGTAATACACTTCAATTGAAGTGTTTTTTCTGTCATTGAAATTTTCTCAGATTAAAATGTCGGTATGTGTACATTAAGTGGTATGGATAAGAGAGAAGCTATGTAACTAAAAGCAGGCAATATCTGTTTTCCTGAAATTTTCTCTAAAAACATCACAAGATTTCTGACAGTTATGGAGGTTAGCCAGATTTCTGGGCAATGTTCAGTCCTGGTCTATGCTACTCCATAAGATAAGCTGACTTCTTATAATCATACTCCAAAATCCCGTATTTGTGGCACAAATTAAATCATTTTTTATAACTCATTTTTTATTATGAATATTCTTCCAACCTATTTTATGCTTCCAGGCAATTAAAGTTTTTTCTTTTACAGCTATTTTATAAAGTAGCTGTGAGCAGATGTTCAGCTGTTAGAGCTCCATTGACTGCAATTTACACTAAAGCCACTAACCCCAATTAGGGTGGCATATTAACATGTCTGAGAGGTACAGACCAGAGTAAGGAGAAAATGGAACTGAACTGCCAGAGAGCCTAATGAACCAAAGCTGTTAATTTATTCAGTGCTAGACAAGAAATAGGTACAAACTTCATAAAAGAATAAAAAAAAATAATCCCTCCATACAGAGAGAAAAAAAAAATATATATGTTTGCTGCACACATTCCTGGAAAATATTATTGAATCAGGATATTCAACATGAATCATTTCTTTGTTTAAAATAATGCAGGTGAGATCTGAGCACACATGTCATAGTTATAAAGAAGTTTTCTGGTGATTTTTAAAGCACATAAGAAAACTGTTCGTGGGCAGAAAGAACCATGAAAATTGTCCTTTTTTACACACATACATATACATACATACATATTTATATGACAGTTAACCACATATATATTAAAAGAGAGGAGATTGTAGATACAGAAGAAGGAGATGGAGACATAGAGCCTGTTGATAACATAAATGTACATTCAAGTTGTCACTGATTGTTTTTTTCCCTGACCTTATAAAATCTCAACTAAACAGAATATTGTGCTAGATTTTAACCTCAGTCATTTTTTCACAATTTCATTTATATAAGTTTTTAATGGAAAGATGGGAGGTAGGCAATGACTTGCAATAAGAGCAGGGGGTTGGGCTCCTGACTCAGGTGCTCTGTATCACTGTGGTTACTGCCCTGTACTGACTAGATAAGGAGATCTGGTGATGAGCAAAGACATCTGGACTGGGTTTCTGCACTCAGAAAAACATGAGCCCTTCTTACAGACTCCTATCAGAGTCTGAGCTGGAGCAGAAATTGGACAGATACATGTAGTTTGGGGAAATGTTAAAAGCAATACCTAACAACTCCAGGACAAGCTGCAAATTTCAAATGAAAATAGTAGTCATAAATTGACAATCTTCATATGTTCAGGCCCATAAAACACTCATCACTCTCTCTCGTTTCTACTGCATAGGAAAAAGAAGAAATCACAAGAGACAGCTTTCAGTTTACTTTTTTTTTTTTTTTTTTTTTTTCAGGGTCAGGCTGATGACAGGAACATCTGGCAATTGAAACTGGCATATTTCTAATAGCTACCTAGAAGATGAGGTGCGAGAAGCACTATTACTCAGCTGAGACCTAAAAATTGACTAGACATGACAGAAGAGAGAATCATAGCTTTTAATTATATCCTGTTGTTACTTTGGAAATAAAATAACCAGTCTTAGTGATGGCTTGATTGTCATATTGGCATCTTGTCTTGTAACCCATTTAAGAATAAAATTGATGATAGCCTGGTATTTAGTGTTTATCTACCGTGTATTTTAAGGTTATTGAGTTACACTCGAAAGCCAAATTCAACTGTAGTGTAAGTGACAAAGCACAAACTACATTCTGTTTAATCTCTGGACAGGTGTTGGAAAGAAGGCCAAATACTGACATATTTATCAACACCTCTACTTAGGATTCTTTGCAAGTGATGTATTTTCCATATCAGTCAAAGCTATTTGCTTTTGACACTCTGTCTGTTAGAATAGAATCATCTTCAGTACAACAAAAATAGTAAGTTGCATTGCTTTAATCATCAAGGAAGATAAATCACTGCAATGAAGGAAAATACATATATATATATATGCCTTGTCAAATTAAGGTATTATCAGCCAAAATAACTACTTTGCTTATGGTGCATGTTTTCTGACCTCTCAGTGCCCTAAGGTTACATTCTAAATGATGGAAAATTGCTGATATATTAAATAGAATAATAGCATTTTCTTAGTGACAAATTGAATTTCTGTTACCCTCTGACCAACAAACGCTATCTTAAATTGTTGGAAAGCAATGTTTAAAGTACTTTTCACATCTGCAGAATGTCTTACTTATTTGTACATTTTGTTTGTACATTTGTACATTTAATATATTATGTTTTCTGAGATATCTGAAGGGATCTGAAAACCACAAAAATTGAAGCAAAACTAGACAAGAATAGCCAGCAGGTCAAAAAAGGTGAATCTCCCACTGTATTTAGCACTGGTGCAGACTCACCTTGCATATTGTATGCAGTTCTGAGCTCCACAATATGAAAACAATTAAGTTAAGATACTTGAATGCATTCAGAGGATAACAAAGCTGATTAAAGGGCTGTAAGGCATGTCCTATGAGGAGGGGCTGAGGACAGTTGTTTGGTCTGGAGAAGAGGAGCCCAAGAGGCAACCTCACTGCCCTCTGCAACCTCCTGAGGAGGGGAAGCAGAGCGAGGTGCCAGTCTCTGCTCCCTGGAAACTGATGATGGGACGTGCAGGAACAGCACAGAGCTGAGCCAGGGGAGGTTCGGACTGGACATTAGGATAAGTTTCTTTACAATAAGGGTGGTCAAACACTGGAACAGGCTTTTCCTAGAGAGGTGGTTGATGCCCTATGCCTGACATTGTTCAAGAGGCATTTGGTAATGCCCTTAATAATAAGCTTTAAATTTTGGTTAGACCTGAACCTGTCAGGCAGTTGGACATGATGATTTTTGAAAGTCCCTTCCAACTGAAGTATTCGATTCCATTTGATTTGATTCATATCTAGTACTGCCAAGCCCAAGCATTCAAATATAATGAAACATGTCCGAAAACTTCAATGTATATATTCGTATATATCTGTGTGTGTATATATGTATGCATATATACACATACTGTGATCTTTTAAATTTGATTTTCTTTTTTTTTTAAGCTTGTGATATGCTGTCATGCTTTTGTTTTTTGACAGAACCATGTTACTGCTTTTGTTGCAAATTAAAGCTGAGATCCTCATATTTACAAAACAATTTTAAGCTTTCTGAAAAAACATCAAATACAAAAGCAAATAAATGCAAAATTAATGACATATCTTCGTATCATGAGTATGAATCCTCCATCTGTATGGAATCAGGTAGCCAATTATTGCCCCTCGATATACAGAGCTGAGGAAGGCCAGGCTCTTAAATCACAGAATCACAGAAGGTTGGCAGGGACCTCTGGAGGCCATCTGATCCAATACCTCCTGCTCAAGCAGGGCCGCCCAGAGCAGGGTACACAGGACTATGTCTAGATGACTTCTGATGATCTCCAAGAAGGAGCAGCTTATTCCAATGTTCTGTCCCCCACACAGTAAAGAAGTGCTTCTGGAAAAAGTGCTTCCTGAAGAGGTGCTTCTTGAGAACACAACTGAACTTCTAAAAAGTAATGTTTTCAGAAAAGACAACAAATGAGATAAACCAAACAAAAAAAGACGGAGGAAAAAAAAAAAAAAAAAAAAAAAAAAACTTAAAACCCATATTTTTAATCCTTCCATCACTAGGCAGACATACAGCTTTCACACTATCTATTAACAGCTAGAAGTTGCTTCCCCACCAAAGCCTCTAGATTTTAGAGGAAGAATCAACAGTTGAATGCAATATTTTATTCTAAGTTTAATTCTAAGCTTCTGAAACATATTTTACCTTTTTCAGAGATACTCTGTTTTTTTCCCCATCAGAAGATATATTAACATTGTACTATTCAGTTTCCTCCTGTTTCTTTATCAACACTGTGTAATCTTCACCCAGAAGGACAACCTCTGTATTTAAAGAAAGTATTTGAATGCAGATGTTTTCTGCTCTGAAAGTAGTGTTTGCTTGCCATGTGGTACTGTTTCACATGGCTGTACCATGGACAGATAGGAAAAAATACCCACTTTCAATTCAGTCTCAAACTATGTTACTGTAATTACCTGTATTTTCTAGAGTGTTGTTTATAGCAAGTACATCTTCTAATTCCCCAGGCTGTTTCCATGATCTCCCTCAGCAAATCCAAGATGTATTACATTCCCCATACGTTCTTTTCTTATTGGTTTTGTAGGAGCAAAGCAATGTTGCCCCAAAATTGTGGTAGCACAAGGAAAGTAAAAAGGTAGAAACACATGAAAATGATTTTACCATCTCATCTTCCATTTTCAAGACACAACTCTCTACTTTGTATGGCTGAATAAGAAAATAAAACATTTCAAAACAAAAAGCAAACACTTTCAGCTCATTTCCCTGTACTGGTACATACTCAAAAGCTCTAGTGCTGAGGAGCTATTTATTTGGATCTGCTCTGATTCACATTCTCCTCATACATTATATATTGCTAATATTAAATAGTTTTTTGGTTAACATGGGCTATCTAGGCAACAAGAAATCAAGAAAGAGGTGTGCCAAAACCACATGGTAAATTTGCAGACAGACAGATGATTGGTGCTACTTTCTTCGATAAACTAAACAGAAAACAGAACTGAATTGTGGAACAATTTTCATGTAACTAAGACAGTCAAGTGGAGATTATCAATAATGATACACAAATATATATACATATATATTACATGCACATATGTATACATATATATGTATACGTATATGTACATATATACATATATATACATACACATATATATGTACACATACATATGTATGTATGAGTGGACGGTAAGGTGGATCGATAACTGGATGGATGGCAGAGCTCAGAGGGTTGTGCTTAGTGGTGTGGAATCTAGTTGGAAGATGGTACCTAGTGGTGTCCCCCAGGGGTCAGCACTGGGACCAGTGTCATTCAACTTACTCATCAATGACCTGGACGATGGAACAGAGTGTACCCTCAGCAAGTTTGCTGATGACACGAAGTTAGGAGGAGAGGCTGATGCACCAGAGGTCTGTGCTGCCATAGACCTCGACAGGCTGGAGAGATGGGCTGAGAGGAACCTCATGAAGTTCAACAAAGGCAACTACAAGGTTCTGCACCTAGGGAGAAATAACCCCAAGCACCAGTACAAACGAGGGGGTGAGCTGCTGGAGTGCAACTCTGCAGAAAGGGACTTAGGGAGTCCTAGTGGACAGCAGGCTGACCATGAGCCGGCAATGTGCCCTTGTGGCCAAGAAGACCAACAGTTTCCTGGGCTGCATTTAGAATAGTGTTGTCAGCAGACCAAGAGAGGTAGGTGATCCTCCTCCTCTGCTCAGTCTTGGTGAGGACACACCTGAAGCATTGTGTCCAGTTCTGGGCTCCTCAGTACAAGAGGGACATGGAGCTATTGGAGCAACTCCAGAGGAGGGCTACTAAGATGATGCGAGGAGTGGGAGACGGACCCAGAGTAACGATGCAACCTCGATGCGAGTATAATCATTCTCCTTTATTGCACATTCTAAAAAAGTATATATATGCTACTCCCTACAGCATGCGCTGACAACAACTTATCATTGGTCTAGCTTCTCTGTGCACACGTCTCTAGCACTAATATGATTGGTACTACGGTGTTGTCTCTTCTCCTGAACATAGTTCCGCATATTCTAGTTGTAACATCACTCAAGGTTATCAGCCCTGGGCCTACATTATCTTCATGGTCTGTCAAACCCTGAGTTGCTCGTTGTAATTAAATCATGCCCCTTCTCACTTAACCATGACTCCACATGGAGCACCTACCATATGAGGACAGGCTGAGAGAACTGGCCCTGTTTAGCCTGGAAAAGAGAAGACAGAGGGAAGATCTCATCAATGCATATAAATATCTGAAGGGAGGGTTTCAAAAGGACGGACCCAGTCCCCTTTCAGTTGTGCCCAGCGATGGGATGAGAGGCAATGGACACAGACTGAAGCACAGGAAGTTCCAGAGGAATATGAGAGGGCCTTTCTTTACTGTGAGGGTGACAGAGCACTGGAACAGGTTTCCCAGAGATGTTGTGGAGTCTCCTTCTCTGGAGCTATCCAAAACCTGCCCGGATGCCATCCTGCGCAACGTGGTCTAGGTGATCCTGCTTGGCATGGAGGTTGGACTAGATGATCTTCAGAGATAATCTTCCTTCCTTCCAGCCTTGGCCATTCTGTGATTCTGTGATATTTCCATGTATAAATACATATAATACAGAAATGCTGGAAGGCACGTTCAACCACCAGAGAAAAGTCATATCTGGATACAAACAGTTTACAAAAAAAAAAAAAAAAAAAAATGTCAAGGACAGAATAAATCAAATTAGCCAAAATACATTTATTAGTTTTTGATTTTCCCTTCTGAAGTGCTTAATCCAAAACTTACAGTGAGTATTCTATTGGGTCAGAGCTCAGTCATCATCTCAGTGGAGAAAGAATATCAGAGACATAAAAATGCTATTCAGAATTAATGCCTTAACGAATACACAGATATTTCTCTTTCTTTCATCTTAATATTCAGGTTAAGGATTCTCTGGAATCTGGTTAAACACACAAACCCCAGATGATTACCATCCGCATGTTGGGCCAAGGCCTCTGTAAGTTAATAATGACTGACGGTTCATGATGCATAGCTGAAAGGGTTTTAAGATTAATTCTTTTCAAAAGGATTCTCTGGGATACAGATTTCAAAACTATATTTCTAAACATTCTCTGAACACAAGTAACTTCACATGCTAATTCGCAGGAATGTTTTGTGTAAAGAGGAAGTAGTGATTTTTTTTGGCCTCTTGCTACAGAAGTCACTGTTTCCATCATTAGGACTGCTAATATACTAAGAACCCGTGTTGATGGCAAATCATCTGCATTCTTTCCTTACATTGTCAATGCAGCTGTATTTAATTGTTAAATTTTAAAGTCTCTTATTGTTTCAAGATGTCCATATGAATTAAACATTTGAATTTGAGGCTACCAACAGTACGGCAGGTTTTTCTGTCAGGCCTTAAGTTGTTCAGGAGAAAACAGGAGTTCTGAGTGGGAAATCCATGAGAAGGGGTGGAATAAGAGAATGGGCTCATATGCTGCCCATCTCCCATAGTCATGACCCTATGTATCCTCAGTGCATGTAAATAACTCACAGGCTCACACCTTGCTCTTGCAAGCTACAAAGCATCCCTTGAGTCTAAACAGATCCCAGATCTGCACCACTTTCTGAATTTACTGTGACATATTGTTTTCTTTCAGATGTTTAGCATTAGGGCCATATATATTCTCTTGAGAACACAGTAATGTTTTCTGAAAAACAGCAAAAGGAAGAAAATGTAAGAGGGTTCTAGATATCAGCAATTTTTTGTGCCACTTTCTCACTTTTGCCTCCATAGATGCAAAATCTCTGTCATAAGAACAAGAAAGTTTAGACTACTAAGATAAAAAAAAAAAGAGCTGACATGGAGGGGATCACAATGACTGCACACATTTGCTTATAACTTACGTTAAACAAAGTAGACTTTATTGGCAAACTCTTAATCTTTATTCCTACAGTAGATCTTTGAGCAAGCTTTATACATTCATTACCAGAGAACCAAAGATCTGTCTTGACCCTTTGTTCTAATTTAAAAGATAACTTCCACTTATTTATTTTTGAAGTACTGTTATTTTACCCATGGGATAAGAGAAGAACCAAATCCAAGGCCCTAATTCAGGGTTTTTTGACTTCAGTGGCCTCTTTTCCTCAGACTTTACTGGAAGTCTCTTTGGCACACTAAAATCACTACCCTGAAATCATTACTGTACAGAAGTAATTCTGCCAGAGATACTAAGTAATTTCCATGGGACAATTAAAACCTGTTTAATTTGCCCTTGTGAGCAACTTTGAATTTTATGTGGCTGGAGCAGCAGTGGTTATCAAAGTGGATTAATATACTTTGAGGAGTCACTATCAAACTGTGATAGGGGTAGCTTGTTTTAACAACTTCTTAAGCTTACAGGCACATCCCAAGTCTGTGAATGTAAACCAGAATGTAACAAGATAACAACAAATATTATATTTCATCATCCATTAATGTTAAAAAAATACAGTAATAAAAAATAGTTAAAAAGACCATTTTTATTTCAATGAAAACATCAATTTGACATTTTTAGAGGTTTGTTAGCAACTGTTTTTAAAAAGCTGTACTATTTAAGTCACCTATGTCATCTTATCCAGCAAACAGCTCATTTGATTTTTGCAATTAGATTTACTTCAGCTAAGGAATTAAACTAAATTCTTTACATGTAGTTATGCAGCACTCCATCCATTTATTTTTCTGTGTGTTCCATTAAGTTACCTGCCCATAATAAAAATAAAACCACTTCATTCCAATGATCACAATATATATATATATATATATATATATATCTTTTAATATGTCTCTTCTAGGCATGTAGAGCTTCTGAATTAAATGTAATCATAATTAAGTGTGGTAGTAAAAAAGCTCAGGTTACCTACTTCCCAACTTATTAATTTGATTTATGATGATTCTGAGAAGTTCTTGTGCATAACCTCCTATCTGTGTTCTTTACAAGGACTTGATCAGTCAAGAAGGATATTAGACAAGTTTTTTATTACTAGTTAATGCTATAAACTCTGGGATTAAACAACATGTACAGACTTATGTCTGCACATTTCAGTTTTCAGATCGCATTGTCAGAGCTCATTTATAACATTCTACCCCATTGGTTACAAGTGTAGATTTACACATTGTCAATTCCATAGGGAAGTGTTCAAGCTAAAATATTTTCCCAAACTTTGCTGTATAATAGATGTAGATTTCAAGAGCATCCCCATCTTAGTCCAAAATTATAAGGGACTTTATTTCATCTATATCAAAACAGTAACTCATGAGCACTTTAAAACAGAGTGGGAAAAAAATGTTTCCTTTTCCTAACAGCATAGTTTGAATATAAATTCATCTTAAAATAGATAAGAACAGACTTGCTTACTCTTTATAATAAACAACATCAAAAATATGTCTTTGTGTTAGGTTTTACTTACATGAGTCAACATGTTTTTTTGCTAAGGTCATCCATAGTCATAACATGTTCTAGGGCAAAAACAACAACAACAACAACAAACACACACACACAAACACACACACACAAAAACACTGTTCTGTTTCTTGTCTTCCTCCTTGCATTTGTTTGTTTTATTTATAAAATTAAAGATTATTCAATTTGTTTCAGCTACCACCGGGTGTTGTGGGAGGCAAAGGCCGTGCCCTGCGCAGGTGAGCACAGCTCAGTTTGCCTACAGTCACCACTAGCCAGATGTGACCCAGCTCTGCTCTGCAAACTCAGAGGTGGAGTGTTAAACCCAGTCCAAATTTTCCATCTGAAAAACTGTTAACAGAGCAGCCAGACAGAGCACAAGCTCAGTCGTGCTTACACACCCCATAGTGTCCTTATGACTCCCTATTCCAAGGCCAAATGCAAAGGGGCTTCCTCCATCAGGAACTTGCTCTAATTCCTATTCAGCAGGCAACAAAGAGCATAGACTGTCAGCTCGTCTGGCCTCCAGCCTCCTGGCTTTAAGTTCCTAAGTTATCCATCCCTCTTGTCACATTTTCAGATACTTTGAAAGAACAATAAAAATCAAGAAATCTTCTACTGTTGGACAGTACTGTCATGGACACCACCTCATCACCCAGTACATGATTATGAAACCTACATTTTTTTACTGGACAGTTAATATGAGCTTACTAGGACAAAAGATCTCCAAGATCTCTCACCTTCTCTGTGTCACTGCCAGAGAGATACTGGACTCTAAGCACATAAAAGAAAAGCTCAATTAGTTATATTTCTTTTTCACTGAGAACTGATAATGTTTTTGAGCATCATAAGACAAATTCTGTGTATTTATGTTCCTTATTATCAGTCAGAGAGATTCTAGGGTGATTACTTTCATTTCTAGTATTACCAGAATGTCACTTTACAGTCTTTTTTGGATTAAAAGTGATGGGATATTTGCCACTGGTCTTAATGAGGACAGGATTAGGGCCAAAATCCTAAGTGAAGGGTTGTTTTATTAAAAAGAAGATTTATTTCATACCAATGTTCTCTTGATCGTGCTTTATTTGGCTAAACTTTATATTCTGTGTTAAGTATTTGTTTTTAATTGGATAAATCCAAAACCATTTTCGTTGGCAATTACTCTTACATGAAGAAACCCCTAAAAATCCTTCTTAAAAGTATTCCTCAAAAGAGTGTGTTAATACCTTGGTTTTAAACCCAGGTGTTTCTTTTGTTTGTTTGTTTGTTTTGTTTTGTTTTGTTGTTGGTTTCTTTGTTTTGTGTGGTTTCTTTTTTTCTTAATTAACCTGCATATTATTTAATCTATTTGGTGACCTTAGATAGATATTGCATCCTCTAATTTACCTTAGACTAAGGACCTATATTCTCAGTCCACATTAACTTAGTTTTTAAATGCCGTGACAAATATTTTTATTTACCTAAAGTAGTTTGTATATATTAAGCAATGTCTGAGACAATGTGTATATATGTATATATACATATATATAATATATACATATATACAATATATACAATATACATATACATATATACATATATACAAAATATACAAAATATACATATATACATATATACAAAATATACATATATACAATATATATACAATGTGTATATATGTATATATACATGTGTATATATGTATATATACATTGTCTCAGACACCTCCTCTTTATGATCACAAACATGAGATTTTTTGACTCAGATACAGAGAGTTATTTGATTTTAATTTTTGTCTTTGGTTCTAACTGTGCATGTTGGTCAATTTTCAAAATTATAAGGTTTGAAACTGTAAAAAAAGTCAAAATATAATTCAAAAAATAACACAGAAAATAGGATTCAAACAGATTTTTCAAAAAGATTTCAAACAGATTTTTATCTAGTATTTTATCAGTTAAAACATAAGGTGTGTAAAAAAAAAAAATTAAAATTAAAAAATATATATTTAAATATTTATTCATTTGAAAACTTTTGGATGTTTCAGAAAACATCTAAGGTTACAACAATGAAGAAAGGAAAGAATGTGCTATGTTCCTGTACAGCTTCAGTTTTACTTTGAACTGCAACAGCTCATTACGTATTATTTTTACTACTGATAAGTCATTTTTTTCTTTTGATTTGACTGATCTTTCATCAGTGAGAAACAGTACTGAAACAATATAAAAAGATCAACCCCCAGATTTCTGCTTTTGTTTATGTGTGTGTTGGTAGTTTTTTGTTTGTTTTTTTTTGTTTCATTTTTCATTGTTCTTTTGTGTGTGTGACATTACTAATTCAGCCACTTATCTAATGTTTTGTCTTACAGTGTTTCCCTGTTTTAGTTTGTAATGGTCCTTGATTATACTTTATTAATGACTATGAAAAGCCATTGGTACAACTGAAATATATATATATATATATATTTCACTTACTGAGCTTGGCAACCTCTTCCCATCTGCATATTACTAGCATTGCCAAGCTCTGAAGCCATATATTTCTGTTAAGTTATAAATAAAGTCTGAGTACAAGAACAGTTGTTTTCTCTAAGCTAATTGCACTATAGTTTGTCTTACCTTAAAATATTTTATAAAATCATGTGTAAAATGTCCACATAAATTAAAATATCTTACAATGTATTACAAAATTCTGCAGATTGATATTAAGTCAGAAATTATCTTGCAGAGAAGCTCAGTTACCTTAAGCAATGTCACTGGATACTGCTTTTATTGTTTGTCAAAACACACAAAATAATAGATACTTAAGAACTGCTATTGACAAATGGGATTCAACCATTAGGTATTTTGCAACAGATAACACATAAAGACATTTAAAAAAAAAAAAAAAAAAAAAAAAAGTATCTTTATGGAATTAGTATGGAATTAGTTCCTATGGTGGAGTAAAGATTTCTTGAATATATGATTAAAAAAAAAAAATCATATCAAAGAAATTCTGATGGGGCACTGAACAACAGTTTTTGAAGGAGTGCTTTTTTCTTTAACTTAAGATGCTTGGCTAGCTTTGAGATTTCCCCTTGATATTATGTGCATATTATTTAAATCCTTCAGGTATGCTTAAAAACCTAATTTATGTAAGTAATGTTTCATTTTGTATCACTGATTTAATGAGAAAATAACATTTCTCTGAGAAAAAAAAAAAAAAAATCAACTATATGAACATATTTAAAATTCACTCAGTTGCATTTTATTCTAGTTATGAAATTCAAAAAGGTTTAGTTGTCAAGGAAAGAAGCTGATTTTGAAGTTATCAACAAAGATAAAAATAGCCACATGGAGTTGTTCCTAATGGAATTAGGTGTTACTGTCAAAAATGAGGGGAATAGATATTGCTTTTAATCTTTCAACCATAAACTGCTATATTGTACTATTATAACAATACTATTTCATTTTATAAACTGTCAAGTGTAATAAAACAGTAAAATTCTTTACATTTGCAGTAGATTTACAGCATATCTCTGCAGTTTAGTTCTGGAAAGCATTTGAGGTGACCTATTGCTTGATTTTGCTCATTATTTGAGGCAGGGTTGAAAGCCAGACCTGGGTTTATTGCTGTCACCTCATCTGATGGAAAGGCCCCTGGCTTTCAGAGGCTCAGTATTTTTGCTTCTGATACACTGAAGCATTTCAATATAGTACTGAAAGTATTGCAGTGAGTTAAAGTGCTGTATTTAGTATTTAGTTTTGTTATAGTGCATGAAAGGCCTGTGAAGTGTATGGCCAAAATATATTTTCTGTTGATTTTCAGAAGGTAGCAAATACTTGAAATTCTAATTGCTCATCAGGCATCCTGGTTATTCAGCACACTGGAAGTGAGTTTATATTATTGTATGAATACAAGTTTCAATTTGTCTTAATGTTCTCTCTTTTTCTTAAATTCATTTTTCCCTTGCCAGGCTTCTGACAGTCCATCAAGATATTTCAGAGCTGTTTTTTCCCAAGGTTTCCTAGTATTCTTTTTTAGAGATTTGAACTTGAGGTAAAACCCTAGTCCTACTGAAAATAAAAGCAGCACTTGATTTTGTATTGCTAGTAAAATGTAGCTAAGAAGTCAAAGGAAAAGAAGCACCCAATAAAAATGAGAATCTCATTTTGGAATGAAGCCAACATGTATTTCTCTCAGAAGTATCAACAAAATAGCCCATGCGTTTCCCCTGGCTTAAACTTTACTATCAGATACATAGTTAAAAATCCTTTTTCCTCTTATTTAAAACAAAAACAGAAAGCAACACCCAGTTGATTTCCATGACCACATTATGGACTTAGACAACTGTGTCAGCACTCATGAAATGGAAGCTGTGTCATGGGTCAAAGAGTTCAGATGAGTGCTCTAGTTATTATTGCTGTTGAATTATTTGATCCATCAAACTATGGCTTCAGGGAAGAGCTAGGAGAAGAAAAGAAAGCCAAAAATGAAAGGTCACCTCCTTCTGCTTTTATATGACTTCGATAAAATCTGAATGAGTTATTTTTTTTTTTTTTTCTTAAAGTTTTGTTATCTTTGAGTAGTATTACAAGAAAGATGGCCTATTTTAGGATAAAAGCTGTTTTCCCAATCTATAAGGATAGCTGGTTGTCTCAGCTCCTATTATGGGGTTCTGATATAACTTCAAAGCAAATCTAAATCACTCCTTGTGATGACAGAATTAAGCAGGGCTGCTGGGACCCTAAAGCTCTATAATGAGGTAGAACCACTCTTCCTCTCACACAGTGAAAGCTTGTAAAGGAGCAGAATGACACTAGCTTTGATGGTGAACAATTCTCTAGTAGGTTCTACTGTGAGGGTATGGAAAATGACACTACCTAATCCACAGAAGCAATGTCAGTTCTGCTGGCACAAGAAAATTTAGCTCCGTTTTTCTTTTAATGTGTCTTTTTTTAGAGATATTTGTCGTGTGTGTGTGTGTTCTTTATTTATTTATTGTTTTGTTTTGTTTTCTAATACGCATAGGTAAGGTTGGTGGTTTTTTTGATTTTTTTTTTTTTTTTTGAGATGGACTTGGTACACAAGTATTTTGGAAGAACTTGTTTAAGGTGGTAAGAAAAATCTCAGAGGATTAAAATTCACTGGGAGTTTACTAATTCAGATTTGAAACAAGATATAATTTGCTTAGATACTCAGTAATTCTGAAACGCAAACATAGGTAACTAAAATCAGATTTATACTTTGAGTCATTACCTTCATTTCCTGTCAGGTACGATATATTGCAAGTTCACATTTTTGGGAATTAACTTTCACCTGCTTAAGAGCTCTTCTGTCTGGTCTTTAATTCTGACTACAAGGGGCTGCTCTTGTAGCCATTTCTCTATTCAGCTTCTTAATAATGTCATGAGATAGAGCTATTCAAAATTCCTGTGGACATATGTAATCAGCAAAGATATTAAATTTGCATTAGTAGCAGTCAAAAAAACACATTAACCCTCTTGCCTTTCCTAAGCAGCTGGGAGTGATGTCTAAATATTTTCTTTTGCAAAAGGTTTACATCTACATCTGAAACCCTCACTTGCCCCAGTACTTGTCACTAAGTCCTTGTCAAGGAAAGTAAATCTGAATTCCTGTTATGATCATCAACAGGGCTACCTGTCTGGATTTGGGAGGATGTTAACAAATTACATTACATAGCTTCAAGTTGCTGCATTGCTTTCACTCTGAATGCACAACTACAGCAATGTAAACACATTCTTGATCTTGAAGTTGCATTTTTAGTGGTTCATGATCTCATGCTGTCACTGTTGGTTGTAATATGATAGACACACTGAAGGATAAATGATACAATTTACTTCCAAATGATTTAAGCTGTAGCCTACAGTATAATATCTTACCCAGATTAGAGTATTTCTGTGACTACTTTAAACAGTACCTCTTGTTTCACTGAGTATTGGTTTTGTATGTTCCTTCTGGAAACATCTATTTATCTGGTAAGATCTTATTCAAATTTCAAAAGAATTGGTTTCTACTAAGATATCCTGAAAATTCCAGGAGCCTCTTAGGATCCAGTGAATTGACCTATCCAGGTGGAGGACTTTAACAGTTAACAATGGCTAGCAGACAACTGCTGGGGGTGAGTTCAGCTTAGGGAATGCATTGGACAATAAGCATTTTATATTTAGTCTGAAACAAAGAGGCTATTTAGCTTATCTTTTCACCAGACATCCAAAGATGAGTTACATAATGTCACAATGGTATCATCACAATTTTAAGCTATTGCCGACATTTCAAACTCACCTTTTACTTTGCTAGTGTTATTTTAAACTAGTGGGTCAATACAAGCCAAAGTTGAATAGGCACTGAGATAAAGGTTGCATGACACCTGTACGGGCACTAAATACGAGACAGAGCTGGTTTTTACTTTGCCTTTCTGGACACTAAATTCATCCAAGTTTTTAAATGGGAGGGACATAAAGAACATTTCAGAGTTGAGGCAATGATTACTGTAGACACTTCATTTCAGAGCACTTGAAGAGAACAAGATACGTGACTAAATATTCATCTGGTTTTAATAATCAGACTTACCAACATATTTACACTATATGAAGATGTGCTTTTACCACTAAAATTAGATACTATCCTATTTTTTCAATGGAGAAATAACAAATAGATATTGGGACTATATTTGTATTGCTAATGAAAATGTTTTCTCACCCAGCTTCTCACTCCTGGACTTGGCATATATTTTCTTCATAGGCTTAGACTTTTCTCAAATTAGGCCAGATCTACTGGTAATGTACATTATCTCAGTGACCTCATTCTCATGTATTTCTTTACATTTGTCAGAATTTGGAGAATGGAGGATCAAATCATTTGGCTAGAATAAAATTAAATAGACACTTAGGTCCAGAAAAATTGGAAACTTACTTGTTGTTGCTGGCTACAATAACTATCTAGTTTTACTGTATTGTTTTTCTTTGCAATACACCATTACAAGCTGGAAACACCCCAAAACTTAAAAACTGGGGCTCAGAACCCTGCAGTCCAAAGCATTAGTGTTATTCTCTACTGGAGCTATTGACAGCATAAATGAACTGTGCTAAATTGTGCAGAAAATGTAAAAATTAACAACACAGACCTATCATCATTTTAGACCAAACTCCACCCTGTGTCTTAAATGTATTTTTAAAAAGCAAAGTAGAATACTTTTCTGTGCATAGTGGCAACTGCAACTGAAGGCTGCAAGAAAAATGGCCCAGGAAAGGGTACTAGATTGTGTATATTAGACAGCAGGCTAATAATATTTCAGTGGAGAGTAACAAGGATCCTGAAGTAGGAGGAAAGCAAAACTGACAGCAAGTTCACCATATACATCTCTACATAACTCAAATGTATGCCAGTGACAAGAACTAAAATGATATGTGTAGTATTGCCTTACTACTGTGTATAAATAACGGTATTATCTCTTTGCAGGATAACTTCTGGTGGGTAGTTCCGCAAATTGACTTGGTATATAAAATACCTGATTTTGTTAAGTTTTAGCCTATCATATGTTAAATTCATTTCATCCTGTACTGGAGAAGATAGTAACTATCACTTCCTCTCTCTTCTCCCAGTTTTACAGGCCTCTCCTAGACCCCCTCAGTCATCTCTTCCACAGCTTGACAAGTCCTAACCTACCAAGCTGTTCTTTGTATGGAAGTTCTTCTACACTTTCAGACATCCTTCTCTGACCCTTCTCTGACCCTTAATTTTTTGAGATGGGAGGAAGAGGTCTGTGCAGAGTAGTCAGGACATACATGCACCTCCTAGAACACACAGTGATCTGTGTGTTCTCTGTTCAGGAAACACCAGATTCCCAAAGACAGATAGTTCTCAATGTCTCATTTTATACCTTTGAGCTTGGAAACAAACCATTTCAGTGATAAGGGATTACTTCTCTGAACTGCCTTTCCAAATAATATGTTCTACTTGGTAACCTCTATATGATAGTAGACCTCCACATGCCATCTAAACATGAAAGAGAGAAATAGTGTGTAAAATGTACGTGAAATTAAGAGAGTCTTTTTGCTTGATAGTAGTGAGTCAGGAAAAAGCACACTTAAAGTGGAATGTTACCATGAAGAGGAAAAATGAAATCTGTCCTAGTAGAATGAACACATTTTCATTCTGGAAGAAAGCATTCTTGGCAATGTCTTTTGAAGTCAGTTAGATCCGGGAAAAAGAGGAAGCTTGGTCTGGTTCTGATAGAGATTTCAGTGCCATCTAGAGATAGAGGAGAACTCATTTAGAAATTCAATATAATTTGGAACAATTTTCATCATGAAAAGGATCTGAATAATACCATATGTATGAATCTACAGATATGAGCAATACTCTTTACATGCTATACAACTTGTGCTTTCATCCAACCCCTAATGCATGTAAAATGAGAAACATATCCCTTTCTTCATTCTCTTTTGCCCATTATGGATAAAGTTACAAGTCCCTCTTGGACAGCATAAGCTCCAAACCAGAGATCAATAGCTGATTCATCTGAAGGGAGTAAACAGTCCATATACAAATTTTAAAAATGTAGACACAAAATAAGGTAGCATGGTAGGTGTCTTTTTTAAGAAGCTGAGCCTTAGCAGTATGCCACTGTATGTACTAAGTATATATTAACAAGAGAGACAGCATTAAGAACATTCCTAAGTGTGGACAACAAATTTACAGTCACCAGTTATTTATGGGACAGACAGAATTTCTTATATATGCTGAACTTATCAAGAATTTACATTGACATGTAAATGGATGGCAGCTGCTTAACATAAAAATTCACCTAAAAGAACCTAGGTAAAATTGAACAACCTTCATTTAGAATGAAAACTGGCTTGCATACGGTGTAAAGTCACCTAAAAGGATAAAAAGAAAATTTAATTATTTATATATGAAGCATTGTTACTGTATGTTATGTAAAACAGCTATAGCGTAGTTTAGCTCTACAACTCACAGTATTCACTGATAGGTAGTGCTAAGGTACTGCTCTATTTTGGTGCTATTATCTCTCAATCATAGGCTGAGATATAAGTACTTGATACTAGAGCTTGTTTTCATTTTCTCACAGTGGTGAGGCACTGGAACAGGTTGCCCAGAGAGGCTGTGGATGCCTCATCCCTGGAGATGTTCAAGACCAGGTTAGCTGAGGCCCTAAGAAACCTGATCTAGTGGGTGGCATCCCTGCCTATGGTAGGGGGGGGTAGAACTGCATGATCTTTGAGGTACCTTCCAACTTGAGACATTCTATGATTCTATTATTCAATTGTTTTAACACATTTGATATGTTAAATCTTCAAAATCCAATAGTTTCCACCAATCTGCTGATCTCATAAGCCTCTTTATAGTAAGATCAAGAACTATGGTTCCTCCTTTTGATAATTTACTGTCCAAAAAAATGAACTTTGAATTAAAATAGAAGTACAAAGTCACCTTCATTTCAAAATCAAAACTAAAACTTAGGAGTTCTAGATTTTATTCTTTAATGCATTGGTAATTAGCTCTCTAGCACTAATAAATTTGTCCAGATGCTGAGATCAATGAGAGATAGAAGCTAATTCATTTGAAGTCAAAGTATTCTGAGATGTAATTATTTAGTCATTATTTACTTCCCAGAAGCAGATGGAAAGGGACTCAGTACAGAAACATAAAGAAATATTCCTCTAGATGCCTGCAGATTCCTGTTTGTAGAAGTGGGCAGAAGAGAAGATAGAAAGGGATCAGAGTAGAAGAAGGGTAGTGTTCTCTTTCTTTAGAGGCTAAAATGTTCTTCCTGAAAATGGAACTTCTAAACCAGACTTTGGAAACAATGTTGAAAGTATTGAAAATATATTTCATGTTTTGTGTTAACAACTAAAATAGTGAATAAGAATGATCTTTACTGAGACACTAAACAGATTTAAGTGTAATTCAAACACAATAAGGGATAAGAGCAAAAAAAAGTAAAATGATATCATTCACCATTGATAAAAATGTACACATGAATGACACTTTCTTGTAATTCACTAATTTAGCTGAGGAATACGAATGTATTAAAAAGATATCAAGGTGGGAGTGGGAGAGAATGCTTACACTTAAACATTTTAATAGTCTCTTTCAATTCATTAGTTTGTTCTAGTTATCAGCCTGAATGTTTTATAAATCACTCCTGCTGTCCAGAACTGACTCATCAATCTATATTCTAGATAAGTTTCTTCAACGTCTAATTAATTGCACAACCTTAGTTCTGAGGAACTCTGTCTCTGAACTTGAATGTGATTTATCCAGCTCACAAATTAGGAGAAAGAAAAAGGAAAAAAAAAAAAAAAAAAAAAGAGGAAGAAGAAGAAGAAGAAGAGGAAAGGGAAAGAAAAAGGAAATGAAACAAGGAAACAGAAAAGGAAACGGAAACATAAACGGAAAGGGAAAAGGAAAAGGAAAAGGAAAAGGAAAAGGAAGAGGAAAAGGAAAAGGAAAAAGAAAAGGAAAAGGAAAAAAAAAAAAAAAAAAAACAACATATAGACCTTTGAATTAAAGTGAAATTTGGAAAGTGTTTCTACAAGCAGAGCAGAATGAGAACTTAAGTTGTGTCTTCCATGAAATATCCAGCTAACACCTGCATGTTTACTGTTTTACATAGATTATAATGGAATACATCTCAGAAATCTCATGTGCCTATCTCCTTCACCTTTCACCATTTCATTGTCCTGACAGAGAGCCAATATAGCACTTCTTCAGTGCCCAGGGAAAGCTCTGCTTCTTGTTACTGCTACCACAAGTAAACAATAATAGGCAGCAGTGGCAGACGTGGTAGAGGTATGGAAAAAAAAATAAAAAATCAACCTTATAAATACACCAAGGAGTATCAAAAAGAGGCAGTTCATCATCAATCGATATTTTTCATAGGTCAAATCCTGCCAAAGCATGTCTCTGTTCAATCGTCCTATCTTCATATGGGCAGCATATATTAAATTGAAAATGAAGTTTACAAGGCAGGTTAGAATATAAGTACTCTTTCTAAGCCATGTTAGATTTGTCAGCCATAAATAATTGTGAAAATTTTGTGCTATTAGCAAACATTTTGCATTTAAGTTTTAAGAAAAAGGGTACAATGTCCTTCTAGACAAATTTAACCATTTTTATAAATCTAAGTTAAAATATTGGCAGAGTAAAACAGTGAACAACAACAAAAAATACACTGGTGCTACAATTTTGCAAATGGATACTATGCTAAATCAGTTCATACTTACAGGCCACGCTATATCTTTGAGCAGTTAAATGGCTTTTCTACTTTAACACCTATTTTGTTAGTCTGTTCTAGGTGATGATGAAGCTTTGATTAATCCTCTATGCCTCCTATCTCATCCTGTGCATTTGAAAAAGACTCATCAGATATTGATTTTGTTCCATTTTAGCTAATCTCACAATCCTACTTGTAGGAAATGCCAGCCCTCTGCTGAGGCCACATTTTGATGGCCCCACAGTGGGGGGCAGGAAGAAGCCTATCCAGAGACCCCTTCTCTGACCCTGCCGTAATAGATGTTTCTTCCAAACCTGACCCTAAGGCACCAATAGGGAGAGAGATCAATCTGGTGTCAAGACCACTTATAAAATGCCTCTATCTCCATTGACAGAAGAACAAGCTTTTCCTTGCTGTGTCCTCTCAGGAGGTGTGGTAGGATGGCCATGTGACCTGAGTTCAGATCCTAATTTAAGAAGCAGTGCAGAAACAATGTTTATTTTTTTAATTTTAGTTCTAAACAATCTTCATTTCTCCTCCCAGTCTTCTGGAAAGGTTCAGATTCAATCTGGTTTAAGCATTGGGCAGAGGTTCAGTAAGACTGCATCCAAAACAGCAGTGTTTCTGAGAAGACAGAATCATGTTCAGAAGAAAAATAAAGTAGAATAAATAGCTGAAGAAACTTAAAGCCTCATCCTACTCCCACCTCTAAGAAATATCAGCAAATGATTAGATTACATTTTTCCTACTCATTTTCTTTAATATAAGAAAGGGACACACATATCTTAACTCCCGGCAGCACTTCAGATTAGTCTGGAAAATGCAGTTCTCTACTGCGCTGTGTTTACATTTAACCTATTAGATAAATTCTCAGCCAAGTCCTCCTCTCACTTACACAAAGAAACCTATGAGTTATAGCACAGTTTTGATGGTATATGAAAACAGAATTTGTCCCAATCTCTTCTATATGAACTGTATTTTTGGTATGCTTCTCACAAAGACCTATCTTACCACCTTTGTGCCAAACATTCTCATGTTTAAATAATTTTCACTCCCCTCACTTTCCAACCTTGGGACTCTCATCATGGCAGTTTGGCTTTGGTACAGGTGTTGAAAAGTAGATTAGATGTGGGAGGGAAAAATAAGTTGATAGCACAGTGTGGATTGGCACAAAAGCTGTATTGGCACTCAAGTGAGATAATCAGGTTACTCAATAGTAGTAAAGCTTCAAGAAAATGACTTGGGTCATCTCAATACCTCGCTTTAGCAGTTCTTGTAATAAGTCCAAAATACACTGTAAATTCTCATTTACAACAATGAAACTATTTTTGATCATTATGGAAAAATCAGTACCAAATGTATGGTAATATTATTTGAGGAGATAGTAGTACTTTTCCTAAAATCTTGGTTTCTTTATTGTTTTAGTTTTAAATGTATGCCATGGAACAAGAGCATACAAAATGTTATTTTCTGAAGTATCTTCAAAGGTACTATAGGACACACAGACAAACGTACACACAGAAACACAGACACACACACACAAAATAAATACCTGTATACAGAATCTGCCTTCCTCCCTCTCCCTCCCCCAAGACACATGTTTATTAAAAACGTATCATTTCAAAAGGCCTCCTGAGGCACTCCCTAAAGAAAACAGTAATTCAGTAAGTGGAAGGCATTAGGAAAACAACTGAAATCAAAGTCATGCTTTAAGTATAGACATTGAACCAGCAAGACAATCCTCTGCAGGGCTGAACTGCAAATTTGAGGGGCATAGCACTGAAGGCAGACTCACCAAAGGAATTCCTTCTGAAACCTGGTGTTGACAGCACAATAGCAGTGCTGGCTCTTACAAGAGCAAGCCAGCATATAACTCAATACGCAAGCTGTGACATACATTAGCTAAAATTAAAGAAAACATTAGTCAAGGCAAGGTGATGGATTCTCATCTGACAACAGGATCAGCAGTAAGAAAGTAAATTGAAATGTGAGATCACATCTCCCATCAATAAGATCGTTCATAATATATCTTTACTATTATATTTAGTGATCAATGCCAGTACAATTTGCACCATCAAATATTGAGAAAACATTCAAAGCTATGTGTGACTGCAAATCCACATGCAGGGATCTTTTCTACTAATATCTGAGGATCTCTTCTACTAATACAGAAGAATATATTCACCAGAATCAAGGAGCTCAGTGCAGTGTTATATTTCCTGCACATACTAACATGGCCTAAAAAATGGGAAGAAGAATGCTCCTCTGTTGTGTATTACTATAACAGGAATTTTTCAAATAGAGTTCTAAATAATGTATGGTATTCAATCTCACCTTCTGGAAGGCTCTACCTTATTAAAGTTATAACATGGAAAGAAATATCATGCATGGAACATATGCTTTGCAACTGTCCAAAGTTAATGGTCAAGTTAATGGTAAAAAAAAAAAAAAAAAAAAAAAAAAAAAATCAGGCACTTTTCTGGATCTGGACAGTGTGAGGTGACAGGGATGTGCATGCCTGGTTTAAGTCTCCTTTTAGAATGTATCTGATGTTCTCTGCACTTTCTATATGCTGGTATGAACTAACAGCATTATTATCTTTGTAATCTACTATATCTATTAATTTAAAATATCTTTCTGTAAAACTCTTCTAAAGAATCTACAATTAATATATTGTAAAGAGAACTGTAGCAAAAACTATACAACCTCTCTTATACAAACTCTCTTATACATATATTTTAATTTTGTTATGGAAACAATCCATTCTGGCCTTTTGTATGTAATGTATATGATTCTCACTTGATAAATGAACTTTTTAACTGGATTTTTTTTAGGAGTTAATATAACAGTAATATAAATTATGCAAACCCCATTCTTTTCATCCTCCCATCTTATATGATTTTTTTTTTAAAATGATACTTATTTCATGAAAGAACAGTATGTAGCAGTTTTTTAAACTTAAAGTGAATATTTCTCAATAATTCTTACAGATTGATTTCTCAGTCTGATTATCTTTAATTTCACAGGGTAGTTTGGGTTGGAAGAGACCTACAGAGATCATCCAGTCCAACACCTGCCATGGGCAGGGACATCTTTCACCAGACTTTGGTGTAAGTCCATAAAACCTGACCTTGAATATTTCCAATGAGGGGATTCCCACAGTTTCTCTGGGTAACCTGCACCAGTGCCTCAGCAAGAAAAATTTCTTCCTTATACCCAACCTGAATCCACTGCTGCCCATGGGTCCCTTACGTGGTGTGGGTGAAATACTGTGAGGCATGCTCAGCAGCCCCGGTCCCCAACCCTGCACACACACGAATTTATACCAAACAAGATTGTGACTTAAAAAGATTTTCTCTTTAAGATTTTCTTTCTTAAATCTTTTTTTTTTAAAAGATTTTAAATTATTTTAATAAACCAATTTTCTTATTGCTACCACTTAAAATATAAAACCAGAAGTGTAAGATACATGTTAAGATACATGATCAGAAATATAACAAAGAGGGTCATCAAGTATCATTTATGACAGCAACAGAGATTCTTAATTAAAATTCATTGTGAAAAATTTTTCTTATGCAACTTAACCACAGTCAACCTCAGTTGAATTTTAACAAGTTGTTATGAAGACACTGCCTCCAGCATCACCAAGTGGAGCTGAGACTGGTGGGTCCCTCTGTGTCTTGACCAGTGCCACTCCTGCTTTGAGCAGCATCAGTCAATGCAGGTTGGTCAGGGCTGTGTCTAGTTCAGTTTTGCATAACTTCAAGAATGAAGACTCCACAACTTCTCTGGGCAACCTGCTCATGTTTGGTCACTTTCAAAACACAGAAGCTTTTTGTTATGCTTAAATGAATTTCCTGTCCTGGGCATCACTGAGAAGAGTCCAGCTCCATATTCTTTACCCCCGCTCCTCCCCCCCACAATCAGGTCTTTATGTAGGAATTTTTAAGATCCCCCTGAACCTTCTCATATCTGGATTAAAGAGCCCCCAATCCTAGAACGACAGATTCTTTAATGACTGAAATGTTAATTCCCTTTTCAGAAGGTAATATGGACACAATGTATACTTTTTTTTTTTTTTCAGGAATTAGAATGAGATGTTTCGATATATAAAAGCTGTGTGTGTCTTGTGCCTTGTTTTTACTCCATTAATACCCTTAGTCAAGTGGTGCAATGGGAGAACCGCATTTCAGCATTCTCTGCTTGACCTTCCAATCTATTTCATTAGCCTGTACATAAAATATTTCAGATTTTGTTTTAGAACTTTGAATTGTCAACCTTGTATTTTTTTTTTTCGGAAACTTTTTTTTTTTTTTTTTTTTTTTTTTTTTCCCCACAGAATACATTGTGGTTACCACAAATGACAGTTAATAATTCCAGCTGGACAGAAAACGGTGAACATTTTCATCTTTCACATTTATTTCCTTTTAAACATGATTCCCAGAACATGTGTCTTCCAGTCCATTGTAATAATAATGTGAAAGCTAATGAATTTATTTACTTTATAGATAGTTTTCATTTAACAGGAAAGTAAAATTCTTAGAAACAAATTACAACTAAGATCTTCAATCACCAGTCAGTACATAGCTTAATTAGACTGCAGTAACTATCTCCAACAGAAATATTCAGAAACTGTGTCCACAAGCATTGTCTAGTCATATCAGATACCATTTCAACTGAAGATGAATAAACACTTTCACTGTAAGAAAAAATGTGCAAAACAAATGCAAAGAAAAAGCTTTAGGCAAAAATGAAAAGGCAATGAAAAGTAAAACAGTGTAAAAGCTGGTATGACTGTGAATAGACATTTTATGGCACCAAGTTAGGAACTGATAAGCACCTTTTCAAAGGAGCTGACACATTCACCTGAAAGACACTGGCAATTTCCAGGAAATGGTTAGGAATGTGGAATTAAAAACAGAGGTAAACCAAAGTCACAGAACACAAGTGTCTATATACTTAGTGTGTATTGATATGTGTCTGGAATGGGGAGGAGACATCTTTCAGGTTCCTCAACTGAGATTAAATAACTTAATTTTGCATTTCCAGCTAACCTCTCTGATAATTATCAGGGTGTTATAGCTGATTGATTTTTAAAAGTATTATATTCCAGAAACTGTATATTCCTTCCATATTTTATCCTAGTTATGGTGTTGTTGTTTTTTTTTGGTGGTGGTGGTGGTGGTGGTTTTTTTTTTGCCAAGGCTTGATATAGAGAACACGACAAAGTTAAGAACAATGGAAATTAACAAAATTATGAGAAAGGTCTTAAGTTAAAATTATATACCTCTCTATTCTCAACCTTCAAAACACTTTCTATTACGGAAGGGGCAACCCAGGTTATACATACAGACTGGGGGGAGAAGATGCTGGAGAGAAGTCCCACAGAAAGGCATTGGGGCGGAGTGCTGGGGAAAAGCATTGTGGTTGATAGCAAGCTGAATACAAGCCAGCAGTGTGCCTTGGAGGGCCAGCCATACCCTGGGGTGCACCAAGCATGGCCTTGCTAGCCAGTCAAGGGAAGGGATTGTCCCACTCTACTTTGCGCTGGTGTGGCCTCACCTCGAGTACTGTGTGCAGTTCTGGGTGCCATGGTACAAGAAAGGTATAAAACTGTTAGAGAGTGTCCAAAGGAGGGCTACAGAGATGTTGAGGGGCTGGAGGGCAAGACGTATGAGGAGTGGTTGAAGTCACTTGGATTGTTCAGCGTGGAGAAGAGGAGACTGAGGGTAGGCCTCATGGAGGACTGCAGCTTCCTTATGAGGGGAGCAGAGGAGCAGGCGCTGAACTCTGCTCTCTGGGGATAGCGACAGGACCCGAGGGAATGCCATGGAGGTGGGACAGGGGAGGGTCAGTCTGGAAATCGGGAAAAGGTTTTTCACCAAGAGAGTGGTCAGGCACTGGAACAGGCTCCAAACAGAAATGGTCATGGCACCGAGCCTGACAGAGTTCAAGAAACATTTGGACAATGCTCTCAGGAACATGATCTATTTTTTTTTAATTTTTTGTTGGGGGGGGATGGTCCTCTGGGAACCCAGGAGTTGGACTCGATGATCCTTGTGGGTCCCTTCCAACTCAGATAATTCTATGATTGATAATATATACAAATTTAAGTAATTTCAAAGTGTATGGCACTAGGTAGTTATTTTTACTATTGTGATTTTGATTGTTTTTGTTAGTTTTTGTTTGTTTTCTGCTGTATTATTGTTCCTCAGTATTATACAGTTCCAATTACACAGTCTCCAAGATCTGAACTAAAAACAGTAGTTTCTTCTAAATTTTCACTATCAAAGGTCTATTTTTTCATAAACCTGATTTCCTGATTTCACAAAATCCTGATTTCTGTTCATAAAAAAAAAAAAAGAAAACAAACAAAAAAAACATTATTATTATTAGAATTTTAAATGCAACATATTAGAGATATGACAAAAGTAGATTGAAATACCTTATAGGCACCATAAACCTACCTCTAATACCAGATACATGGAAATTTTGGTATTGAAATGGAAATTACTTTTGCTTCTATTTTTCATCAATGTATGTAAATGTCATTACAGTCTCTGTAACTAGACATACTATACTACTCATTCTTAAACAAAGAACAAAAAATCATATAATTCACCATACAGGTTACTGCTAAAATGTTTCTTTTTTTCTCTGAATTTCAGTTTTGTTTTCAAAAAGATGAAATAAAGGACAAGTACAATAATTTTTGCACTTGAAAAATCTTTGGATAGTTCTTCACAGACACAACAACGGATCTAGCTAAAGATTAAAGTACCGAATAATTTCCTCTGTAGTTATTTACACATTCATCTTCACATATGTGCAGTCGTATGTCATAAATATATCAGTTATACTAAAGAAATCTGAGAAGAAGAAAATATGGTATATGAATTATTTGTTCTTGTGCCATAAAGAGGATTTCAGAGACAAATCAGTTGTGCCAAATGCTAAGGCTACTCAGTGTCAATGATTTATGGAAAATTATAATTTCAGATCATTTCTCCTTTTTTTTTTTTTTTTTTTCCTGATATAATATTAATACTTTCATAAATATGGCTGATAAGAAACTGTGCAACATTATTTCCAGCTTAAACTTACCCCTTTTTTTCACATTACAATAATGATGTCATTTAGCCCACTTGAGTAAAAGTAAATCAAGCTATTAATATAACAGACTGATAAATGTAAATCTGAAGAATCTTTTGCATTATTTCTTTTAAGTATTTCCACCCTGTAGTGGTTCCATAGCAGTACATTTAAAGGGCAATCTGAAGGAAATTCTTAAGTTAAGACAAGAAATACAAGTTTAAAGTTTCCAAAATTCAGTGTGATTTCATTTTTTTTTTTAATAGTGAATAATAGGGGAATATGGAAAGTCTAGGCAAAGTTCACTCCTCCAAGTATTCATGGAGGCCAAAACTCATTAAAAATAAGTTATATTTTGCTATAAATAAGTCTAGTTTTTTCTGATCTGCTGACCAGAACTAGGATTTTTACCCAGAGTACCTGACATTTGGAGATTTAGGGTGAAAAATTATCTTGGCAGTTTAAAGTTTTAGCGAAGATGACAAAATCTGTATTATACCAAAATGCTTCCCTATTGGCATAGTGTTGTCAAATAACCACTTCTTATAATTAAGGAGAGTATGGCAGGAATATTTTCTCATCTTTATTTTCAAGGTAAGCTTAATTAAGATAAATAATGTGAGAAATCAGACATATGGAAAGCCAGTATTCCAGTGAGTGAAAGATAATTCCTAAGGGATAGAGTTACAGGTTCAAGGAACACATTAATGAAACCTTCACATTTTAAGGCCATGACTGCATTGGCAGCCCTTCAGTGTATAAAATATTCTTATGGCACCAGCTGTATACGTCTGCTTGTAACAGCAGCAGTACTATCACATTAGCACCACATTGTTCTGATTTTGTATGTAGTTTTACACAGAAAGCTTGACACTGGACTAATCTGATTAGTACACTGTGCTTTTTAGTGGTTTGGCTTTCCTTTATTTTGACAGGATCTAGTGGAAACAGTGCAACTTTCCTTGTAGAAACTAATCTGTGCTTATCTTTCATTACAAAACGTGTGATTTTGAGGACACACTCTAAGCATAACAATATTTTTAAATTGTTTATGAACAGAAGAAATACAAATGCAAGGTTTGGAAATGTTTTTAAGAACATGACCCTGAAAAGACTGGCTTGCTTAATTTTAACCACTGTGTTCATATTTGAGTACCAGTCATATAAATTAGGAATATATAGTGAACGGAGAGGATGACACTGACGACATTGTGCCCTTTTATTTATATTTATTTATATGTATGTATGTGTTTGTGTACTGTGTGTGCATATATAAATATTTATTATATATAAACATATATATTATATATATACACATTAAATATAGGAGAATTTACATGAGTATCAGGAGACTTGGACTCTCTTGGATTGGCTGGGAGGATTATAAAGGCAGACTTTGAAGCCAACCTCCCTTTTGAGTCCAACATTTCAATTCCTGTTCCAGGGAGCATTTTCAAATTTTACATTTGAAAGTAAATGTATTAAATGCAAAGCCAAGCTGTATAGCCTGTTTATTAGGGTACTTTTCTGCTGCTTGTATGCAGAGTCCTCAGTCTGAGGAAAACAACAACTTATTCATACCATTTTCTAAGTGTTGAAAAAATTGATAAACAGGAGGCCATCCTTCAACACTATGAAACTCTCCAGAGTGCAGAAATACCTTCTTCAGCACAGCCACCTTACAGCAATATATGCTAGCTTTAGGGGCAAAATGCACCAGGAGGTGAGCACAGTTCCTATGAAGAGGGGTGACCTCCCAGTTTAGACTTCTTTGGAGACCTTCAGATGTAGGCACCTCTCCCAGGTGAGCTATCTAAATAGCATTCATAAGAACAAATAGTTTTAAAATAACACCAAAGGCACTTTGAGCATTTGACAAAAATACGCTTATGAAGGGTCCTAACTTTACACAACAAGATCACGTGGCCTGCTTCCAAAATCTTTTTACAATGCTTTGCCAATTCCCAGTTATCATAAAACAAGATTTTGCACTTAAATACAAGGTTACAATTTTCATTTGAGAGAACAGGCATCTAGAATGCAAATGTTTCAGTATTTCTCTAACACTTTCAACACTATGCTTGAAGTGTCCCTTGCACAATGGAGCAGAGCCCAGCAGCTGTTTACTCCTGGGAAAAGCCTGTGCTTTGTGGTCTATATCTACATGCTGGGATCCAGATTGGCCCCATGGCACTTCTGTACTTCTTAGAATTTGATTGTTTGTTTCTGCATAAATTTACTTGATTACATTCCTGTTTCTTATTTTATCATACCAAAACCCAATATTCTAACTCAGAGACAAAATGACTTAGCATTGCTAAAATAAGGGTAATGAATTATCCTTATTACTTTAACTCCTCACTCCCAAAATTTGTACTTGGTTTTGCATTTTTTTCACTCTTTTTATAAATGATGACGTCTCATATCTCCTTCATCCTAATTATTACAATATATTCCATCCATGTGGCTCTCATTCAATTGTGTCATTTATTTAGTAAATGAAGAGTGCATATGGTGCCATTTTGCTGAATCTAAACAGCAGTAATTTTGTTCACTATGCAGCTGAATACTGCATGCAATTAGTTATTTCCAATTAGATCATTTACTACAGAATTATCTAGTTTTCCAGGTATTAAAATAGATTGTTTACGAGGCAGTGATAAAATCCTGTGTTGTTTTAGTTTGGTTGTCTGTTGTTTATTTTAACAACACCAGTGTTTTCATCAACACTGGTGATTTTTGCACTAGGCTTCAGATTTTATGCCCTGATGTCACAAAAAAAAAAAAAAAAAAACAAATGGTTAAGTGCCTTTCTCTTCTAAAGATAGCATATGTCAATAGTGCTAGCAGAAGACAGGCTTTTTGTTCATGTTGTGCCACATAAAAATAGAAATTCTAACCCTTCTGATTCAAATTGATGTACTGGGTCTGGCTGGGGTGTTAACTTTCTCTGCAGCAGTCCATACAGTGCTGTGCTCTGCACTTGTAGCTAGGACAGCAGTGGTATCACACCAGCGTTGTGTCTGCTGCTGAGCAGTGCTGGCACAGCATTAGGACCTCTCTAACCCTCCTAGGGGGTGGGCACAAAGTGAGAAAGGAATATCACTAGGACAGCTGACCTAAACCAACCAAAGGGATAGTCCATACCATAGGACGTCACACTCAGCAATAAAAGGTTAAAAAAAGGAAGAAGAGGGGAGGGGTGGGCTCTCGTGAAAACGTCTGTCCTCCTGATCACCAGCTACGTGAGTTGAGGCCCTGCTCCGAGGACATGGTCAAGCATCGCTCATTTGTGGGAAGCAGAGAGTAATTTATTTCCTCTGTACTTCCACACAGCCTTTACTTTTTGTTTTGTCTTGTTTTGTTTTGTTTTCCCTTTTCCCCTCCCTTTTCCCCTTTCCCTTTCTTCCCTTTAGTTAAATTGTTTAATTAATAATAATCTTTCCTTAATGATTATTTTTCCCTTTAATTAAATTATCTTTATGTCAACCCATGATTTGTTCTTTCCTTTACTTCTTCCCCTACTCTTCTAAGGACAGGGGGTGAGACAGTGGTTGTGGTGGAGTTCAGGTGCCTAGCACAGTAAAACCACTACAATTGATTATAAGATTTGGCACAAATATTTAAATATGCTGGAGAAATGTTTATATAGAATCATAAAATCATTCAGGTTTGAAAAGACCTCTAAGATCCAACCTTTAGTCCAACCTTTAACCTAGTACTGATATGTCTGCCGCTAAACCATGCTACTAAGTTCTACATATATATATATCTTGAAGACCTCCAGGGATGGTGACTCAACCACTTTCCTGGGCAACCTGTTCCAATGCCACACCACCCCTCTGGTAAATAAATTTCTCCGAATATCCAACGTAAACTACCCCTGGTGCAACTTCAGGCCATTTCCCTTAACTTATAACTTGGTGCTTGGGAGAAGAGCCCCACCTTGTTACAACCTCCTTTAAGGTAATTGTAAAGTACAATTAAAGTACAATAAGATCTCCCCTGAGCCTTCATTTCTCAAAGCTCAACAACCCCAGCTCCCTCAGCTGCTTCTCATAAGATATATATATCATACAACTCTAGTTACCCATCCTAGAATTTAAGTTTCTCATAGCGTAAATAGAACTCCTTGATTTCGTGTTCTAATTTGCCTGACCAAGAGGCCTACCATTTTCCATTGAACAAACAGAGAGCCCAGGCTTTTTTTTTTTTTTTTTTTTACACCTGATATGGTTCAAAGAAAACAGCATGAAGACTTTCTGTAACAGCCCACGTATTTACAGTTGACATTTGACAGACATTTGGATTTGTACCTCAGCCTCTGGGCACTTCTTAAATGTGGTAGCTCTGCAGCAGTCTGATAAAGCAGATATCTTTTCTAATACCTAGAATATTGGAGTACCTAATATGTTACTGGCTAGCTGAACATTTCATTATCACAGTATAATAGCGACATAAACAAACAAACAAACAAGTTGGCTAGATTTGTAGCTGGTGTAAATTATACTGTTCCACCAATTTCAGTAAAGTGACACCCAATTATCTGAGTAAACACACTTAAAAACATTCCTTTGAAGAACTTCTACAACTCATGTGCCCTTTCTCTGGGGACCGATCTCATTGAATCAGAGCAGATTCACTACTCAAAATAAATTTGAGGTCCTTTCTCACAAGAACAATGTGCCACAGGAAGAAACACATGCCCAAAATATCCTTAACCTTAAAATAGCAAATGTTACAGAGTTTTCATTCCTCGATACTGAAGAAAATACAATGCTTGTGTGCATCATACTGTGTCTTTGTCAGAAGCTATGGAAGTACTACATCTGCTTGCTCAGTCTTTGAGTACAGTTTCCAATTTAGATCTTGAGACTTGGCTTAGTCTCATCTTGATCACTGTCTGAGGTGCTCGTCAGGAATTAAAAGTGATCAAGATTCTAACTTCAACAATTCAAGTCATTTCTTAAGGCTAAACAGGATTAACCCATCTTTAAGAGATACAGATTTTTATTATAAAAAAAAAAAAAAAAAAAAAAAATCAGCAGAAAAGACAAACAAGGAGAGGGGAGAGGTATGATTAGAGATAATGTGATAATAACAAGAAGATGAACAGTTAATGAATATTAAGAGAATAAACAAGAAATATGTATGTAATCAGGAGTCAGGTTTAACACAGTTGTTCACAAATACCTACTTTCACTGTGGAGCTTGCTACCATCAGGTGTACAGGATGCCAAAAAGTATAAATGGTTCAAAAAGCTATTAAGTACAATCATGATAAAGTTCATGGCATGTTACTAAAAGTGGCTTAGGATTTTCCTACATCATAAGTTTCCGGCAGCTAGGAGTGTATGCTATGGGAACTATCACTTTATACTTGCTCTGTTTAAATTTCCTTTCCTGGTACATTTGCTACTGGCAGTGTCAGAGACAAGATCTTGGGCTAGAAGAATAGAAAAACCCATGGTTTAGATCCACCACAGCCATGGTTATGAGAGTCCAAACAGTAACAAAGAAAGAAATTCCCAGGCAGTACTTATTTTTTACACCCATGACATCCCGTGTCAAATGGTAAAACCTTGAAAAACACTATTGAAAAACACCTAAAAAAAATGGATTAAGTCGTTAAAAGGAACAACCTTATCTATGACTTATTTTGCCTCCATCATTTCTGGTTAGATATTAATATTTCTTCTAAAGTAGTTTTAATATATTACAAAAAAAAAAATCTTCATGTTGTATTTGTGTTGTTATTATTGATTTATATGTTTTTAATTAGTTTTATATTTCTTAGAATATTGATCAAGTAATTTTTGTAGTTGGAAATGTTAGTATAAGTATTTTTAGTATTTTAGTATTTAGTATATATTATAGTGTATATTATATATAATTATATATTTTTAATATATTTATTATATTTTAGAATTTTACTAAATACTTTAGTATTTTAAAATCTAATTAAAATAATTTAATGATTTAATCATTAGATCATAGCTTTACCTTAGTAGTTGTTTTGACTGTATATATACTTCTGTATTTTAGATACTTTGATACTTTAAACATTTTAAAGGTAATTTAATTTAAAAAGTAATAAGTTCCAAAATTAACTACTTTGCCTCAGAATAAAATATTGTACCCTGAAAAAACACTTGCATTTATTTCTGTAGATACAGGCTTTAAGTATATTCCCATCCAAGTAAATGAAACATTCTATTTCTCCATGTAGCAGATACATTTACAGTGAAACTGACTCATAAGATGTTAAAAATCTCTCTTCAGTACTGCTCTGCAAGACATCAAGTGTGCACACATGCACACACTTAGGGACAGTACATAAATAATTTCCCTTTATAATAAATAAACAAATAAAAAATTCAAACAAGCACAGAAGAAAATAAATAAAATAAAAGTGATATGGACAATCAAGATACTATTGGCCAGAATGCCCTGGAATAATAGCTGGCAACTCCTGTATAAGAATGGAAAAAACAGAATTAACTGTAGGTTACTTTGAGGAAATATACCTCACTGAATTTGTCAGATTTCCATGTCATCATCCTAAACCATGCTACCCCTAGTGAAAAGGAATAGAAAACTTGTGTTACCTTGACTTAACAGCCCACATTTATGGATAAATTCTACTTGACACTCTAGCTAAAATTATTACTTCTTAAGCACGGACAATGGGAAATTATTTCAACAGATATCAGGTTCCTTTTCCATTTGGCCTAAATTACAATATTTAGTCAACGCTGTTATTCTTTCTTCATTATTTTTGTTAACTCTTCTTGGCCTAATCACAGGTCTCAAAGTATGAGTGCTGGCTATTTATGCCAACACAGCAAAACGAACAAGGTAACAATTTCACTTTTGCTGATCAGCTCCTACAAGGAAACAAAAGACTCATCCCCTCTCCCTGTCTGTTGTGGTATTAAAAAGTATGGACAACTCTCTTACCTGCAGTAAAAATATATTTCTTACTGCATAAACTTATTTTCTCATACTTTAAGTGAGCTGGAGGTAGGAGAAAAGGGAAGATTAAATGCCAGATTATTTTATGAAACACTGAAATGCTTGGCCTGGACAAAATCATATATAAGAAAATAGTCCAAAAGATAAAAGTCATACAAAAACATTACTATGCTTGCATGTGTCAATTGTAGGAAAAAGTTAGCAAACCTACAGTGTGCCTTTTACTGATTAACTGTCCTGTCTCATATTATGCTGCATACATACCAGTAAAAATTTATTACCATGCCATCATCTGAATACCACTTCTGCTTTGTTTTTTGTTTGTTTGCTTGTTTTGTGATGGATTTGTTTTTTCTTTCTTTTTTTTTTTTTTTTTTGGTTGGTTGGTTTTGTTTGTTTGGTGGTTGTGGTGGATTTACAAGGATTTACTAAGTAAATCCTTGGATTTACTGTGTCTGTTAGTTTTCAGTGAAGGTTGCTAGAAAACCTTTAGCATGTCCAACTGCAGAACAAAGCAGGGCTGACAGGTACCAGTCAGAGAGACTGGATCCAAAGACCATCTTCATTGGCAACATTAAAATTATTTCTCAGTATTTTAGTTTAATCTGTGTGTGAGATTCTAACCCTCAAACACAACCAAATGGAGAAAATGTAGAGACCCCACAGATACTTGGACACAGTGCCACCATCTCCGTCACCTTTGGGCTGCCTACATTGAAACCCACTTAGGTCTTTAATTTTAAAGCATTTACCTTTCATTTGTTTCCCATCATGATCCAGCTAGTCTGGGAGGCAAGGCCATATTAAAACATCTGGGATTCATCGAATGTGTTCTTTTTAACACAGGTTCAGTTTGATCAGACCCAGATGCTCAACAACTAAAGTTACATGTAAAATGTTCATAGTTTTTGACCAAAGTCAGATTCAGCTTCCCATACCTTAAAAGCGGAAGTTCTTTAAATAGATATGAGTTAGATTTAATGCACTCATTAAAATAAAACAAGAGAAACAAAACAAAACAAAAGCAGACATAGAGAAAGAAAGAGAAAGAGAGAGAGAGAGAGAAATAATGAAATAAAAAAAAAAATGGAAATACATCCCATAGGTTTTAAAATACAATTGAGCTAGACAAGTTAGATTAGTTTATATGCCATTTTATACTGAATTTTCAATGCTATCAGTCACTAAATTTGCCCAAGACCTATCATAAGCACTGTCTTTCAGTCACTTACATTTTGAGCCACCAAGGTATCTGACTCAAACTGCAATCTTTCAAGAAGATTCAGGCCAATACAGTTCAGCATTTCTTGAGAAATAAGGCTGTGTTGGAGGTCAGATATTAGCTTTCCCATGGAATAAAAATATTTCAGAGAGCAGCTGTTAGAAGGTCTCTCAAACCAAATACAGTGAAATAAGACTTTGAGGAGAGAGAAAAAACAGGCCATCTCCAAGTCAGAGAAGAGCCTTTTGCCACTGCTGTGAAGTCTTAGCCCAACTCTATAGATATCTGGTTACTGCTGCCTGGGGACAATTTATATGCTCCTCATTGTATGCAAGCTTGGCACTACCCAAGCCATGTCAATACAGCCCATCCACTGATGCTGATGAGCACAGAATTGCAATGGGGTTGTTCCAATTTCCAGAGATTTTAGTAGTCATTTCATTGATTTCTCCTCATTTTTGAAATAAAGCTCCAGTTTGTATTAATGTACAATGGTTACATGAACCTTCAGAGCTAAGTTACAATAACCTAGGCAAGTCAATTGAATTAAGTGCCAGTTGTAGCTTGGCGTCCATAGAGAGCTTTGGCATCAAATCTGAGACTGACATATATTTATAAGCACATATTCACATAATGTGTAACTGGTGTACTTCCTACCCTGCTCTAAAAGCAGAGCATGTTCGATAAAGGAATTCTGAGCTGAAAAAAATAAAATAAAATAAAAAATAGCTAACATATCCAAAGTAGGTTTCTTCTTTTTTTTTCTTTTTTTTTTTTCCTTTTTTTTTTTTTTTCTCAAATACATCAACTTCAAAAAGCATTATCTGGTGTTTTTCCAAGTTTAGAATTAAACAAAAGTATTAACTTAATCCAAGGGTAATTCTCATTTTCTAATCATATTAGTGTCTCATTTCTAGTCCTGTTAAACCTGTCACTGATTCAACTGTATCATTTTCATGACTGGGAAAAGACATTCATGGGAATAAAATACATGAACTTTGTTGTTTTTTGCAGCATTGAAACCCAAGGAAAAGTGATCTCACCTAAAAGCAGAGAATGGTACAGGTAACTGATGAAAAAAGAGAAATATTAAAGATTGATAACAAAAGGAGGGAGGGCTAGGAGAACACACAAGTAATAAAAAGCAAGATAAGGGCAGAAAATGCCTATGGTAATGAAAAACTTCAGTGACACTGGTTTGACCTTCTGAACATGCCAAATACTATTGAAAATATTTTAGATTAATTTAAGGTTTTGGAAAATGAATGAGGAAAAAAGAATGAATTAAAAAAGCAAATTATCTTTGAATATATGTATCTCCATACTGTAGTTCATCACATCAAATCTTACCATCTGACTCCTAACAGAAGTTTTATAGAAAAGATAGAAGAGAGATGGAGGGAATATAGCAGGAAGAAAGAAGAAATAGAGATTATTTTGTCTTTCCAACTCCAGACTTCTCTCTTTTTAGCTTGATCACATTGATTAACTGGACCTGAATAAGAAAGTAAAGAAACAACCAAAGAATCTATTTGGTTCATGAAGAGTTGCATCCATGTCGAAGTTCTCTATGCTTTGGCTCAGTATCCCTAAATTGCAGCTGCTTCTTGTTAGTTTAAGATTGAGAATGGAATATACAATGAAATGAATACACAACATTTTCTAAATTGAGAAAATGAAACTTGTTTCCCTTGTAATGGGTGATATAAATATAAAAATTTTTATCATAGGGATTTGTGAAGGGAAAGAACTTTTCAAGAAATTATTTGTTCATATACAGTATAATTCTTCTGTGGCCAATTGACATGGATAGAGAAATAGATGGCAACAAGACTGTAGGATGAGTTATACGCAGTATGCAACTCTCTCCCTACTGATGACCTCTAGCACCTTTCCCTTGAGCAGCTAATACTTTCCACCCTTGAAAAGAGGATAATGGGCAACTGGTCTGCTGAAGTCTGAGAATTCCTAGGTTACCTATATACCCTAATGCAAACATCTTTTGAACTCTGCATCCTAGAATGTATCAGACCATAAAGATTTAGTAATCTGATAAAGTTGGCAGACACGTTTTTTTCAGGCTTCAGACATCAAAGACACTGAAAGAAAAAAAAAAAAAAAAAAAGAAAAAAAAAAAAAAAGAGTTATTTTAATGTCTGCTGAATAGAACATTTTGAATCTCCAGCTGAAAATAAATGTTTTGTGTCACAAGTCTGGGTCTAATCTGTCCTAAGCCTTTTCGGCTGTCACCAAGTCACTTTTTCACAGAAGAGAGGACGGATATAAAATAAATATCACATTCCAGCATGAAAAACAATTACCAAGAGGCTGATTTTGCTTCCATTTTCACTGGAGAGAATTCATGCTTTATCTCAGTGAGCTCTTTTTAACCTAAGCACAGCCATACACATACAGAAGGAACTGCACCTCCTTCCCATTGCAAATTCTGTTCCCAGGGCCCAGCTTGCTTCTCTCATCTGCCTGTGAGTGTACAGACCAGATGCTACAGACGTGGAACAATTTTTACCTAAAATTGGCTCTCTCTGAGTCAAAACTTGTTTGAAGTTGGTTTACCAATATCATTTTTTAGTCTGTGGAGAAAAGTAGATGTGTACCACATAGTTTAGACTTACTTTTTTTCAGATGGAATGAATCATGCTCTGACGATACCTAAAACAGAAGAATCACAAATCAAGCATTTAGATGGCAAAGTTAGAATGCTGCCAAGGTCATTCTCTTCATACTTTGCCAGTTACTCTAGCAAGAGTTTCCAGTGTCAACAGTAAAAAATGTAGAGTGCAGAAAAGTGAGAAAAAATGGAGGAATTAAAAGGGCAATGCTTTTTCAACATAAGCTACAAGTGATCTAATTTTGAAGGTGGATCTGAACTCAGTGTAAACTCTACTTTGAGCAGCAGGTTGGACTGGATGACTTTCAGAAGGTTCTTCTCATTTGAATAATTACATGGTTCTACAATATCACCTTTAGAGTTTACAAATCATAAGAATGACAGGACTGGGCTATAATTCTATTTTTCCATATAAACACAACATATCTCAGACTATTTTGCCAAGTATATAGAAATTAATTGCAACATTAATTTCAACAGTAATATAAATATTACAATCATGAATTGTTTATTGAAGCTAACAGTAAAAATAGTCAAAGATAGATGTCTTAGAGTATATTGTCACCAGAAATCTTCATGTTGTAAGAAAGGAATTATTAAATGAAGCTGAAACATACGGAAATAAACTCAAAAAACATGCCAATAATAAGACAAACAAACAAATTTTTAAAATTGGTATTTCAATTCACATACTTTAATTCGTATGAAAACATTTTACTACAAACAACAGATATTGCTTTCTCTTTGCAAAATGTATGTCTTTTTTCTGCAAAGAGAAAAGAGATCAATAAAGCAAGACTTTAATTGTCATTGATCTCAAATGAAAGGATCCTGATAAAATATACCTGGAAACATCCATACAGGACTTCTGAGAAAGTACTTCACTGATAAACTCTCACTATATACACTATGTTAAGTAGTACTCATAAAATAAGTTAATCTCTTAAAGCTTGGAAAGTCAGAACGACAGCATAACACAACACAGTAATTTCAGAAACCGAAAAGGAAAATTTATCCTCTTCTTTCAACTGTCTGGTAATTCTGCTTATCCCTATCACATACTGAAAAACGAAGTAAATTTGCTGCCAGAAAATTTTATTATTTATTTATTTATTTTGTATGATTAATAAGCTACTAATAGGATAGATGTCAGACTGCTTTTGGTCATCTAATTGTCCTGTGCTCAGACACAAAGTTATCGGATAGAGACTTTTTAGGCAGATTTTGGAGAAAACTGATGGCTCTAGATACTTAGATTTAGTGCTGCTGACTATTTCTGTCTTAGCTGCAGTAGTTAAGTGTCCAAGGGTGGGTGGGATGAATCTGGGAAAAGGGAGCTATATTTGAACCTAAGGAAATGGACATACTTACAAAATCACTAACCTATCATTGCACAGTTGCCTCAGATCAAACTGGAATTATTATCTCATATTTGCAGTCCAAACATATCATTAGAATTCTGGCTTCTTACGTGCTACGCCTGCCTTTTTTTATACTGGTGCGTATGCTATAGCAGGTATACCAATGTGCAGGCACAAAACAAATCTAGATTCCAGTATATCCCTATTTAGGCCTAAAACACTATGTATGTTTTCTCCACTGTCTTTTGTGAGTCCCAAAAAATGTCCCATGAACATTCAAATATTAATAATCTGTGTGTAAATCACACAGATTGCAATCATCCTGAGAAAACAGCCATTATGTGAAATGATTCAAAGTTTCAGAAAATAAATAAATAAATAAATAAAACTATACATACAACTCTGTAGTAGATGGAGTACATGATTTCCTTGGTTACATGGAGTTACTGTCTCAAATGAAAAACAAGAAAGTTAATGTTTCAGTTAAGATTCTTTTTAAAATCTACAGTAACAAATCATATCAGAGAAGTCATTTTTATTTTCAAAACTGAGATTACTGTAGTTGAAATAACTACACCTAAGTTTTACCATATAACTTTAGTGTCTCTCTATTTTACTTTTCTTTAATCTTCTATGAATATATTCATATCTACTTAGTGTTTTATTAATTGAGAACAGGGTTAATAGCTTCATACAGAGATATGGGTTTATTTATGTTAGTATACTGAAAAATAACAAATTGGTAAGGAAACAAAACTGATTACTAGAATATTTTCTCCCATTGGGTTTCCATTTTTCACAGGAATAACATGCTGATCATTTTCACTTCTTTCTGCTTGGCTTACTGGTGCACTGCATGGGTCTGTGTTGGAGAGGGGGACAACTATGTTTTTTTCTGTTAGTAATTCTAGCAGCTGGTGAAGGAAATCTGGCCTTCATGTGTTGCTTCATGCAGCTTGGAAATCTTCTACAAGGGAAATGATGGAGCTTCTGAGACACAACATTTCAACCAGCTATCTATGGCTACTGCAATAAGAATGCAGCTCCTTGGCTTTGGTCTGGGTCTGCATCCTGGGAGCAGCTCTTCATATACAAGTGACACTTCAACTTAACAGTAGCTGCAGTATGGTCAGCAGAGTTATCTAAAATTCCCCCAGACCAAGCCAGTAAGTCAGAACTGGCCTTCTGAACCTCATACTAAAGCTAAGTCAGTAGCAGGGGGTGGAGAGAAAAATAAATCTTGATCAATGTAGGTGGGTCATGATTTCTAGAAAGGGAAACTGAGCAAATCTGATTTCAATGCATGCAACATACAATGTGCTCTGAAGCGAATCACAGAAGTCCTGGTGAAAGGACAAAGTAAATTATGATCCAGTCCAATGGATTAATTATCTGTCTTTCATGCCACAGCCATATCCTGTCACACGCCAGGATGTTGGCTTCAAGCAGTGCCTGATTTCCTATGCTCTAGGCTGCGCTGAGATCAGACAGCTTTAGTTCTTGGACTGCTTCAGTACTAAATTTTGGTTTTATTGTTATACTGCCAGTAGGAGTAATGAGAAGAAAAAAAAAAAAATGCCAACTAGCTCAAAAACAAATTCAGCTGTTCTATGAGATGTCAGGGAGCGGAGAATATGTTGTATAATGAATTTTGTTGAGACAGAGACTCATTCAATTTGCCACTGAAATGAGTAGTCATTCCACAGAATGAGTCAAAATCCATCACCTTCAGTTGCGGGAATCCTGTTTTTGTGGCACAATCACCAGATAATCTAAAGAACTCTACTTACTGATAAATATCTTGTGATACAGTTGTAAATCCTATAACCCCTTGGGCAATGGATGCTGTCAGGGTGATAATGTATATGCTCAGTGTTAACCCTGGACAATATACATCTCCATCAGATGCTGAAATGTCAAGTAATACAGAATGTTATTCCTGCAGTGAGGAAAAGGTAAAATAATTAACCAGTAGTCCTGAAAGACAAAGAAATTATGTGGAAAGCAGTTAGAAAAAAATAAATAAAATAAAATAAAATAAAATAAAATAGTCTTCAATATTTATTTTCAAAGTAGATAATATTTTTGTGCTGACTGATGTAGGCTCTTGGCTTGAGTGTTAGAATATATCCTTTTTTTCTTTGTCTTTTTTAAATATTCTGCATGAAATTAATGACTGCCTGACATCCTAATAAATTTTATGTCTATAATTTCAGTGTTAAAATCAACCTTATCATGTTTTAGCCAGTGAATGAATGTTATCTATAACTTCTTCTTATCAGATGGCCTGTGGTCCAAGGGAGAGGATGGGTGGAGGAGACATATCCATTGGAGAGTAAAGGGCATCTCCTACAGGATCACTTACACCTCTGACAGAGACTGGGAGGAGGAAATGATTCCCCAAGGATGGGGAAATCTAAGCAGTTTCAAGTAATAGGTTTGGGACATTTTATTTGCTGGAAATAAATATACTTTACAGCTGAGCTAAATACAATGATCACATTTAGGAAATGTTAAGCAACTGAAATGTATTCAGTATGCCTAGGTGAGCCTACCTATGTTCTCAACCAAGTGCAATGAGCAAAGTAGCTCTAAGTGGGGGTTTTATTATGTTTTTAAATGTTATTTTTTTAAATAATAATAAAAAAATATGCTCCAATTAAATCTCCCATTTATGATAAAGTGTCTGTTGATCACAGTTTAAAGGAAAGAGTGCTGTGAAAGATGGTCTAACAGCTGTACAGTCACAGCCCATCCCATGCGCTGGCTGCTGAGAGCTGGGTAGCACAGACAGGGACAGGCCTTGCTGCCACCAAATGACAGGAAGGACCAAAAAGAACATACTGCTGAATCAGGATCCTGCTTATGAGCAAAATTTGGCTCTGATCTTACCAGTGCCTGGAGGCAATGAGGAAGATATGTGATTCTTTGGATATAGATTTTATTATTGCTTAACAAGTTGGTCAGGCAGGTAGTCAAGCTTGCTCAGATATGGAGAACTTGTGTCTAGAGTAGAAAAATGGTATTATAACATGCTGGATTTTGCTAAGAAAACCTCTAATTAATATATCCAAGGAAGCCCAAGAAATACTCAATTAACTAGCTTTGGCATGGTAATGAACTCTGAGATTCATAACAAAGGAGAAGTATCTATTTTAACAAACATTGTTCTCATTCTTTTCGTCTCCAGCCCTACAGAAGTTGATATATTTGTTTAACTTTAGTTATTGAGTTAAACAGGACTGTTCAGCTAGATGTAGTGTAACACATAGAAAAGTCCGTGATGGATCAGGCCCTGTGACAGCAAATTCTAAATTATTCATTAACTCACATTTCAGAGAAGAGTCAGGAGTCAAGCACAGTATCTCTGGCCTGGTAAACATTTAGTTAGTTATACCAAGTAGAACAGCTCTGTGAAGAAAGACTGACAGCATCCTGATCCAGAACAGCCTGTAACCTGATAATTAAAGTAGGCAACTGGAAAACAGGACACATTCATGACTTTTCATGGTCAAAGCACAAGGCAGCATCTGTCCCCCTGACCACCCCTTCCCACTTTCCACCTAAATGTTTTTGAGGATCCCTTCCTTAGGGACCTCTCCATCCCCCTCTCCCTATCCTTTTGGAATTAGTTTCCTTAGGTCATACAGTATGTAGGAGCTGTGCACTGCACTGCTCTATACCTAGCTGGAATTAAGTCATTTAGAAAAGAAAATAAATTGATTCCTCTACTTAAATTTCAATGAAATGATGATATAATTAAGTATCTAAGTGTCTAAATCACCTCTAAAAATTAGTGTTAATTGATTGTCTTCAAACCATTTGAAAATTTTACATTTGTTTCAAGAATACCAGGACATTATTGTTAACACATTTGTTATCTTATTTTGCAGATCCTGGCCAAAGAAAAACAGTTTTATGAGTCAAGAACCTGTCAAGCATCAGCTTTATTGACCATGCCTTCAAAAGTAGTGAGAGCATTAAGCATAATATTTTACTGGGAAAGGCTGGAAATGCAAAGCATTTTTGGCCTGATATAGTAAATCATTTTCTTCTTTGGTATGGCAAATAGAGGGACCGCTATCAAAATAGATCATCCCTAAGGCTAGTATATTCGGTTTTAAAAAAACAAAACAAAACAAAACAACAAAAAAAAAACATGTCCTTCTTCCTCAGGATGCATTTGAGTGTATATGAAAGGCAAACACAGATGAATCAGATTAATAGTATTGGAGCGTGTCAACTTTAGATCATGTAAGAATCAGGACTTGCCAATAGCCGACCTCAGTCAGAGTGAGAACATAAGGCTCACATTACCCCCATCCTCCCCAGAGAGATAGAAATCTCAGATGCGTCAAGTGTATATTCAGTGCTGGTTAATCACAGGGAGAGCAGTTGCACTGACAGTCTCATGACTGACATCAGTAATGTGCCAGCCAGGAAAAATCTTTCTCTACTCAGAATAGCACTTTGTGAACTTCATTTTAAAATCATTTCTGGGACTGTCCTTCATGTCAAATATTTCCAAGGCTTCCTGAAAGCCTCATGTTTAATCCACCATCTGAGACTGATTTCAGTCAAGTTTTTCTTTCAAGGTTATGGCAATGTTTATTGATTAGAGAGTTGCACAAGAACATCTGTTTCCAAATTTCTCACCCATTTGTTTGTAACATTTCTTCTGATATTTAATATATTTGAACTCAACAAACATCAGAACATAAATTCAGGTAATACCACAACTGAGTATCAATCTTCTTAAGCTGTTCCTATTGTGCAACACACATAATCAGGAATATTGACAAATAGACAGTAGAAAGGAGAAGATTCAGGATAACCTGGATAAACCTTGGTGAAATTTTCAGTGTTCCTGCTGACAAGTTTTAGCTATTAACTAACAAGATGACAGGCTTCTGAGAATACAGGTATTTGTAGAGCTATGCAAATATCTCAATCTCACTGCAAATTGATTTAGATTTTTAGACTGTTTTTAAAATTTATTTTCATAATTTAAAAAGTGGTTTTTATCTCATGACTATTTTAAAATAAAATTTAAAAAAAAAATCTGAATGTATGTGGCATTTTAGTCTTTGTACACTATAATATTTATAAAAGGTTTTGAGATATTTCAGTAATAATTTCAATATTCACTGCTCTGTTCTAAGACATACAAAACACAGGCTTTATATACAAACATTTAACTTGAACATAAAAGCCATCTCTTATCATTAAAAAATAAATCAGAAATCAGAAAGTTAAAGATTTAACATTCTGCAACTATTTCAGTTTTGCAATGTGTGAAACAGTCTTAAATATAGCACAAATTAAAACTGCAGATAATGTATGAATTACTGAACTTCTTTGTAAGTGAAGTGAATATGAAATTCTAATCTATTGTTTTCCAAGGAAATAATATCACTGATGTGTGCATTACTATTTCAAATTACTCCTTTGAATACTACTAACCAGTGATTTTTATCTTTGTAGTTCAGAAAATAAATCTATCTTCATATCTTACCAAAACCTAAAAACAATGCTGAAGTTAAAGAGCTGGGTTTGATATCTAGGTTTTATATCCAGTTTACTAATGAAAAAATTGCCACAGCGTCATTCAAGGCAAGATTGCCAGTGTTGCTGGCCTTGAGGAAGAGTATTTCAGAATGAAAACATGCACTCAGTTATGGCTCTGAAAAATAAATTCCTTAAACTGCATTGCGCATCTCTGAAGCCAAAATTATTGAATATGTTCTGTTATAACAGGGAAAAAATAGGGACCACAGCACATCAGTTATCCAATTCTTCTGGTAGTCTTCTGATACAAGATCTTATCCTGATTAAGACCCGGAGCTTCTAGAGTCATGCCTTAAATCCTTCCCACTACATCCCCCATGTACAGCCTACAGGGCAAAAGAAGCATGATTCCCTTCTTCCATTAAGAGGGAAACCCAACACAGAGGGAACAGAGAAATTAAGGCTCAAGAGTAAATAATAGTTCCTCTCATGACTGACTTGGTTGAGCATGAGCAGAGAGATATGCCTGTTCTAATTAGCTTCACCTGCAGACGGTCTACTAGAAGTTTATATCTGCTGGAAACCAGGCAGTCTGGTGACTGCATGTGCCTAATACTAGGGAAGCAGAGCAGGGCAGTACCTTGATTTTCATGGAATAATTTAATTTACATCAGCACAGAAAACTTGACTTCTCCTGTACAGAGACTAGAATTGTGAACCATCATGAGCAAGAAGACAGTGGAGAAACTGTGACAGCTTCAAAATGCAAACTTTTCAGCTTTTAAACTAAAGCTGTGTGGGGGTGATTTACAGTGAACATAATCGTAACATAAAAATGTTTCCAAGGACATTCCTGGTTTGAAGAAAACAAATCTGAGACCTTCAGTCAGCGAAGCTCTTCTGTTACTGACCCAAGTGCAACATTAAGGTTGATAACAATCTTTACCAAACAAGACTACAAGTTCAGTAATAAAACAATCTTCAGTATGATCCCCATCAGTACAGATGAAAGACCAGAAGCTCAGATTCTATTCTATTCTGTTTGTAGACTTTAAGCCTAAAACAGCAAACAAGTAAAAGCTCATTTCTAAAGGAAAATACCTCTAAATAAAAAGCTACAGTTACTTTCTAGATGTGTTTGAGAGAAGTGCATGCAAAGAATTTAATCTACTACATGTTGCAAGGTCAGCTATTATTAAATATATAAAGCGAAGAAGTACCTGAAAAGCATTTTTTTTTTCTGTAATAATTGTTGTAATATAATATTTCTGATTGCTGCATGCTCTCTAGTAGTTCTTAAAATTAATACTAAGGTGGATGACATTTTCAACAGCAGTGTTCAACAATCCAAAGGAGGTATGTAAAAATGATCCCCCAAGGGTATTGGTTTATTTCAGGATCTTACTCAAAGCTCTCAAAATTCTTTGAAATTCTTTCTGTTGATTTCAATAGGGTCAGGCCCTTGAAACGTTAAATCATTCTACACGTTGTTGAACCTAATATTGCCCCAGGGTCAACAATTTAATAGTTTTGGCATTTGCCTTGAAGAGTTTTTTCCATATTATTTCTATCCTTTTTTTTTTTCTCTTAGTTTTCTTTAAAATTGCCATTTTTGTCTATCACTTTCATTTTTTGTTACAATTTCAGAAAAATGATGTAGACATTTTTAATTAAGAAAGACCTCTTAGCAGAAAATACTGTACCTTCATTGCTGTATAGAGTGTCAGATTCCATCTGTGCCCAGACTAGTAGCAGTAATATATAATTAAGTCTTAATATAAAATTAAGAAAAATAATTTTCAGATAAAACATAATCAAACCTATCAGTTAATTAACATATGTCAACTGTAAAAACAAGGTTTGACATTAAAAGTTTAGAATCTCCTATCATATGCATCCAATTCTTCAAACTTATCTTAGTACTAATTTTCATCTAGTTGTTTTCTTCTGAGCTCTTGAGTTACACTCGCATTGTTGGGTTTTATTTTTTAATTATACTCATGTGGATATGAGTGCAAAAAAATCCTTCACATGAAAAAAACAAAAGCAACCAAAACCAAACCAAACCAAACAAAACAACAAAAAAAAGAAAAAATTGTTTTTAAAGAATTATGTACATAGACACCAATGAACTCTTGTTCATATGTCCATTCATGTGCATGTATAAACACAAATATGATCAATTCAATTGTGACAATTCTCTGATCATATTTCAGGATGAAACTGGGTTGCATAACACACCAACATTAAGAAGATAGTGAAGTTTCGTCACTGGCTGCTTGTGATATTCTGGAATTCTGAAGTAAAATCAAAAAGATTGTATCTCAATGATAAAAGTCTTCTGTCATTTAAGTCTGTATTAATATATAGCTTGTAAACAAGGAGAAAAGTGAACACAGAACTGTAAATGTTACTTTATATCTCTAACAGAGGAATGTAGCATAGCTGTTCTAGTGTTTTTCCATTTCTGGAAGTATTATCATATTATAACCAGAAAAAAAAAAAAAAAAAAAAAACATTTTTCTTTTCTTTTAGTGTTGGAAATTCACTTGCTATCAAATCATAAGTGCACATACCTATGAGTAGAAATTTACTTCCTTATGCTTAATATAAAGAACACTTGATTTGAATTTTAAGTTGTCACAATATTTTTTGTAAGATACCCAGTACAAACATACCAAAACAAACAAACAAAACAAATCAAACAAAAAACACACCACCACCAACAACAACAAAACAAAGCAACAACAATTGTATATGAAACTATATTAACAGGTTAAAAAATATAAGGTAGACAAATTTCTGGCTTGATCATTAGAGGTCATTAAATAACTAAGAAAATGAAAGCTTTTTGTATGTAACAGCCAAAAACTCTTGCTAGATCTTCATACAGGAAGTCTTTTTAAGAATTGGGTGCCTTTAATAAAAGAGATAAGGACTAGAAAAGTTCAGTAATATTTTCGCAAGTATGATTGACAGTAAATTAAATCCTTGTTACAGCAAACCTTTTAAAATCATGCTCAACTTTAAATAATGTGAAAAAAAATGTCTTCATTGACGCTGTTCATTTGAAGTCTGGCTATACACTCTAACATGTTGCTGTTGCTAGGTTGGTACTTGCCAGCTAAGGCTATCTGTCTGAAACTCCAACTATGTACAGTAGTGATTCAGGAACAGCAACTTATGCCCAAAACCAAAGGCAATATGATAGGATGTTTCTACTTCAGGTACAAGCTCTCAAAGTCTGAGTAAGATTAATTATATGCCTAACTATCTCAGGTAGTTTTGAATGAGTGTTACTAACAAACGAATGCGAAGGAATAGCATTCAAGCACTTACTCAAGCATCTCCTTACAATGCAAACCCTCTGCTTCAAAGGGCACGTAGCAGTCACATCACATGCAGACCTTCTGGGATACTTACCAACCCCATTATGATGTCTTCCAAATATGCAGAAAAGCCATTCACATGCTACTTCTCAGTATAAAATGCCATAAATAATCTTTGCCTATATTCCTGAGATATTTCGTCTCTTGTACATAACATTTCTTGTTCTCTTCTAGTAAACTGTTGCTGTCAAAGCAGGTTATGACTATTGTCATTTTAGAATTTGAAATAAGTATACATAACACAAATAATCTCACCAGTTTGTATAATAGACCATGTAGGCATCAAAACAGAGTTAACAAGTATAAGATCTCCTTATGCTACTCTTTCCTGTAATAGCCAATGAATTCTAATAATGTACATATGGCATATTGGTAAACAAATCATTACATTTTACTCAGAACAATTAATAAAAAGAGCATGTTTCTGGGAAAATCAATTTTATTATTATTTGAATGTAATGATACCTTATAATAGTAGCGTTTTTTTCCTTGTACAGTGATAAATGAAAAGCAAAAGTAAAGTTTTAAATCTAGTCTACAATAACAATGTACTTTGATTTGAATCACTGTTTTTTTCTCTAACAGAGACAAGAACTCAGATGTAGCCAGCTGGCTAATCTTTTAGGCTACAACTCCACTGTGAGTAGTAATTTCTATATAAATGGTGTGCAAATTTTAGGGGAGCATCAGGGAAGATTTTTTTCCAAGATAGAAAAATATATAAGGTGTTTTTATTTTAATTAAGCAATAAATAACACAGTTTTGATGACACAATTTATGTTTTAAATACCTGTAAAGTAATCATACTAACTAAAATGTAATAGCTATCATATAGGAACCAAATTACTAAAAAAATTATAATAGTACATTATTGCAGTCTGGTGTCCACCTGTCCCCAGAAGTTATGTACTAGGAACTTTGCTGCAAGTTCCCTAAAATGTAATAAAAAAATTATTAGCACGGAATTCTGGACATATGTCAAACTTGTCTCAGCCTCCACTTCTCAAGAGTTTCCTGCAGTAGAGCACATGAAGGCTGGACCTAAGGCGAAACACAGATTTCTAAGCCCAATATTTAAATCATTTAAAACCATGTGTCTCCACTGCTGATGTGCTGGGGAGTGTTTGCATTTTCTACATGCTGAAGTTGCTTCCAACACAGCTACACAAACATCCAAATATCTACCAAGTGCCTGAGGCCCAGGAGTCCCAATGAACTGAAACTTGATATTGAGAAGTAAGATAACCAGGTTTGAATGTCGTTCCTTTTTCCAGGTTTCTGAAGCCATTTTGCAAAATGGGATTTTACAGTGCCCATCACCTTTCATGACAAACACCTCAGAGTTCTCCAACCTGAAGTTGCTGTTTTAAGCATAAAATGAGTTGTTTATGAAGCTAAAGAAAAGCATGAAAATGGCTCTATAGGCTATTGCATTCTCTTAGGCATAAACCATTTTTTCCACTAAATTTGGCTTAGTATCTTTCTTTCAGAGAACAAAATGGTTAATGAAATCACTTCTATGATCACTAAAGTGTTTTCTCTATTCTTCATCAATAACAACTCATTTCAATGAAAGTGACAGGCTTTGTCCTGGGAGAGCGACAGCCATCTCACTTGTCTTCTGGAAAATTTAAAGCAGTTCAGAGGGGAAAATAAATCTGAGTTTAGTCTATTTTATTTATTTATTTATTTATTTATTTATTTGAGGGGCATAAATTCTTTATAAAACTAGCAGTTTTTTCAGCCCAAGTGTAGGCTGTCCTTAAATCTACTGAGGCACACTCTGTTATTTTATACAACTTTAAAGTTGTACTCGGGTGGGAACTCATTTTGAATCAGGCAAATGTTTTTGAAGAGCTGTCTGAAAATGTCATTAAAACCTATTAAATCTCATGATCTTTCCATCTGACAAAGACTTTCCCTTCTTTTGTGTATCTGTTCCCCATTCGGTACTGTTTGGTGAACAGCAAGATCTTGACAAAGGATTGGGAATGTGTATTTTTACTTCAACTGGCACTTGATACCTCCATTTGGATATGAGAATGTCACAGTCATGTCTGAGGTACTGCCTTTCCCTAAGATGTTGACCTAGTCAATTCTGTGAGAAAGTATAACCTATTTACTATGATGAATTATCCAAAATTTAACACCATGTGTATTCCTAATTTGTATTTTTTGCTGTTGACCACTTCCTCCCCCTCCAGCCCATCCACACATACATACACACACACACACACACTCAACAGAAGCCTTAGAGAACCTTCTCTTGAGGATTTGATCATGAAGAAGGAACTTTTGTTTTTGTATTTATGATTGACATTTAGTGGGTGTTATGATAACTGGATACTTTGCTCTAATATAACAAATATACTTTGAAAATTCCCAGGAAAAAAATAGTTCAGAGTGACTGACTGGAAAAAACAATTTTTAATATTTTTGGATCCACAAACTTTAATTCTGAGAATTCCCAGATGTGTATATATGGTACTGCAGGAATATTGCTGATTCTTTATGGGGACTGGGATGAGATTATGCAAGGTACTTCAGTCTACTAGAATGTGAGAGTCTCAAGCCTGATGACAGTGGATTTTTTGGTGGTTTTGTTTGTTTTGTTTTGTTTATTGTTTTGTTTCATTGTTTGCTCATTCATTTGTTTTTGTTTTTAAACTCAAGGCAGACAAATAATAATAATAATAATAATAATAATAATAATAAAAATCTGTGACAGTACCAGGACAAGAACAAATATGTCTATTGCCTGTCTCAACAAATGCTTGTCCAGATTATAAAACCATTTGAAAAAATGCCAAGCATGTCCTAGATTTACCCTATCCAACTGAAATGTCTGCATCGGAAGCCTAAATACTCTCAACTCTCTTTAAAAATCTTCAAGGAATAAATGGCTAAACATATTGGGGAATTCAAAGTACCACCTGGCAACAGAAGTAGGCAGAATCATTTTGTACCAACTGCTGTCTCCCTCTTGGTTCCATGTGGTACTTATCGGTTTTCTTTTAAATTTCAGCTCTATCTGAATAGGATGAGATAGAATTATTCTACAGATTAAAATAAGCAAATGACCCAAGGCATTTTTACAAAGAGGAGAAAAAAGTGACCCATTTGGGAAGGTCATGGAAAAAAGACATGAAAGCTATAAATCTATTTTAAATGAAAATTTATTGAAATACTTATAGCTAAGGCCAGAGTTGAAGAAACCTATACAAATATTATCATTTTGTCCTGCAGCGGACACCCGTAGGTGCTCTTCTGAGAAACCAGGAAGAGCATGGCAGTCTAAGATTTACATTGTTATAATCTATATAAATTATACTATTGAAACAAGCTTTTAAATTTACTCTTTTTTTCCGTTCTACTTGTGTTGCTGGGTATGCTGTCTGTTTTTCTAGTGAAACTTAGTCACATAGTACAAATATTAGTAAGCAGAATATGAAATATAATGAAAATATGATTTAGTTATGGTTGGCTCCAGTAGGCTAAAGAATATCAAACACTATCAACAGAGACTTTCCTTTTATGGTGGAATGTGATACAGTTGTAAATGAAGGCATGGCAGGAAGAGTTTGAACTTATGCTAAATTGGCTACAGCAATTTAATCAGGGATTTGGACATAAAATGTTTTTATTAAGTCCATGCCTATTTTTAACAGCTCTGTTAGCTTTTAAATTTCTGTAATACACAGATGTTTTACAAGCATGTGTTATTTACTAAAGCATGTTTACTGTTCAAACACAGTAGATTTACTGCCAAATAATGCTCCCTAGCTGTTTTAAATGCCAGTAAGTAACAGATATGTTTTTACTGAAGTTTATCACCACCGTTTGGGCTGCTGAAAATTTCATAAGGTGAATAGAGGTCTCCAAGAGGCTTCAGCTCATAGAAGTGAGAACCCAGATGTTTTTTCTTTCACCCAGCTTAGCTCAAGTTGGATACCGGAGCTCATATCAAGAACAATTTTGAGACTGAGTCTCCTACTTTGGAAGTTAGGTCTTCCTTGGGTTAGAGAGCAGTGTTAAATCATCATCACCCTCAGCTGTCCTAATTGATCCTGTGCTGAAAATCATCCTGGTGATAATAACAGATCTGAAAATTCAATCTTCCCCCTCCTCAGCTGTTACAGCTCATAGTTAAATCAAATGACAAAAGGCAGCTTAAGAAAAGGTGCTAGCAGAGTACCAAGAATGGTATTGAATATCTTCTGTTCTGCCATCTTTGCTATGGGACCAGTAATTTACAGCAGCAGACCTGGGTACATATGAATAGCCTTCCAAAACCTTTACCACCATAGCTAGATTCATCTATGTAAGACCATCTTAAGGGCACATGTAAAATTCTTACATTTTGGCAATATTGTCTTATTGTAATGTTACTGGGCAGAATTAATATTGCATTTCCCCTTCTTTTTCAATTATCATAGTATTCAGAGACACAGCTGCAGACTCAGTAAGTTCTTGAGCCACAAAATTTTGGAGACTGGAAGAATATTTTGGAATGACTACACTGCCGAGTATATAACCGTGTGTTTTCTCTGTTCTGAAATTGCTTCTGAGACATCTGGTTTTGGCCTTTATAAAGGATGGAGGTGGAGTCAATGGACTGTCTGGTCTTGGCACATCAATTTCTCCTCTCAGTGCTTGGTAATTAGGAATCATGAAAAAGAATGAAGAAAGAAGACCAGTTCCAGCAAAGGACATAGGAAACAAAGGGAACAAAAAACATATGGTAGGAACGTATTTCCCAGTCACATATCATAACCACATGGAAGTCTGGACATACATACATAAATGCAAGTTAATGCCTAAATGACTGAAGAGCTCCTGTAAGTGAGGTGGGACTTGACCCTTGCCTAACTCTAAAATCTATCATTCCTGTAGTCAGAATGAGGGTCTGTATGATCTTGTAAGAGATTTTAATGTAAATATTCATTCTGCCACAGAAGATTGACTTCCCTTCTGATAAATAGTGGCAACAACTGAAACAGTACTGTAATTCAGAAAAGCCAGCTAGGAAAGCTAAATACTAAACAGTTTAAACAGTCATCTCATGATGGTTTTATACAGGAAACAGAAGATGAAAAGAGACTCAGAAAAGCTTTTGTGAACCATGAGAGATATCACAATAAAATTACCACAATAAAAACAAAGAAGCAAACAAGCAAAAACATGGCTTGACCAGTACTGATTCATTTCATTCTTACTGTACTGATGAATATACAAAGTTCCTAGAAGAACCAGCTACCATAGTTTTAATTTCACTTGTATCAAGCACTGTGAAAGATTATATCCCTTCTTTGGCACTAATGATCATTACCAAGACCCCAGCCTAATGAATTCCATAATGTCAAACATGAACCCCTGGATTCATACAGAGATCTTCGCATGACAACTGCACACCATTTGCAGGACAATTAGGCAGAATCAGGAAACAGACCATGGCTACATCTACCTTGAAAATGCTTTCTTCAAAATGCAAAGGGAGGGAGAGTATATTCTCTGTCTTCAAGAGAGTCCTCCGTATTTATGTCGTAGGTAATGGAGCTACTTCAATCAAAGGTCAACAATTACAAGGCATGAATCCAATGAATCTCTAAAGCAACAAAAATTGTTTTAGAGAATTGTACAAAGTTTAGCAATAATGATGGTATTGCTGATGGAAAATAAAAATCACTATGATCACAGAAGCCAATAATTGTGCAGTTTAGTAGCTCATATTCAGACTATATAAATGCTGTCCTAGAATTAAACATGCCATCACTTTGCCAATAATATAATGTGATCTGACTTATATTCTTTAGTAATTAGTTTAGTTCTTTGAAATAAGAACAGAAATAAAATCATAATTAACTACATTTGCCAGTCAACGTCTGTTAGAAATTATCACACACAAAAGGCAAGTAGCCTTAACTCTATCTAGTTTTCACTTATCTTTTTGTTCCAGTTTGATGTCACAGTATTATTAGATTACTCGAACAGTAGCTGCTCCTACTTTCCTAGCAATTGTCTTTCACTGTGTAATGACAACAGCAAGGCTATTTCCTAATAACGATATAAATCTTCCCCACCATGCCTGACACCTCTCTGGAGTTACCATTTCCCATTGTTACCAATCTGAGTTGTTGCAAAGGAGCAAATAAGTTTCTTTTTCAACCCATTCCTTCCTCACCTTCTTTCTGGGGAAAGCTATATTTCAAGAAGGAATTTAAAGCCTGCACATTATTTCCATTTATATGCACCATTAACTGCACCTCATTCACAGAAGAGTCACCAATTACTTCATAATCCTTTCTGTCTTATTGGGGATTTCCAAATGCTTTTCTTTCAAAAACATTATCTTCTGCATCAGGAAGTGCACCCTTTAAATCCCTGCTTCTGCAGTATCATGGTACTTAATCACATCCCAAAATGACTGACATCATTTGGATCTTGAAATCCTGCAGTCTTAAAATGTCCAATTCTGGAAACAGAAATAAAACACTCTTACTTCACAGAAATTGCAGGGGTGGAAGAAAAGCATTAAAGAATAAAGTAGCAAGCACAAATAAAAAAGTTTTGTGGAATTAGGAGGACTAGAGACATACTGTAACTCCAGTCATTTTTCATAATGATTTGTCTATTTAGAGTGAAGGTGGAAAAAGTTCTGAAAATAGACTGTAATATAATTGAGCTTAAATATTTTTATACAATTTGCTTCTGTGAAAGAATCTTACAAGTCAATGGAATGAAATGAAGTTCTTGCTTACTCTCCAGACTTGCTTTGTGCTTTGTACTTTTTAATGACAGTAAAAATTGTCACAAATGTTTGATTCTACTGATTACTTTTTGTAGGGAAATAAATAAATAAATAAATAAATTACTATTGTCTTATTGTGTTACTATTGTGTTACTATTGTGTTACAATGAACAGAAAAAGCATACAATTGAATGGATAGTATTGTGATAATCAATCACATGTGATAAGCATCACAATTCCCAGCTCTCAAACCAAAACTAAATTATTGCATTATAATGTTTATTGTATTCACTTTTATAGATATCTTTGCCAGATATGCATTGTAAAAAACTATTGTATATGATAAAATAACATAAATCAGTCAAATACAATTTGAACAAGGAAAAACAGAAGGATGTGTGAAGCCTGTACTGTTTGTGTCTTTTATGCACAGGGAGATCTTCTGATTTTGATTTTCAGGAGTCTGAAATTTGATTCTGAACAAATAAAAGTAGCCAACTTAGAAAATGTTTTATCTCGGTCACGATATACCTGCCCTAGGATGCAAGCTTTAGCCATGTTCAGTTTGGATTAAGAGGTGCCTCTCCATGAAGAGGACCAAAATACTTCTCCCTCACTTCTACTCACCCCGTTCCACTACAGTACAAAATAACTGTCATGTGAGAAAATCGAATTTATCTTATTTGTGTCTTTTGATCCTTTTCAGAAAATATGAGTTCTTCAGCACTGCTGAAGAACTGTGTTGCTGGGACAGAGGAGGGTAAATTACCTGTAAAATAATAGTTTCTTTAACATATAGAGTTCACAAAAGATGCATTCAGTGGTCACACTTAAATTTATGAACTCAGAGAAACTAATTCACCAGATTCACTTGGAGCATTTAGCATTCTGTACGTTCACTCCTATTATCCTATGCAAAGAAATTCAGAAATTTTAACTAAAACTGGACCACAGGAATGAGGGTGAACTCCTGTATTTGAAGTCCATTTGAATTAATTCCTTTTTAACTTTCCACTATATTAAGCATTATTAGAACATTCGCTAGTAAAGCTGAGTGATGTACCAGATGAACTGCATGGCATTTGTACCACTCATGGACATAACACCACATGCCAAATCCATGCATGTAGTTTGCCTTCAACACGCTTGCACCAGAGACAAGGACAGGATTGTGGCAGTGTTTTGCTGAGCATGAGATAGATGTGACCTTATGATAACAGAGACAGAGTTGAGTGAGTGAGAAAAGAATGAAAGAATATGGCAGTAACTCACATGAAGCTAAATCTTAGCAATAACTTAGGTTGCCCCTTTCCCCTCTTCTCCTGAAGTATAGCTGTCACTGAAGTGTCATACTAGTGGTTTTGGCTGAATGCCTTCTCTTGGACACATATTGCAGCCAGGGGAACATTTTTAAGTCTTCCAAAGCCAGGAGTTACATCAAGAAAATAGAATAAGAGTAAGTAAGACAAAGTAATATTTTACATGTGCTTCCTTTCTGAATTAGGCCCAGAAGCTTTATAAAGGTGAGCAATAAAAGCTGGTACTGTTGAATATCCATATCCTGTACAACATTCTTTGAAGGGAAGTAAAACATTTTCAGTAATAGGAAACAAAAAATATAATCTTGCCTCAGTATTTTTTTAAATTATTTTATTGGTTCTTTTTAATGTTTGATTGTATTTTAGAAAAAAAAAAAAAAAAAAAAAAAAGAAAAAGAAAAAGTAATTTTAAAGTTGTTTTCCTATTGGTTCTTAACATTTTGTCACCAAAAGTTTGCTGGTGACATGAGGAACATATTTCTATTGCACACCTCCATCACCCAGCTTGCAGCATTTTCTGGAGGGCCAGGTGTCTCCAATTTGGAAGAAATTATTAAAATCTGTTCAGCTGGTTCTGCATCAAAGAACTCTGTAATTGCTTGGTTCTAGGGCTTTCTGCCATTTGAGGCTGAAATGGTAACCATCTGTTGAGAATTCTTCCTTTGAGTAATTTTATTCATATACTGCAGAACAACAGAGAGGAAAAAATCTTTTCCAGAAAAAAATATATATATATATATATGTATATATATAACTTGGTTTTGAAATAAGTTCTTAAATTTGCAGCTTACGGTGGTTCTTCTTGTCAGGTTTCAGTGCCACCTGATTATACAGCAGAAAAAACAATTCACCTACCATGAAATGCTACTATTTTATGCTAATAAAAACTCACGAGGAAAAGAAGCATGGTTTTGTTATTGTTCATTCATCAATACAATGTCTAAAATGTGCTGAGAACTCCACAGATTAAAATGAAAATGTTGCTTGGCATACGGAGCATGGGAGTTGAAGAATGGTCTTCTGTATAAAATGTTTTCTGTAAAAGATATGTTCACATTGTACTATCAATACATTTTCTGACCTTAGCCATTTCTGGTAATGTTCATCTCAAAGTTATGTATCTAATCAAAGGTAGTCTTTAGGTTTTTCTGCAGTCAATACAGAGACACAAACACATCCACCAAATGATTCACCTTAAGGTTCTCGTTTAAGTTGGAAGAGGTGAATTAGCTTCTGGAAGTATTTCTCCAGTCCCTTCCAGCTCGGGATATTCTATGATTCTATCAATTTATATGTTGCAGAAAAACAAAACAAACAAACAAACAAACAAACAAACAAAAACACTTTGATGGTCTTTGGATCTCTGCTTCAGATCTCTGTTTATAAAAGTGCTTCATTTCTCCAACAGATTATGTACTTTTCTACTTTTTACAACTGATGAAGCCACAGACACCTCGGTAATAGAATTTCATTTTCAGACACTGACTTCTATTTCATAGGTGAGGACCTATGAAGGAAAGATTACATAATTAAAAATATTATTATAATGTATAATGTAATACAGAAACATTAATTCTAGGATTTCTAGATTCTGAAATATGTGTGTTTGGGGACTTAATTATATATTTTTTGGTGCTTGCAGAATGGAAAGGAGGAAGTAGTATCACTCTGTTGCCTAAACATCTCCTGTCTTAAATGACATTTGACCACATATGATAACTGTACACCTTGAAGATGCTACAGACCAAAAGAACAATGTGAGTGAATTGTTTTACCGGTGTACAATTGAGAAGCAGAGAGGGACTGATCACCAAGTTAAACAAAGCCAAGTCTATCTCCTCAAATCTGGAGAAGTAAGCACTCTGCCATCATGTTCCGTATATTAAGCTCTTAACATTTAGTTTTATTCCCAATTCTCCTAGTCGAAAATCTGTGGAAAAGGCAAGAATGTTTTAAACTACTAGCATGTCTCCAGAGAGTGTTCCCATAGGTAAAAACTCTTACAAGGGTTAAGAGTTGCTCTGGTCCTTGAAGGTCTACAAGTCAGAAAAGCTGTGTCCTTCAGTTCACCTTCAGTTCACCTCCAGTGAAAGAATGAAGATGAAGCAAAACTTTATACTATCCTGCTTGAATTAGCCCATGAAGACTAAGCCTTACATGAAGAACATAGCATGAATTATTCAACATAAGATCTAGTAAATATGAATTTAAAATAATAATCTTAATGTTATTATTAAGATAATTATTGATAATCTTAATTAGCAATTTGTATTATTAATATTAGCTTAAGTCATTAGGATCTCTTGTTAAGTTTCAAATGCATCTTATAGTCAAGGCTGATAATAGAAGAGTAGTCATTTCTCATCAGAAAATGAGAAGATCACTGAAGTAATGTGTAAAGAGTCCTTTCTCCTCTCTCGAGCTCTCCTGTACACCAGTAGGCAGCTAGGTAGTTGAACTGCAGCACCCATTAGTCTTCTTAAGTGCCAGGACAGAGATTACACAGAGATTTGATGTACAAATCCTCTGGTCTGAAGAGGTAAACACATACAAACACTCCTACACAGCAATGAAACTTCAAACAGATACTAATGTGAAAAAGGATCTTTTTTCAAGAAACTAAAGAAACCAACAAAGAATAATGCAATTTTAGACTTAAACTTGAAAAATGGAGAAGAAATAAGAGAAAATTTGGAAGGATGATGGATTTTTGGATAAAGTATTTGCTAAATGTTCATGTTTGCAGTATCTCAAAAGGGGAGAGCAAAATGTTAGAACAAAAGCCAGGAGATCTTGGTAGGATGGAATAGAACAGTTTGAAAAGTCACAGAATATAATGGATTCTATTCTGCAGTGGGTTGACCTTGAATAGCAGCAAAAGCCCACCTAGCCATTCACTCATCCTCCTCAATAGGACGGGAAGAGAAAGTAGGATGAAAAAAACTTGTGGCTTAAAATAAAGATTGGCAAAATGGTTAACAGTTACTGCCATGGAAAAAACAGACTCAGTTTCAGAAAAAAAAAAAAAAAATAATAATAATAATAATAATTTATTGTCAGTTAAGACAGATTTAGACAGTAGGAAACAAAGAGAAAAAATAAATCTTCCCCCACCCTTTCCCAGGTTTAACTTCACTCCTTTTTTCCCAACTACTCTACCTCTTCTCAAACAGTGCAAGAGGATTAGGAATGATGGGGCTCAGGTCAGTCCATAAGAGTTCCTCTCTGCCTCTCCCTCCTCACTCTTTTCCTGTACTCTAGAGTGGGTCCTTCCACAGGCTGCAGTCCTTCAGGACAAACATGCTCCAGCGTGGGCTCTCCTTGGGCTGCACTTGCTTCTGGAAATAGCCACCTGATCCACCAAGGCCTCCAAATCTCTGCTCTGGTGCATGGACCACCCCCTCCTGCTCCTTCCTTTCTGACTTTGGTGTTTGCACTAGCGTTTCTCTTTTTTTTTTCTTTTTTTTTTTTTTCCCCTTACTCCACCTGTCCAGTGGTTTTGTTCTTTATTACCTATGTTCTCCCAGAGGCATCAACAAGTGTAGCTGATAGGATCAGCTGTGTCCTGTGGGGGACCATTGATGAACCATCTGGAACCAGCTTTGTTCAGCACAGAGCATCCCTGGCTTTCTTCTCACAACAACCACACCTGGAGACCCACCCACTGCCAAACCCTGGGTATGAACACCCGGTATGGTTTTCTTGGGTAGAAATAGTAAGGGACAAAATGAACACGAAGGCTCAGTTAGCTTGTGAACTCTTCTACTGCTGTCGTGTGGAGAAAACAATCCTGATCAAGTACAAGAAGATTCACAGCAGAGATAAGGAGAAGGCACCAACATGAAGGCACCAACAAAACAGTATTCGAAGTTCTGTTCTCCAAAAAAAGAAATGCAGAATGAATTTACTAGATTAACTTACTAGACAACTCATGCACTTTCACCCCTTCTTCCACAATTCCCTCTCATGAAAGCCTTAAGAAGAAGAGGGCTGGAGCTATGCTGTAATGACCGCCTGCCTTACACTAAAGCTGCCTTGTCTACTCTTGGGCTCCCGCATGTAACGCTTTGTTTTATACCAAGCTATAAGGCTTTTAAAGCTGGAATTGATTACTTGTCCTTTCCTTGCACAATGAATAACACAGTAAGGCCTTTACTGACTGTCTTATTGATAGTGTATCCTCTAATGCACTATTTGTAAGAAGTTTTTAAATTACATGCATTTTATATATATACATAAATAGAAAAGTAGGAGCTTCAGTTTTTATTTGTCTTTTATCTCTGCCTTTGTCATTACCGAGCCCGTAGGAAGACCAAATGACCATTTACTTATGCAGGTCTTACTCTTAGGCCCAGCAATATACTAGCAGTTCATAGAAGTCATTTAAAACCTGGCTTTTACAATGCTGTCCTTTCATCTCATTGTACCAACTCCTTTTTATTCTCCTTAGTGAAGACAAGCTATAAAAAGGAATTTTCTACCATATCAGTCTCTGAGCCATCATTAATTTCAGCCAGCACCCTGGTCAAATGCCAAGACATTCTTGCTCTTCTCATTCTACTGCAAGCAAAAGGGGATTCAAAGTGCCAGAGCACCCAAAAGCTAAGTGACAGCCACAGACAGCTAAGAGGACAGGATGTATACCCTTTGGTGGTCAGTAAGATGATAATCTTCTCATAGAGGCATAATAAACTGCTGGACTCTCATGGAGATCAGTGTTCATCTATGACTAGAGGGACAGATAGATGGCCATGAGCATATGTTTTCAATCCATCTGTTTTATGACATTTGGAAAGTGTATTTTACTGGGCATTGGGGAACTGCTTTATCCTAAAGCTTCTCTTTTTGATAGAGCTCTTCTTACCAACGAAGTCCAGCCTGCCTTTCCTTCCCACAGTCCTTTGAACAAAGAGTCTTTTCTGTCCTGCTGCTGCTTCAGGACTGCCAGCCCCTGACAGCCCATGAGTCGATGCCCAACCAAAGCAGCTCACTCCCAGGCAGCCCACTGAGCTGTGCTTAACCCCACGGCTGGACACTTATGGATACAGCCTGCAGTCATCCCACCTCAGGCAAAGCATCCTCTGGAGATTGTAAACTAAGCCACATACTTCTTATTAATTCATTAATGTCTTTTACTGGTTCTCAGGTCGTTGTGGTAACAGAATTACTGTGACCAAGAATGCTGGTTTATGGCAAAAAATAAAACTGGAGCTAAATTGAGTGTGACAGTGACCATAGTGAAGAATAACATTTCTAATGGAGCTCTTGCACTGCTCAGATTCCTTAGACAACACTGGGATTGTAAAACAAAACTCAGTTTGATTTTATACGTAGCAACAACATCAAAACTGACAGAAACAAGAGCTGCAAGATAAAAACATACCAAAATCATGCTCATGTCAGAAGAGCTTTGGCTAATGAACTGAAGACAGAAGGTCTGAAGCAATATATTCAGTGCTAAGGTTAGTAGCAACACTGTAACATAACCAAAATGCTTTTCTTAGCTCCTTTTTTTTTTTTTTTTTTTTGCTAGTGAGGGAGCTGCCTTATTTCTTTACTGATGTTAAACTCAGGAGACTTAATAGTTCCGCTTTATGGAATGGTATTATCACAAAAACGAAAACACAGAATGGTTGGCACCACATCATCACGCTCAGCCCTGTCATCTCCTGAGGATGGCATAAGGGACAAGAGACCCAGGCATGCAAGGAGCCATCACTAGCAGGTGGCAGAGTGCAGAAAGCCAGCCTAACTTGTAAGAAGGAGCCTCCTGCAGCAATATTGCTGGCAATGAACCAAGAAGTTGTCAGAGGTGTTTGCAGTTAGTTAACAGAAGTTATGTTAGTATACTGGTTTGGATGAAGCCTGTTGCAATATGAAGATCTTTGCTAAGGAAATTTAAAACAGCAATTGTAACGTGCATGTTCAATACAAAGACTTGATAGACTGGAAGATGGAAATGAGAGAAGAACTGGGATTTGGTCTAAAGCACAATGTGCCACACAAATGCTTTCTTCATGTAATCACCTTTCAGAATTGAGAGAATACTGTAAACTTGCAAAAACAATTTCCGAGATAATAACCAGGCAGCCCTTTACATTGGAACATGGAATAAATTCTCCTTTCATTTTAACAAAGGTTAAAGCAGAAAAAAATACATCCAGCAGCAAGGAAAACTGAAAAAGTTCAAACAGGTAGATAAAAAAATAGAGAAATTAAAAGAGTACTTTTCAATTCTTAATATTAAGCTGTCAGTATTATCATAAAAGTGATAAATTCCAACTTTAATAATATCCAGTCATCCATAAAATGTTGGCACTGGTGGTGTATTTTTTGGGGGGCGGAGAACAATAATCTCAAAGATTTGAACTTGGAAGTATTTGCAAAATTCTGCTAGCAAAAAATATTTTAAAGCCTGAAATCAAAAGAAAAAGAGAGAGAGAGAGAATTAGATGCAGTAATCAGGGTTGTGCATGCATATGCCTATGTAGAAACTAATTCAGAACACTTGTATACTTCTATAGATTTCTCAGCTCACATGAAAACTTTCCCAAGGGAGATTTCCAACCCTTAAAATCATCCACACCCTTCAGAAGAATCTCTTTCAAAATACAGTCACACTCAAGGAGAAACTGTGTAAAAATAATGCACGATACACTGATGTAATTCATCTTGAATATACAGTCACTGGGAGCAAGTGGCAGCATAATTAAAGCTGGCTGTATAATTGATTTTTTTTTTTTTTTCCAGAGATTTTTCTTGCTTGCTTGTGTGCTTGCTTTTGTTCAAACTATGAAAAGAGTAAACTGGAGGGAAATCAGAATTCTGGAAAACTCCATTCTCCAAGGGAGAGCTATAATTATTTCTTATTCTTTTTCTTTGCTTTCTAGTTGTTGGGTTTATTTGTTTGTTTTGTTTTGTGTTTTTTTTCCCTCTTTCTGTAATTGAACAGGTTGCTGCTCTCAGGACCTACACATCTGCAGTGTCATGATGCCTCCAGTCCTAGGCTGCCTGCCTTAAAGTCATCAGTAGCCAATGATCCTTTATGTCTTGTTAGAACCAGGGATGACAATGACACAGCAGAAAGTCATCTACTTCCTTAGAAATGTTTCTGGCAATGACTTTCTAAGCAGTACTTCAGGAACCTCTAGTACCTCAGTAAAATGCATGAGGGAGCTGCTTTTGAGTATGCTTCCCCACATGCCTGTAAAGTCATTCCATTTTCTTTAGTGTACTAATTGATCCTGTCTACCTGTGCACCAGGCCAGTGACTGGTGCACACTTCTACCAAGACATGCTCTTTTATCTTCCAAGACTGAACTCCAAATACAGGCATAACATTTATCTTTAGAAGCCAATTGCAGGATGAAAACCACAGAAGACAAGTTCATCTAAGGGCAAATTTTGGCCCTAAAATTGTGTTACATGAAGGAAGTGCCATTGGGAGCAATTAAGAAATCAACATCTGCCAAAAAATACACACAGTTATTTTCTGTTGGAAGTATAGTGAGGGAGTGATATATTAGGAACCATTTTGCAATGACAACCACTGTACCAACGTGAAAGTTTTAAAACACTCAAGAGGTCTTTCGCAAATTAAATCCAATGCCCCTCGTGTCATCAGAACAAATATATGGCACACAGAGGATAAGCCAGGACACGTCAGAAACTGTGTGATTAGAGTAATTATTCTTAGACCACAGTTGCTGGGTGCAGTTGTGTATACATGAAGAAAACAAGACTGCACAATATACAATTTCAGTTTTAAGGAGTTATAATGTGTTTAAAATTGTAATGCAGTTAAAAAATTGCAGGTTTTTTCCCTTAAAGATGTTGCAGTTAAAGTTCAGATCATATAAAGAACTAGCGCGTGTTTTAACAGGAACACTAGCAGGCAGTTAAGAGATGCGTGTTCAGTTTAGGGTTGTGTGTTATGGCTGAAGAGCCCCAGAGTTTTATTAGTCCGCATGAGTAACTTTAGTGACTATCAGCAAATGTTTTTCTCATGAAAGACAAGTTCTTTTCTGATTTAATTAGCCTGACCAAGGCCTTGGTTTCACAAAGTCAAAGATGAAAAAGAAAGTACATAACCTACTATGAGTATGAAAAATAACCGACTATCTTGACCACATGACTTCATGAAGGTGTATTGTAGCTGGAACTTGCTGACATACAAGTACTATTTTAAAATGTCCAGAGAGAGATTTTTTACAAACTTTAATAATTTTCCATTATTGTTTAACTTTTCTGTTATCATATCTAAATATGATATTACTTCTATAGTACCAAATCACAGTATCATATTGCTCATCATAGTAGCATAAATATTAAGACCTTCATATTAATCATATGTTTATTTTAGAGTGAATTTGCCTACTTGTGACTTCTCTCCATTGGATTGTACAGTATATTTTCCTGATATACTACTGGCAAATAAAAGGTTTTCACATAGAGTACTTAAAACCAATGATCAATCACCGTGGAATTTTCTCCTTATAAAATAGACATCTTTCAATCTCTCACTATAAACCACAACTTTTCAAACAATTAATTGCTCTCCGAATCATTTTTGGAGCCTTATGCAGTATTTCAATTTCTTTCTTAAATTATTGTTATGGTTTTGCCCCAGCAGGCAGCTCAACACCACACAGCCACTCACTCCCTCCACCCAGGTGGGATGGGAGAGAGAATTGGAAGGGCTTATCTAGTTACTTTATCCAATAAACTGTTACTGTTCGTTGGATAAAGCAAACAGGACGTGCAAACAAAACAAAACCAGGAATACATTTTATACTTCCCATCGGCAGGCAGGTGTTCAGGCACTCCCAGGAAAACAGGTCTCCATCTCATATAACTCTTACTTGAGGAGACAAATGCCATCACTCTGAACTCCCCCCCTCCCCCCCCCCCACCTTCCTTCTTCTTTACCCCAGCTTTTATTGCTGAGCATGATGCCATATGGCATGGGACATCCCTTTGCTCAGTCTGGGCCAGTTGTCATGGCTGTGTCCCCTCCAGGTGCACCCTCAGTCTCCTCACTGGCAGGGCAGCACAAGGAGCTGAAATGTCCTTGGTTCTGTGTAAGCACTGCTCTGCAACAACTGTGTTGTCACCACTGTTTTCATTTAAAAAAAAAAAAAAAAAAAAAAAAAAAAAAAAAAAGCATTATGTGAGTCTCTACAAAGAAAAATAGTAATTCTGTCGCAGCCAAAACCATGACAAATATATGTAACAAATCTGAATATTTATGAAGAGTGCAGAAGCATGAAGTACTAAGCTGACTGTCATCTCCCTACTCCTTTGTAATACTTAGCTTTGTATTTAAAACATAAAGATTACATTAGAAGCTTCATTCAGAGGAAAGCTCCAAGACTACATTGAACTGACTGATTATCTGTCATGACCAAGTCCATTTAGTCTTTCCTGCTCTTAAAAGTCCTCTATATTGTTAACATGACCTACTTTTTTGGTTCCTGTGAGTAAGCATTTCTCCTTTGGCTGTGAAACAGAGTTGCATACCATAGGCTAGCTTTCATTTACAAAGTGATCTAGATCACTCCCATTGGTCACTTTATTTCTCATGTAAACCTGGAATAATATGTAACTAAAATCAGTTTCTCTTCTATGACAGTAATAAATACCAGTTCACACATACATTTAGTCAGGGTTTAATCTGTTTAAAATATATTACTTTTAACACTTTTCCTAAATGAAACTACAATGATGTAGTAATAATTTAAATATTAGCAGAACTTTAAATATAGTGTATCATTAATATTCTATTTATCAAAGTTATTATACAATGTCATTATGAATAGATCTGTTTTTCACAAGCCAGTGCTGACTATTGTTAATTTTATCCTTGCCCACCCCTTTAATTCTTTATTATTTGACTACCATACCATCATTTATCAAAGTTATGATTATTCAGATTTTTCCATATCTCAATTTTGGCTTCACATGTGCTTAGTTTGGATTTTTCTCGGTGTTCCCTGGTTTACTGAAAATAAATATGAATTATTGAGACAGCTCCCAAGCTGTATCTTTTAAATTTCTTGAACACAATGTATTTGAGCCAATAATTTAAAAAATACCTTAAATTTAGTAATTGCCTTATGACATCTTGCTATGACTCTAGTGGAGAAGAAAGTACATGTATGCTATTATAATGTATCATTATATGATACAATCCCATTGTTTTATCCTAAAGATAAAGTACATAATAATTGAATTAACACTTTAAAATTTTCTGCATTAATATTCAATCCAATATTATTATCTTATTATTACTTGTTTCTAATACACTGTATGAAAATTCCTTTAAATTTTACTATTTTACTTTGCTGGACAAATAATTTTCACTTTTTTTTTTTCTTTTTTGATTGTTTGTTTCATTAGTTTCATATGTATGAAAATATGAGCTTCACAAAAGTATGTGCTTCACTAAAGAAAAATGTATGTGCTTCTCAAAAATATGTGAAGCAGTATGTGTTTCACAAAAGAAAAATCATTTTGTCCAAAATCTGACTCTTCATTTGTAACCATTGTTATCAAATTGAACTTAGATAATTCCATTTCCTCTCTGCATTAGGTTATTATGCATATGAGTTTTTGGTTTTTAAAACTAACTTAGGGTTGATTTTTTTGTTGTTGTTGTTCCAGATTTAGGTTTCTGAGAACTTCAGTAAAGTTTTCTTTTACATTTTCAGTTATGAACCATCTTATTCTGTTTAAATTTTATTTTGCATGATTTGACTCATAATTAATTTCAGCTTTGTGAAATTAAAGTCCCTTATGGCATTACATATTTATTTATATGAGGTCATTTGCCTCAATACTTTCACAATCATTATAATCTAAATATCCACTAAATTTTAATTTTGGTATTGATTCATTCCTATCTGACAACATCGGAAGTAATAGAATTTCCCATATAAACTGCAAGTGTTTCATTTGAAAAAATGTCATCTACCATTTCCAAAAATTGTGAAGTTCTAATATAGCCAACAAGATAGCACAAGTATCTACTCCGACTGAATTCCACTATGATAATGTAGGTTTTATGTTCAGTGTGTAGCTCTGTCTTCAGGTGTAATTTGCCGAAAAACATAATCTGCCACCTAAATGACCATATCCTGTGCTATTTGTTGAAAGCTCATCCTGAGTAGTCGATGAAATTAAAGAAGTCAATGTATCTTTCCTCTTCCCCTAATAGATGAATAGACATGGTTTTTAATATTTTAGTCATACAAGGCTTCTCATGAGATCTAATTAACACTACAAGACAAATTTGACCCTTCCCTTTTGCTGTCAGCATAACACTTTTCTGCCTTATGCATCAATTTGTTCCCTCTGGAAAGGGAGATCTTGTTTCTGCTGAGCTGTGAATGGATTCAGACCATATAAATTCCATCAAAGCTCAAACTGAGGGTGAATTCAGGCATATAAATTTCAGGATTCCGATCATCTGTTCTCAACCACCTAAATTTATTAAGTAATGACTTCTGGGGCCATAGCAGAGTTTCTAAAATGGGATCATGTAGTGCTTTACACTGGGGAGCATGTCTAACCTCTGATGAAAGATAGTTGAATTTAATCTAAATTCCCACTGCAGAACAATCCAGTAGGTATGCTGAAAATCCTAGCTCCCTTGGACAGACTGGGTTCAATGCAAAACTCATCTACTTAGATTAGGAAACAACACGCAGAGGAACACAGAGATGTTTGCCTAGAAGCAGTGACCTACTCAAGAGAGCAGTTGCTCAGAGGATTTTACATTCACCTTAGCCTTAGATAGTTTGAATACATTTTTCAAAGAGTGAGAAGACAACTGCCAGGCTAGAAAAATCCCAGTTTCAATTTTAAGGCTGCGACAGTACCATTTAAAGCCAGAAATACAATAATTGAGAAGCCAAAGACTTAATCAAGAGGATCTTGACTCTATTGTTCAAGGATCAATGCTGATTTTGTTCTCCTAGTCATTGGAGTAAGATCAGCCCAGGAGAGCATGTGGGATCATCCCCGTGTGCCTCAGTTTGTCTAAAAAAAAAAAAAAAAGGAAAAAAAAAAAAAAAAAGAGTGAGAAATGTGTGATGAATGTGGGGTTACTCCATTACAGATGATGAATATCACAGCTTTCTAGAGTGGTTACTAATTCCACAGAAACAATATATTACGCTAAAACTTTTACAGCTGTTATAACACCCTGTTGCCCACTTGGCTGTAGCTTTCAGCCCAGGACTAGAAGCATTTAGAGAGTGGGATCTGAGACAAAGAGGCCAAAATATTTCCCCTATTTCTCCTTGCAGGAATTCATTTAAAGATATAAAAAGAGACCAAAAGCACATGGTTGGGGCTGACCAGCAACACCCCAAACTTCCCAGCATGCTAGGCAGTGTGACACCGCCAGATTGTGACCTCACATGGAAACACAGCACGGCAAGACAAGCCTGAAACACGAAGGCATTCCTCCAGCCAGGGACTCCCACCGAGTCTCCCCATCTGTGTCTGTCACAGACATGCTTTATGACCACAACAGGACTGTGATACACATCTCCCACCTCCCTGTAAGACATGGAGGAATGACATAACGGGGTGTTAAAACCCCCAACGCAGCTGGGAAAGTGTTCTTTCAGGCCAGGGAAGACAATATTGCACATACTCCAAGGATTCAGCCCAAAGCCTTGGAATAATTCAAGCACATGTTATGTTTTCCTGGACCCCGAGTGACTCCTAAACCAAAGCACTTAAAGAGATGACAGCACAAACACCTCTGGGGCAAACAAACACTCACATAAATGCATACTTACAATTTCCCTTTCCCCAGATATACTTTTGGATGGAATCTGAGATAAGAATTTCTAAAAGAGATGGTGAACAACGTTAAAAAAAAAAAAAAATCTCAATTTTTATTGAAACGAGCATTAAAGGATTTTTTCTTTGGTATTCAAAAGCTCAGTTTGTGACACTTAAAATAAGACTACAGCTGACCTTGGAAATTAAACCTTCAGTGAAAATCTATGTTGGTAGAAGAATGGGCTACATACAATGATAGAAGAAAGAAATATAAATTAGAAAAATATTGAAAAAAGTAGCTTGACAGTGATTTAGTGAGGCTTTGTGTATATTAACAAAGAGAGAATGGTGTTTGGTAATTAAAAAATAAGAATAAAGTTTACCTGATAAACAAGGCTTTGAGAATGAGAGAAACCAACATTACAGAGCCTATGTCAGATTCATTGCTGTGTTTTGTAAACATGGCAAATGAAAGGAAAGGAGTGAGACTGATTAGGGCTATAAGGCATTTTTATTTATAACTTTTAACATGATGTATATTGTGTTAAATTTTTTGTGCCCACTTAAATGAGGACCTACAATTTACAATCTAGAGCTATTCTCATTGAATTCAGCCTACTGAGAAATGCAAACACTGGTGTATATGTGGTAATTAAGTACAGATGTGATTATTTGACAAATAATCATAACAAATAATTGTCACTTCCTTGTTTAGAAACCACTAATTTAAAACATGTGTGTGCTGACTTAACCTCCCTAGTGCACCCTCTTCTAATGTGGGGAGAGAAGAGGGAGAGAGGTTCAAGCTGTTATCTTTTCTACAGGAAAACGAACCTTTTGTTCTCTGGTTCTAACTTTCTGTTTCACACAGTCACTCTACTCAGAAGCATGTTTCGCACTGGCTTCTGTTTTACAACACTTGTTATAAAAAGCCTCTTAAGGAGAGCAGAGTAGGAGGACAGAGGCACAAGACACAACATGCTGTTTCTTCAGGATAGACCAGTGACAGTCATCTACATTACTAGAGTGCTGCACTCTTCCAGACATGAGGAATATACAGATATTTTGCAATCAGAATAATGTTAGATTGGATTAAGGCAACAACTAAACTGAGAAATATTTTATGTGAGAACATGGGTGCTTCATCTCAGGCTTTGCAGTAAATACTGGCAACAAAACAGCTATTATCTGGGCATCCAAGAAAGTTGCCCAGGGCAGACTGGGGGCTGTCTACCCATACTATTGGAGAGTTATTGCCTTGAGGTTATAACATGGTTGTAGAGAGCAAGCAGCCATAGAAACTTACAGGCACAAGGAACTTACAGCAACACACACAAGAAGAAATGAAACATTTCAAAGAGAGGGAGTCTCAGACCACCTTCTCCCTTAGCACATAAAATAACTCCAAGCATTTGGTTTGTTCATCATCCAGACCTGAACATGGTACTGGCATTTAATAACACCTCCTATCTTCATAAGGGCCACGTGAATCTTAGCTGTATAAATATTATAAATTAGGAATTTTAATTTGCCCATTTGTATTAGTAAAGTCAAAGGTAATTTCACTTCAGTTAATGATGTTATACCAAGGATAAACAAGCAGTGTCAGCAGTCTTAATTAAGATGGTGTATTCCTAAGGTTGCACATATCGTTTAACAGTGTTTACATTTAAGTATAGTGTTTATCTGTACTGGAAAAAAGAAAAAAAAAATGATAAACCCCGTCTTCAAACAATTTCATTTAGTTTCTCAGCTAAGTGCTGGTGTGGAGTCTTTAGGAAAAAAAAAAAAAAAAAAAAAAAAAAAGCAAGACTCTTGGTGAATGTTTATGTAAAAAAAAGCGTTGTTGTTTATGTTTCAGCTTCCCCTCAGAATCTGTAGTGTAATGTTTACAGAAAGTGGCCAACAAAGTTTTATAATTTGATTGTCATGAACAATACCATTTTAATTAATTATTAAAACTTTCTGTCATGTCACCATGGTGAAAAATGGAGATAAAAGGGATTATGCATAATCACAAGTTGTGGACTTTTCTTCTTCCAACTTCTCTCTCTCTTTCTTCCTTTCTTTTCTTTTCTTTTCTTTTTTTTTTTTTTTGGATTTCATATAACAAAATAGAAATCTCAATTTTGAAAAGTCATCAAGTTTGAAATCAACATGTATTGTATTTATATCAACAAAGATCTTGTTTAACCATAAGTAAGGATACTTTCCAGGCCTTACCAGCCTTAAGCTTGTTTGACAGGGTGCAGAGAGGATATAATACAGTCCCTTAGGAAGAACTCTGCTTTCTGGGCAAAAGAAAGGTGCCGAGGAAGGAGGCAGCATTCGCTGTGGAAGCAGTAGTAAGAGAGGTGTGCTCCAGAGCCATATAGTGCTCCTGCCCTGTGGTGAGGACATGTGAGGCTTTGCTCCACTGCTTCTTCCACTCCACGGGCAGCTGACATCCCTGCAGACACTGTCAAGGTCTGTCCTTCCTGGGGATATCAGTGCTGTCCTCTGTGCAGAGAAGAAGACTCATGGAGATGACCCAGCTACAGCAGCGATGCACTTGGGTGCACCCCACAACCCCAGTCCTGTGAATACTCTGGCTGGGAAGATATGATTGCACACTGCAATCTCCTCCCTGTCCACATCCATAGGCTGTCTTCAAAAGAAAACTAAAGTATGTGGGAAGATGATAACACAGTTTTCACTTGGGCTTTCAGTCAGAGCAAAGGGGATACCAGTAACAAACCAGAACTGTCAAATGAAATGTGAACTGTATCCTCTTTCTCTGTGAGGACACGACATGGTCTCTAGCAGCTTTGAAGAGTAAAACCTCTGCAAGACGATGGAAATATACTCTTCTAAGAAAAGTCCTAAACCCTACTTATAAATTTTTGATGATGGGAATCTTCCATGGCTACCTTCCCATTGTAAGTCTCTTAAATAAGTCTTACAAACAGCATGCACAACTACTATAGGCTACATACAAAACTACTACACGAGCATAGACTATGCTGGGCAGAAGGAGCTCAAGTAGGCGGACTACAGAACCAGTTCAAATAGGAGATATCTAATGGATTATTCAAAAATTATTCACCAAATAAAATAATGAGGGGATAGTCTAATCCACCTTGCAACATAATTTTCTGAACTCAAAAAAGGAAGATACCAGTGGAGTCAGAAAGGCAGAGCAAACTCTTCGCATGAGGAAGATAGGTGGTCCCGTGCTTCACCAGGAGGCCCTAAGCTCTATGCCTGGAACAGCAGAGACAGTGATCCCAGATGCCTGACCACAGGCAGGATCACAGCACTACAGAACTGTTCACCTTGGAAGGGACTGGAGGTCATGCCACAGCCTTTTCTCTCCTATATGCCACTGCTTACCACAAGCAATCCAAGCAATCCAAGCCTCTGTACTCGAGTTCCTGAGCTACTTATAATTGTTGTACATAGATATGTTCAGGCTAACAATTTTGTGTCCCTGGGTCCATTTACTTTATCAAAATTAATACTGGAGTTTTATTCCATAAAAAATTTACTTTTTTTTTTTTTTTTAAATGTGCCATTTAAATGCATCCTTCTAAATGAGGTATTTTGGCTCTGCTTTATTTTACAGAGAGAGTTTCATTTTCTGAATGAAGTAGATGAAATTTCAAAAAAAAAAAATGGAGGGGGTGGGGGAGGGGGGCTTGTGGAAGTGTATATTTAAACCTAAATCTGTGATTTTTCTATATTTCTCCCTGTATAACAATGAAGAATTACTTCTGATGTCAGGATAAACAGATCAATATAATTTGAATAAATTAGAAAGAAAAGGGACAGAGAATGACCCTGTACTGAGACTCCAACAGAAAACAACCCTATACTGAAGTCAGAAGAAGGAACACAATGCTGATGCAGCATGGCTGTCTTCCCCATCTCCCCTTGATGTCTGGTTTCAGCCTACTGAGACTCATGTTGTTTCTGTGTATGGCTGGGGTCAGAGAAAGAAATGATTTTTTGCATTCTCACACAACTGGAGAGAAAAATTGCAGTGCTAATGTCAGCTTCCACTTTCCCTGTGAAAGACATGAACAACTGGAAGTACGGAGTAGCTGACTGATATAGTGAAAAATAAGTTTGGGAAAAAAAAAAAAAAAAAAAAAAAAAAAAAAAAAAAAAAAAGATAAACTTACTTTTTTTGTTCCACCTGCTTAGGTGAAAGAAATGTGTAAACTCCATAGTGCCAATGAGAGAAGTAGATTCATTTAATTTATGGTCATACCCTTGACTATACCACTGGGATAGAATATACTATTCTAAGGGCAAGTGGCAAAAGGGCACCAGGCAAGCATAAAAAGTTCAGGAAAAAGATGAAACTTGGGAAAATTTCCCAGCTTTTCTGACAGCACTGCAGCCAAGAAAGCTGACTTACTAGGGTACATCAATCTGATGTGATTTTTTTTTTCAGCGTCCTTGATTAACTGTGTAGAATCAATCTTTATGAAATACAACTCTCATACACCTGCTCTGGCTTTGAGAGAATGATTTGACAGGGTAGCAATCCAGAAAAAAAATATTGGTTAGCAGTTTACTCATAATTTTCACTGACTAATTGTACTGCTCAGCCAAAACTGATTCTCATTTGTTTTCCTCAATCCCCACTCCCCACTTGATATTTGGAGGGAAGATGAAATATGAGATGCTCCTTTCACCCTCAGTCTCACTGAGGCAGTTCAAGCTGCCTCTTTTTTCCCCTCTCTCCTACAATCTAACTACAGGTTAGTCTCAGAAAACAAAGCAAAATACAATACATCACCGCTGCAAAGAAAAAAAAAAAAAAAAAAGTAAGTCCTACCCAAAACACAATCAATCATACTGAAGGCTCAGTGTATGTGGTTACCTTGTTATAAAAGTCTTAGCACCTTACATTTCAACAGCTCTTTCACATTAAGTCCCCTGTGTGTAACTTGTTTCTTGAAAGCTCAGATGCAATTTTTTACATTCTTTTAGACTGGAGTTCACTCTACAAGTGAAAGAGCTCATTTACACTTCCTCTTACAGGTCAGAAGCAATAGGACTGAATAAATTTATTCATCTTAGTTCATCCATGGAATGAGAAAAATGTTACTGAAGAAGCTGTGCAACAAAACCTTGGCATGCAGAACAGCTATGTTGTCTGATACACACTTCCTTCTGTGAAGGTTTTAGTTTGTTTGTTTGTTAAAAAAATAAAAATAAAAATGTAGGAATTAGCAGAATTTAATTTTGTGGACATGCCTTTTATACCTTAAGAAATTAAAGTAGTACCTTTCACACACACACCCATACACAAAGAAATAATAATAATAATAATAAAAACTTACTGTTGTTTATCCATGAAAAAAGTATTTTTAGAAATAATTAATGGCTTTTGCATTCTAATTATGTCAGGATTTAATTATTTTTCTCTGTTTATGAATTGGTCAGAATGTGATCTCAGTTTATGGGCTGCATAAACTTACAACTGCTGCATTAGTTACATCAAAATGTTTTCTATGTGAATTTGGGAAAGTCATTCTGAATAGTAACAGATGAGTAACAGTTGAATAACAGTCAGTAAGGATTCCTCATGAACAGTGTCCAAAATCCTACTGAAGTAAATATATCTTATTGCTTACTTATTTTCTGTATCTGTAACGCTATTTTCCACCCTTCTAGAGAAAAATTTCATCAATTCAACAATTTCAGATCTTGAATAATAAATATGTTCAGGAAACTACTGAAAGTGGGTTGAAAAAAATATTGAATATTGAATGTTAAGTATAGGCAATGATGATTTCTCATATCATTTCAGTTTAGGCAGAAATAATGAAGAAAACAAATTGAAAGTATATAATAGCTCTGCAGAAACAATTATGGATGCTATGGTGAAGTACAAGTTGAACATGACCAGTTGATATCGCATTGTTCCTTCCAGAAAAATGTAGAACAGCTGGAGAGACTTCAAAGAAGAGTAACAACTACAAACAGAATCTTGAAAAAATCTTCAGTGAGGAGGGACTGAAAGGGATAAGATTGCTCAACCTAGGGAAGAGGAGAACAGTACGTATTCCATTGTATGTCTGGTATGTAGATCATCATCATTACACGAGAAGCAATTATTTCATTGAAGGTTCTGTAATTAGTTATGGCCACAGTGGGCAGAAACAGATGATGAAGCAAATAAGACTGAGAAGGTTAGCCAAAACTTTTCTAAAGTTAACTATAATGAAATATCAGAGTAGCTTGCCTGGAGAGAGGCTTGGAAGAGTCCACTACTGGAGGTTTTAAGGGCTATTTACAAGGCAGCTGTCAGCAGTGACACAGGTAGACCCAGATCTACCATGCTGCAAAAGCTTTGTTCCAGATTCTGTGGTGAAAAATGTAAAATGAATGTAAAATGAATGTTGCTGACTTTCTATTTACCATATAAGTTCTCTGAAGGTCTTTATAGGATTAGAATTTTTCATCTCAAGGTCATTCATTAACATTTTCTTTGACCCTTCATTGCTTATTGAGGGAAAGGTTACTCAGTATTCTTCCAGGTCTTCAATGGATAGTTTTGAAAGAAGAACAAGAATGATCAAAATGACAAATAGCAGAGCAAATAATATATTGTGACCAGTGAATACTTTTTTCCTTTGACAAATGTGCTTGTTTGCATGTGAGTATGGGTATTGATACAAACAGAAATCATCTATCAATTTTTTCCATGAAAAGAAACCAGCCTGTTTACTGGGAGAGAATGTGTTGCAAAATACTTGAAGCAAACAGCTATTTAGGATTCCGCTCATGCTTGCAAACTGTATTCAGGGTTCAAACAGCTCTACTATATCATACGCAGGCAGTTCACTGCTGGTGCAGGCACTGTTCAGCATTGAATTACACTAGCAAAACACAGGTAAAGGTCACCAATATACATCATCTCGTTAGGATGATTAGGGGCTGAAATATATTTTCTCACACTAACCTGCTGGTTTAATCGAAGAAGTTATGTACTCACAAACTTATCACTTTATGGAAGTGCAGCATTCTTTTCATCATGTATTACAGTGCTAAGGTCAGTTCTGGTTCACTAAGCCAGAGGGAAATCTATCATTTCCATATCTAAGAGCCACAGTGAAGTGTGTCATTTTTGGCTCCCTTTTTCTGATGTCTTCAGCCTTCTGCAAGACTCTTATTCCTATTTCTCTTATCAGGTCTTGTTTAGCTCATGTTTCTCTTGGTCTGAGATGCTCTTCACTCTGTCATTACCTTCAGTGTCCTCCCACAGAATAGCCATTCCTGGGCAGCTTTTCATCTCTCTGTCTCTCTTTAACTTGAGCTGTTGGTAATTTATAAATGTGATAGCTGCTTTCAACAGAACTGAACTACTGGACATAGCACAACATGTGTTGGGGGACATCTACAGGCTGATTCCTGCCACAGAAAGTTAATGGAGATGAACTGTTAAGCAAGTCAAGAACATCTCAGTCACAACTAGGTTATCTTACTTTTCTCTTTTTATTGGTCAATCTTGAAAAATCACATCCTCTCTCCAAAAATAAATGCAATAAAGTCTTGACTCCACATGACATGTATGCAATTACCAGTAACTGCTTATTACTATTAAAATAGATAGAAGTCAGCTATGGCAAATATTTATGCTCAGAGCACTAAACATTTTTCAAATAGTGATATGAGGTAACAGTATGGCTTTTATGTCTGAAGATCTTTAATCATTTGGATGTCATTTGGCAAAGGAAAAAAAAAAAATTTTACATAGTAGTTCTTAAAATTGTTTTATATATATATATAAAGTAGTTGTTACATATTATGAAAGAAGGAAGGTCTCCTTAAGAGGGAAAGTATATAGGTAAACCTAGCTGAAAATTCTATATCCCACATAGAAAATGGATATGTAACTTCTTATCTTATGTCGTCAAGAACAGTAAACCACTGAGAATCAGATTTTCAAATAAATGCAGGTATCCAGTTCCTATTGGACTCAGAGTCACTGAGAAAACAACTAGGTATAATAAGCCTATAAAAACATATGAACATAAATATTTAAATGCATTCAGTTTTCCATACATAACATTTTCATGAAAGTATTTAATGAGATATAGAATTATAGACAAGTTTGTAGTCTTCCATCTGGAAAAGTCCTATGTCTTCCATATCCCTCAATGGCAGTAATCTCCTATCTGTCAATACAATCTGTGTCATCTATAACATAGTTTTGCTGGAAGGAATGTACTGCTGACAGTACAAAATATTTAGCTTACTTGTCCTCCATTTCTCAAACACTTTGTTCATATGTCAGTTCAGCCAAGGCTGCTGAGAGCTCCCTTAGTTGAGACAGTAGACAAGACAATTTCCTAATTCAAGATCTTCAGCCATATCTTCCCAGTAGTTGAGCACCTAATGAGCTTCAGCCCTAAATAAAACAAAAGTAGATGAAGTGACACCCACTTCTACAATAAATAAATAAATAAATAAATAAATAAATAAATAAATAAATAAAT
>CM021698.1:136881029-136913807 GCA_011074415.1 Stictonetta naevosa | reverse complement strand
AATAAATAAATAAATAAATAAATAAATAAATAAATAAATAAATAAATAGAGAGAGAGCATTTGGTCTCTGGCTCCTGGTACTGTCTGCTTCTAGTTGTAGTTTACACTTTACAGCCAACAACCTACTTACAGAGGTGAAGGTTGTCTCATAATGAAATTTTCAGTTAAAGTCTTATTTTGGAGGGGGGGTTAGTTACTTAATAGTATCCTGAAGACTAGCAACCATGATAAAAGGCAAAGCTGCATCTATAAAACCAAGCAGATCTGTCTTATTCTCTCCTCTGACATCTCGTACCCAGATTGCAGCAGCAGCTCAGCTGCATGGGTGCCAAGCATATAGCACAGACAAGGTTTGTGTGCTTTCAACAGATGTTCATGACAGTGTTCCTAGTGCTTACGCAGCTGAGTTATTGCCAGCATGTCATTACAATTTTCCAGCTTAGATAATATTTTCCAGACCATTGATTTCTTTCTCTTCAAACGTCCCATGCATTCAAGTGGCTCCACACAGGTGAAAGAGTTTTCCCACATGAGACTGAAGGATGTGGGTTTTAGGCTGAAAGCCTAGAGCCTAAGCCTGTGGGATACAGACATCTCCTTCCTGTGACTGTATTTGCTTAAACTGCTGACTAATGCCAAGGTTATTTCCTTGTATCCCATCTTCACATAGACTGAACTCTGCTAAAAAGTGACCAAAGGGACAGAGAGATGATAAGTAGTGGAGGAGGGAAAAGGAAGTTTTTGGGAGAAGACCTTAGTAGACGCTGGGGCACACTGTTAAGATTTTTGCAAAAGAAGGATTGTGAAACACATTACACTTTGTTTGGGCTCTGTTAAAAACATAATACTATATTCCCATCTGAATCTATACTGGGCCTGGAAGAAAAATACTCAGTACAAATTAATTCTTAGTTTGTAGTTAAGGACTGTATTTAACTAGAATAAGGTACTGTATTTTGCAGTTTTTCCAGAAACACAGCAGAACATTCTTTTTAAGAGCCAAAGTTGTACTGTTATTTGATGCAATGATCATCATAGAGGCTTCCAATCATAACTTAGCTGCTTGTTCACTTTCTTATCATAATCATTCACATCTCTTTCTGGAATACTTAGACTTTCATTTGTTTTCCTAACAGTACTTGCTGAAATTCAATAAATTATTTTTAAAGTCAAAAAGATCAAAGAATTTTTCCTTGTGTTTGGAGTGAAAAGTGGGTTCAGTGCTGAGTTAGTGATATTTGTCAGTTCCTCCAAAAATATAATTCACAGTCTCACACCAAACTTCAGATAGTTGTTTTAGTAATGAAATTCAACCCATACATACAAATGTATTCCTCCCTAACAACTATTTGTGCTAGACAGATTACAAGAACATCACTGAAGTGTGGTCAGTTTTACATATAAAAGCAATTTCTATGTTAAAGCTATTTAGCTGTGCTATAGTCTTACATTACAACCACAAACATAATGAAGCTATTCCTCAGTCTCAAGGTTTTCAGTCAGTACACAGTTCTTCTGAACTTACTGGAAAAGAGCTAACTTTTATAGTTGTAAAGATCTCAATAGGTAGATGAAGTCATATTCATTATTTATTTGGCTGAGAGTCTAGAAGTGACAGCTCTCTAACAGTCAAATAGCAATATAAGAGGAGCACAGCAGGAAGAAAGCCAGTACAAGAACTATGATGCCGTTTCTGAACAGAACAGCTGGATTTCCTGGCAGTTGGTGACAATGTCAGAAGAACCGTTCACAAGCTGGGAGATGCTCTACCTTTATATTAAAATATCTTAATAATTCTAAAGGTAGATTTTTTTCTCAGAATCTTTCAATATAAAATTCAGGAAATAATTTATCTTTTTTATGTCTGTAAATGCTTTACTACCTTGTGCACATCATAAAACATGACGCAATCTGCTGTGGCTCAGAAATTCAGAGCAGGGAATTATTATATATTACATTTCAATGTTAACATTTCAGCAGCCATTAATTACAGTGTTTCCTAATAGCACACAAAGTGCATTTCTCAGAGGATCACTTGTCTTCTGAACATCACAATGTTAAACTAGATGAGAGATCAGATGTTCTGTCAGATCACAATATGCAACTATGGAAAGGACAAGTGAAAGAAATTCTGTGTCAGACTGAAGGACATCATTGTAGGGTCAGTCAAGTGCTAGCCAAAATCAGCTCTGCTTCTGTTAGTTTTGCACCTCACAAGAAAAGTATCTAACAGACCGCTGTGCAACAACAGCCCTTGGTGTAATCTCTTCTCTTCTGCAACAGAAGTGAAAATCCAGCACTGATCTATGGAAGTAAAGTCAGAAGTAAAGTCATGATGATGGCCTGGATCCAGAAGCTGTTAACCTGAAGGTTTCTGGTTACTGGTGTTAGTTAGGTCTTGTTACCTTGTGTTTTTATTCTTATTTTTATTTTTACAAAATGCAACAAATAGTCACTATCAAAGGCTAAGGTTATAAATTTATATCTTCAATCTTACTATAATATTAAGATGCCAGCATAAGGTATTATGCTTTCAAAGTGACTCCCTGACTCCCTGTTGTGAGTTAACCCCAACTGGCCTCTGAACACAACCCAGCCACTCAGTCACTCTCCCCAGTTGGATGGGGGAAAGAAAAGTGGTAAAACTCATGGGCTGAGATAAAGACAGTTACCTAGGTAGAGCAAAAGCCATGCATGTAAGCTAGGCAAAATAAGGAAATCATTCACTTCTTCCCATTGGCAGGTGGATTTTCCATTTCCATTTCCAGGCTCCATCTCATATAACATATAATATAAAGTAAACTTGGGAAGACAAATGCCATCACTCCAACTGCACACACTCTCCTCCTCCTTTCCCCAAGCTTTATTGCTGAACTCAGCATCATGTGGTATGAGGCATCCCTTCAGTCCATTTGGGTTAACTGTCCTGGCTGTGTCCCCTCCTGGTGCACCCCCAGCCTCCTCACTGGCAGGGCAGCACAAGGAGCTGGAAAGTCCTTGGTGCTGTGCAAACACTGCTCTGCAGCAACTAAAACACTGGTAGGTTATCAACACTATTTTCTTAAAAAATACAAAACATAGCACCATACACACTACCATGAAGAAAATGAACTCTATCCCAGCCATAAACCAGCACACGCCCTCTTCACAATAGTGAAAGATGACAGCTTTTTTTTTGTTTGTTTGTTTGTTTTTGTTTGTTTGTTTGTTTGTTTGTTTTCCCACAAGAAACATTTGCATCTTTCAGTATGAGACATGGTCTTAGAGGTGCCTCTATGCCTTACCTGCCTCCTTCAGCAGCTACAAAAGAAGTTGAACCTCCATCAAATACTTTTCCAAGGACAGTTAAAGATGTCAGGTACAGCAGACCTCCTTTTCAAAAGGACTTCTTTTGTCAGCTATTGAGCATTGATATGGGTTATGTTGCTATCACAGAAGAGGGTAATGTGCCATTCTGTGCAATCTGAAAGCACAGCCTGACCCACCTACCCAAATGTCTAGGCTACACATCTGCAGCAGCACTGGTCATTGGCACCCTGATGATCTGGCAGCTCTGTATGTTACCTCAAGTGCTGTACAAATCAGTTTTCTGACCATCCATGTCAGTGACTATGAATCAGTGACCAACCATTAGACTTTCTATTACCCCATCACCTCCTACATTCTTTCCTCAGGTGGAGACCTCACTATGCATCACTCTGCATCTCCCTCCAAAAAAAAATCCCTGCTTTTCACAAACTCCCACCACGTCAATTGACTAGCAAAAGCAAGCCTGTTTTCCCCAAAACTGTGATCTTTGGCTTAACCTGCATTGTCCCTGCCCCGTGTCTCTGAGGGAAATGTGAATCATAGGACTGGGGGGTGAAGGAGAGTCCTGAGATCGGACGCTGTGAGCAGAATAGGTTACAGATCACAGCAGCAACTGATCAGCAGTCAAGTGAACAGCACTGAATATCACCATCTGCTATAACTGCTTGTGTGCATCACTCTGTAGTGCAGGTCATCCCAGATTTGGGGTAGAGTCCTGAACACAACAAGAAGCCACAGACTAGAGCATATAGAAAGCTGCTAGAGAAAAATCTACTCCTAAAGTGAAAATGCAGATGAGGATGTTGCTTTTCCAGGATGGCAAAATGACTTCATATGCATAAGGGAAGTCTGCAAGGAGATACAGGGAGGACCTGCACTTACAGGGGCTACATCTATCCAAGAAAACTTAGTTGCGGCAGGGAATGTTCCTAGGCATGGCGACTCAAGTACCTTTTCTGCTAAATCGTTAGAATGGTTCTTGGTCCCTTTTTGGCCTCCCAAAGAATATGCTTTTCTGACTTCTATGCACAGCCTGGAAGTCCTCATGGGTCACTCCCGGTAGGCAGTTTTGCTGCAAGCAGCCACCTTATTTTGGAAGATGGCAGAGTATAATAGTAAGGACAAGGGCTTTTCCATGCCAGGCATTTATAGCGCCAGCCAATGGACATGGACACATTTAATGTACATGTACTGATGTGGTTAGTGTAGCTGAGAAACCCATGGACTACAGCTATAGCCCAAGCTGAGGGAAGCAAGCCAGGAAAGCTGCCACAGGCAGAAAGCCCAGCTGAACACCAGGAGACAGGGATGCATCCTGCTGCATCCAGCACTCTCAGCTGCTCTCACTTTCCTCCAAGGCTGAACAACCTCAATCAATTACAGGCCTCCCTCCCTTTGCTGCAGCCTGAACAAGCCTATCCCAAATGATCTCCTGAAAATAGTATTTCCTGTACACTGAAGGTTTGCCCCAGAATGCTGTAACTCTATGCAGCACTGCTACATTCACTTTAAAGGGGTTCATGCATCAGCAGCGTACCACAGCGTGGGAACTCTACTTCATGTATCATTAATCCTGCCTTGGGATAGGAAAATGGACTAGGTAACCTTTTGAGATCTTTCCTAGCCCTTTCTTCTATGATAAATACAGGCCCAGGACACATATTTTCCATTTTCTTTTTCCTTCTTTCTCTTTCTTTCTTTTCTTTTCTTTCCTTTTTATTTTTTTTAATTCCTTTCTTTTTTTTTTTTTTTTTTAGTCATTCCAAAACTTTTATACTTCACCAAAAAGAAAGAAAACATTGAAGGAAATAATCCAAGCCATGCTCACTTAATGCCTGAGAAAATATATGGGTCTGCCAAGCTCTGAGACCAATCAAGGAAGCCAATTTTAAATTCTGTGGACCTCCCATGAGAATGTTCTGCTAATATTTATATCTCTGCTCTGATTTGGGTGATTGCCCAACCTCCTCAGCTGAACTCATCCACTAACCCAGTGTCAGGAGAAAGAGACTGTTGTTTCTCCCTTGTGAAAGCTTCACCACAGGGCATTCAGTTCACTTCCAAGTCTCAAGTATCTGATCTGTTGGGTAAGGATACTTGCCATTCTGTTGTGTCAATACTTGCTAAAAGAGACTTCCAGTGATACCCTCAGCAGCATAACAATTTAATTATGCTTTTGCATCTAGGTTCTGAGATATAATTACTGAATGTATAAATACAGATACTTCCCTTGAAGGCTTCTTCCTGGGTAGCGTGATCAGGGTGCACTTTCTCAGACAGGGTATGGTGTATCTATCATTAGAACACAGTTGCATCTACTACTACTACTCCAGCTGTCCATCTGGGCATTTCTATTATGAAAACATGGGAGACAAATCACAATATAGGAAAAAGAAGCTAGTAGAAGACATGTCTCTAGGTTCATCATTAATTTTCAGCCATGGTCTATTAGTGCACATTGTACAGACGTAGATTAAAAAAAAAAAAAAAAAAAAAAAAAAAAAGAATTATAAAATATTTTGAACTTGAGATCAAATTTAAACTATTTACAGTTATCAGTGACACAAAAACTTATCCACACGAGCTTTATTAACAGTTATATGTAAAAACAAAACATCATAATGGTGATGGCCAGCAAGCAGCATCTACAAGCATTTGAAAGGCAACAATCTATAATTTATAATTCCACTGCATGGATATCGATTAAAGCCAACTCAAAGAAAAGAAGAAACATGTTTATATCTGAGAGTACAATTTTAGGCCTTCTATATCTATCTTTTAAAGTTGTATCTGCTTTAAGCAATAGACTCCTGACTTCTCCAATTCCCTGAGCCTTGCCAGAGCTTCATTTTTAACACACCATGTTGCTAAAAACCAAGTGCTTCTTTTTGAGTCATATTGTAATACAAGTGAAAGGGCAGTCAAAGGTCCAATACAATAAATATATATGTATGCATATGTATGCTTAATAAATCAAAAGACTTTGTAGGTAAATGGAAGGAAGTTTCTTCTCTTTGTTCACATACAAAAATCCTCTGCAGAAATGGTTTTCACCCCCTAACTATTGACTTTTTTAAACTTTGGAATTGCCAAACTTTTCTGATCTAAAGTATTTATAGAACAAATGCAGTAAATTCCAGACGAAAGAGTTCTTACACATCCAAGCTGGTGAAAAACATCCATAAGTTGACTTAGTTTTTCCCAACATGAACACCACAATCTTTAACCACAGACTAATTGAAACTGTAAATATGCACTGCAAACATGGTCCAAACCTACCACGGATATCTAGTGAGAAAACACAACATTTCCTAATTTGCTATTAAGGGATTGATGGACTTCCCATCTTTCATTCGAGAGGGATGTCAACTCATTTCTGGTAATTTGTTCTTTTTCAGTTCTAGGATTTTCATCTATATCTGACAGCCACTCCTGATAACTTCACTCAGTTAAGACTTATTAAATTCTTTTAAAAAGTCCACAGCAAAAACTGTTTTGTAAATCTGAAGTGGAACAGGAGAAAAAATATTTTTTTCCCTTACGTCTAAGAAAAACAAACACCACTGCTTTGCAAACCATTTTGCAGTTGCAGATGTCTTTCACAGAAGAGTGAAAAATATTGTTGTAATTTAAAAGGCTGGTCTGGACTTCAGTTGTAGAAAACACGATCTCACAGGTACTGCACTTAATCCGTTGATTGCTTCCCTTCAAGGAATTCTTCCTCCCACCTCCCACCTACTCATTCACATACCCCTCCACTCTTCCTAGCAAAGAGGTCTTGTTCATTATGGCCACATAGACATTACATATGACAGCCTTAAGTATCTCAACTCAAGTGAAAAAGACGACTCATGACAAACCCATACTGAGGCAATGGCAGGGAAAAATTATCTCTAAGTATGCATTTTATTCTAGAAGTTCAGGTCAGAAGTTCTAAAGAAATATTCATACTTAATAGTATCAAATTTCCTCAAGTTTGAAGTCTATTTCTGAGACAGATATTTCAATGTTTTAAGGGATTTGGGAAGAAAAAAACAAACAAACAAACAAACAAACAAAAAACTTTTGAATCCTTTGGAAGGAGTAAAATTTAGTTCAAAAATTGCTTAGAGGGAACTGCTAACCAGTTCATAAGTCACCTTCGGAAAATATGAAATGAAGTTTTCTTCTTCTAACATTACTTATCTGTTATATTATGGTCCAGTATCCCACTGGATAGGACTGTTCAACTGCAGATTGGTCTGACATGTGAACAAGATCCCTGATTTTATTTATCTTTAATAGACAAGAAGATTTAAAAGTGTCTGTCACTATTTCATTAAAAACCCCAATCCTTTGGGCAAAACATTTTTTTTTTTTTTTCCCCATGGAAAAGGAGAACAATTTTCCATCTGATCTATCCTTTGATATTGTGCCAATTGCTTTTAAACTCTCCTAGACATGAACCCAACCTAGGAAACATCATTGTTTAATCTTAGGTGGACAACATAGCAGGGAAGAAATGTATTCTTTATTTCTTAACTGGACTTTCATAGCCACAGTGACTTTTATTTCAAAGCCCATTAAAACAATAGCTATTTGAAAGAAATAATCCCAACATGCAAGCTGTTTTGGGTCTGATGTCAGCTCTTCATTCCAGATTAAGGTAAACAACCTTGTCTAAGGCTTTTGTAGAATTATGTTTTTACACAAGTCTAGTTCTCCCCAGCCATACCTGCCTTGGTGAGTCCACACAAAACCAAAGTATTTTCCATTGGGATGAAACACAAAGTCCAGGGTCCACCTAATCACTCAGCATCAAGGAGCAGAAAAGAGGTCTGCTTCAGTCATGTCCAACTCAGAAAAGCTCACACTATGAAAATATACAGAATACTTCACACCATAAAGTTAATGGTACTAACACTAATTTATCCTTCCATTTCTGGATACTGCTGTTTTATCATCCCAACACAGAAAGAACTAGTGAGCAACTAACCTGTGAAGGAAACCATGTGGGTATGACATTTTCATGCACTGATACTTGCCAGAAGATGAGTCTGGCAGGAGGTCTGGGAGTCAGATATCCCTGTTTCCTATTTTTCACAGAGTGAAGAGCTGTTACACCAGCTACTTTCCTTTTGCATCATCTTCTGTAACAGAGTCTTTCCAAAAAAGTTACTGCATTTCTTAAGAGTCTCAGGTGGGACTACCTTTCTTCTCAGACTGTGGCTTTAAGAACCATTGCATTGGATACAGATTTAATCATTCCAGTCTCCAGACTGTCCCATAATGCTCATTCCTGCTTCCATCATGCCAGCAGGAAGTATCATTTGTTTGACCATTTAATGAACTTGATTGATAACAAAATGATTGTGGTTTTTACAGCAGGTATAACTGGAGAAGCAGAAAGTTCAGGCAGGTGCAGACCCAACAGCTGGAGGTGAACTGAGGATGAAAATTAACATAAAACAGATCTTTTTCTTTAATGAGTTAGCTTGTGCAAACAACATGTGAGTGCAGGCTGTGGAAAAGCTGATGGGAAAACTTCAAAAAGGAGACATCCTGGTATAGAGTTCAGATTTACAGATTGTTCAACAGCAATTTTTGCAGCACAGCTGAGTAGAGAGTGAGCTGTGACATAGAATGGGAATCAGGAACTCAGGATGGGGACGAGGAGGCAGGAGGAAAGGATTTCCTAAACCAGTGTCTGCTAAGGCCTGTGTACCACTGAACTTCACCCTGTGCAATATTTTCTACTTTGGCTCTTCCCCATCCAGCATTAGGTGCTCAGGAATGACACAGGGCTCTGTACCTGGGGCTGAGTGGACAGCACCAGGTGACCCAAACCTCCACACCACGAGGCCTGTTTGAAGCCCCCCAGGGAGCACAGCCCCAGCAGCCTGATGTCCACACATTCCAGAGCTCTCACCGCCACCCCTGTGACTGTCCGTTATAGACAGTGCTCTCCTGGCCAGAGCAGCAATCTGCCAAGCATCCTTGCAGGCCCTTCAGAGACTTTGGCAAGACTTTCAGAAGAGACTTTCAAGAGACTTTCAGAACTCGGTCCCCACCAGAGTTTATACTTTCATGCAGAACATCTTCTGTCAGAGAATATCTGTGTTCTCGTTGTAGATGCCTATCTTCCCCCTGTCAGGTCATTTCCTATGTCTATATACAACTCTCCTACACATAGTGAGAAATACTTTGTTGTGACAGGGCTTTCCATCCTTGCAAAGCCAACAGCTGACTATGCTGCCACCAGCGCTTGCATAATTGGCCTGACAGAAGAGAAGACATCCTGACTGGCACTGCGAGTACACTGAAACTGCCAGAATAGATTGATCCCAAGAAGAGGTGTAATTCTTTGTAATTCAAAAGCTATTGAAAGGTATTTGAAAAATCACAGAAAGCAAGGCCAACTTGCAGCATAGAAAGGAAATTTTGAATATTGGAGCAGAGGAGAAAAGACTGAAGAAATCACAGAATCATAGAATAGTTTGGGTTGGAAGGGACCTTAGAGATCATTCCATCTGAATAGGAGAAAGCACTTCTCTGCTGTGAGGGTGACAGAGCACTGAAACAGGCTGCCCAGAGAGGCTGTGGAGTCTTCTTCTCTGGAGATATTCAAAACCTGCCTGGATGCCATCCTGCGCAATGTGCTGTAGGGGACCCTGCTCAATAGGGTGCTTGGACTGGATGATCTTCAGAGGGCCCTTCCAGCCTCAACATGATTCTGTGATCATGTAGTTGCAGCCCCCCTGCCATGGGCAGGAACACCTTCCACTAGATCAGGTTGCCCAAAGCCCCATCTAGCCTGGCCTTGAATAGTTCCAGGCATGGGGCATCCACAGCTTCTCTGGGCAACCTGTTCCAATGCCTCATACAGGAAGCAATTTTGTTTATATCCATATTCTTCTGCACTGCTAAGAGCTCCAGACTAACCTCTCAGTGTTCCCACTACTCTCCAGTTCTGTTAAAACCCACATTACTTCATATAGTAAAGGATATATGTAGATAACAGCCCAAGAAAAGCAGCATTTTCAGCTGTGAGCTGGGCCTGGGTTACAAGCAGACAGATTAGTTTTCTTTCCCTTGCAGGTGGCACAGGTGTGTGCTGGGAGAGCCATAAGGGATACTGATAGTCATAGGCTGGTTAGGAGATGTAAACCAATTGAAATCCATCTTAATTCCCAAAACTGAGGTAGCACTACAAAGTATTCTGCCTAACAAGGAACTTGCCTTTTTACTTCTGTAATCCACATAAGGCAGTGGTTTATAAACTTCTTGGCATTAGTGCCAATGATCATTATTTCAAAATGTCAAGAATACTATTTAAAGTCTTTCTGCCCGTAACGGCCCCCTTCCTTGCTTTTCTTTTCGTTGCATTCTTGTGAAATTGAATGGGAACCTAAAATCAGTTCCAGTTCACCTCCTCCTGTGACAGTTTTTCCATAATAATGCATCAGAATGCCACGATCTGTCTTTTAGGATGTTTACTAGAGGCCTAGGCAACATTAACTCAATAGTAGGACTGGAAGGAAATGAAAGCAGAAATAGGGAAAAAGGCAACAGCCAGATAACAGGTTCTTAGCCAAAATGTTAAACTAATGTAGTTAATGTCACTATTTATTTATTTATTTATTTATTTTTATGTTTTCTGAGTGTTATTGAACTAGTTCATATGGCTAAGCCAAGATATGGAAATAAAAGTCTTTGGTGAGCTATAAAGATGCTGAGTAAGCAACAGAAATGACTATGCAATAAATTGTCATGCAGCCCACAGAAGTGAAAAGCTCCAGTCAGGTAGGCATTTATGTAGTCATTTGTAATTTTAGATTTCTTAAAAAGTACTTTGTCATTTTATGTCACAGCAAGAGTTAACAGCACTTTGTTTAAAGTGGCTCCTCATACTCCCAAACTAATAAAAGCTCCTACAGGAACAAATATAACCTGTTTGATCTTCTGGATGAACATAGGTCAAATGCAAAAATACTGCAGTCCTCACCCTAGTGTAAGGGTAGGAGAACCATGGGATTTCAACCTGGAAGGCAAAGGCACATGGCATATCAACTCAGGGATGCACTTGGAAAACAAACAGATACACATGTATACACCACCAAATCCTAACTTTAAAGATTTTCAGTTCCTACTCCACACATATTTGAAGAAAGAAGGAAGAATTCCTTTTCTTGTTCTGCTTTTGGTGTATCCTTCCTTCAAAATACACTTATCAGTTTATGTAAAAAACATGGCCTCAGGTCCTAAGAAACATGAGTTTCATTTTCCAGAAGCTCCCATATCTGCCAACCCCCAGTTAACCCAGAGAAGCTTGGCCAACTCCAGCCCTCTTATACCTCTGGTGATCCCAGAAAACTCTGTTGGCAAGTCCAGACTCCTGCTCTGCTTTTAAACTTGTCTTAGAACTCTTGAAAGATCAGCACCTTCTGTCCTAAACTGTTTCCTTATGAAAACCACAACTCTCATATGTATGTTTATTATTTTTTGAGGGAAACACATACACACATGCATATATGCATATTAAAAATTTCCATGAACTTGTTATTTGTGCAAAAGCTGAGTTCTCCTACATCATTGTAACTGTACATTATTTAGAGGATGTCTGTGGCTTCATTTTTCCCTTCACCATTCTGTGCAAGGAGCAGCACTGAGCTCCTTCCATTATCCTATTTTTTTTGTTTGTTTGTTATGAGAAAAAAATGAAAAATAGCTAAATACAGTTTTAAAATGCAAATTACCATCTCATTTCAATTCTTCTGCCAGCAAACAAAGCATTGGCCATGCCCACATGGACCATACCTTCTAAATATCTTTCATTTTTCTGCAGTCCTTATATTCTTATTCAAGAATAATTCAAAAATAATTTTTAACCTTTCCATACAATTATTTAATAGATTAATTATGCAAGAGATGTCTTTTTATCAAGACAAAGCCAGAAATGGCTTTGAAAAAAAAACTTACAAAGAGAAAAACTGAATCTCCTAAATAACTAAGGTTAGGAAAACCTAGACAAAAAATGCACCACATAGCTAAGACAGTCAAGTCTACTGTCAGTAGCAGCAGACATTGGGCTCTGAATGTAAAGGAGGTTGAAGTTTTGTTATCCTCATTCTGGGCATGCCCTGCTGTACTGTAAATTTAGGTGATTTCTGAGAGAAAACAGCAATTTTTACACAACCTACAGCAACATACCTGTACTGCCCAACCAGTATTAAAAGTTTGTTAAACGGAACTACCTCTACAAACCATCATAGGGGAGTGTCCAAGAAACTGTAATGAAATAATCTGTAGCTGAGAAGAATAGCACAACTAGTAACAGTAGTGAAATACTTTGCACTGAGCTTTTTGCAAGCATTCAGTAATGAATTATAAGAACTAGAAAATATTCCAGTTCCAGTTATTTCAAATTTGTCAGGCCATTGTAGCAAATGTACAAGATAGCATGAATCTGGATGTCTCTTTTTGAAGCTGCTCAGAGCAGGACAGATACATTCATTACCAGCAAAGTGTAAGAACCTTTAAAAAAAAATGATGAAGGAAGCCAAAGAAAAAATTTAAAATGCGTTTTCTAGGATGAAACCAAATTTTGTCTGCAGTCATAAAAGATGTTTATTGCAAACACGTTGTTGGGGCCACGGAATACTTTGCAGTAAAAAACTGATAATTCTTCACTGCAGCTATGATTGTGATTTAACCACATTGACACTAGTCTATTCAGTACCCAGCTGCAGTCTGCACTGCAGCCTCAACTTAAAAAGAAAATAATCCTGACCCTTCTTGACTAATATGGCCTCTTTTCCTCTCACCAAATGAAATAAATGCTACACTCAAAGGGATGTGATCTTCTCCATACAAATCTGAGGTGTGTACAGAACTCTGTACATGGTGGCAGTGCTGGTTGGCCTCATGAGACTTGAGGAACAGTGAGTACATTTGCTGCCAAGATAGAAATAATAATTATAACAAAGAAACACAAAGCATTATTTTTTTCTGCCAGCTGTGTACAGGTAGTAATAACACTACGTGTGACAATTAACGAAGGATTTTTCTCCAGCTTTCTAGAGGGATACTAGATTCAGTCTTGAAAGAGCAGATGGATGGCAATTTGAATACTTAAGGAAGAATGGTTTTTTTTTTAATCCCTGCATGCAATAAATTGGGATTGCATGTTATTTTAATCCCATGGGAAACATGATCCATTGCATTGATTTATGCCACAGAAATGTTATGAGCTGACAAAGGTAGCATTAATCACTTTGAAGAAAGTGTGTTAAGCCTTTCTAGATATCCCTAGGTAACATAACTCTAACTTGTGTGTATAAAAACAGCACTGAAACAAACAGAGATATACTAGGAGACTCCTTCTTCCCAATTTATCTCATCATCAACTTAGTGATTCGGCATCACTGCCTCTACCCAAAAAAAGTTGAGCACACATCTTCCCCAGTGTAAGTGATCACAGAGCGATTTGTTCCATTTTAGTAGAGCATATCAGGGAACAAATGGAGAGAAGACTCAAAGTACGGAGTAGCTACCCACTGAGCTGAAGTCAGGAGTATCTTAACTGCTCAGGCTCTTTGAAAATAAGGCCAGCATGATTTAGTGGCTTTAATATTTGTTGAAAAGTCCATACATCTCATCTTAAAATTATACTTGACAGCGGAATTCTAAATGTCACCATGAGAAAACTTTATCTTTTGATTATTAATATAATAATCTTTTGGGCTTTTTCTTAATAAGTTTATTACTGAGTTGCCTCAGGAATATCCTGACACACTGCAAGATACAATGTAGTGCTACTGTATTTAATTACTATTGCAGAACCCAGAGTCCCAAGGAAAGAATTAAACTGGATGAAGTATGAAGGATTCATTTTCCCAACAAAGTAACTCCTAAGTCACTATTGGATATGGATACAAAGATTTATTTTAGTGAAATGAACTCCATTCTGTCATTCCTTTGTAGTCAGGAACTCGGGTGATTTTTAACAATGGTAAAATTGTCCTGCTGAGCTACCTGTCCTTTTTTCCATCTCACGCTTTATGCAAGTGCTTTTTAAAGCATGTTGAAAGCTTAGTTCTGGAAAGAGAAGAATAAAAATTATGAGGGACCTTGGGAAACTGCAAGGTTATCAGGGAAGAGAGAAAATTGTAAGACTATCATTATTTTTGAAAGATTTAGCAAAAAATTACAACCCCAGATGTTGTTTCTCTACTAGGAATGTGACAGACACTGCTAGATGTTTCTAACTTCTCACATTCCTTACTTTATTTGCTATTTTGCCTATTAGGACATAGTAGACTTCATTCATTCATGTTTTGAAAACATATCCTGCTTATATATTTTTCTGTTCATAATGTTCATACTGGTTTCTTCAGTACTGAAAGGTTTGGTGTTTGTTTTTTTGGGGGGGGAGGGGAGTGGGGAGATTGTTGGTTTTTTGTTTGGTTGGTTGTTTTTTTGTTTGTTTGGTTTGGTTTGGTTTTGTCCATTCATCTGCTTTTTTAAAAATGGCACATAATATGAATGCAGAGCATTTGAAAACTTGTCACAGATTACAACACGAAGTTCAGGCCGGAGTTTATAACAATAGGTTGTTCCTGATAGCTAGGCTCTTCTGATCCATGGAGGGAACTTCACAAAAAGACGCAAATATTTAGGTGAGTCAAAATAAATTTTCTTTATTCTCTTCCAGACATGCAAGTGAAGATATTGAGACTGGTTAACAGCATTCCATAAACTCAGATAGACTGGCTACATCTGCTTCTAGAACTGAATTTAAATAGCATAGCTTGATTACACATACTTTACATTTAAAAGTATAGATGTTTCCGGTATGTGGTCAGGACTGCAATTAGAGTGTTCCTTGATTCATGTGTGTAAGAATTAGCATACAAGCAAATGAATAATATACAGATGTAAAGCAGATTTGTATTTGCCTGCATGCTGAGAGCTTCTCTATGGTTTTGAGTACAGGTCACATTGAGCACAGCAATGAAAGTTGCCTAATGACACAGTAGAAACTACTTTTAGTTCTAGCCTGAAATATTTCTTTAATGCCCACACTAAGGGTAACATACTCTGTTATCCTGAAATTTGGAAACTGAGACATGAGTTTCATTCTTATAACACTGAAGAAATCAGAAAATGGAATCACAGACTAGAAAGGATTATTAATATATTTATCTAAAGATGGTACAGAAGAACAAGTCCAATATATGTGATTAAAAAGGAGAAAGCAGACCTCATTTTCCTACCCCCAAAAGCACTTGTGTCTGAATGTGTTCTCTTACCCAAAAACAATCTTTTGAAGGGATGAATAATAAAAGAAATAAAGGGGTTAACATATACAAGTTCGAGGACTGACAGTGCCACATTGCACCTGTATCTTTCTTTGCTGATTTTATTGGCAAAGAAAATGCAAAGATCTGATCTATCAGGACTTCAGTGAATATGATACACTATGACATGAGACATTAAAAGACAATAAAAAATTGAAACTAATAAAAGAGTTATGAAAGGCTGAAAACAGCTGTAGGTACTCTTGAAAGGTGAAATATCAGTCATGGAGAAGAAAAGGAACTACAGTGCAGCCCTGCAAGGCTTGGTTCTGTGAGGAGTTTCACTAAAAAAATTGGCACAAAATGTAGTGTGCTAGTAACTCTTGTAAATGACATCTAGTTGGAAAGCAACATTGAGAGAGATCAAAATATCATATAAGAACTAGTGATTAGTAGCATTGTATGGTTGTGAGGAACAGTACTTGGGACTGGATGAAATTCCAAGTCCATGCTCATGTACTTCAAGACTGGTAAGAACTTCAGGTATAAACTTGGACAATTCAACCGTATGAAATGAGATGCAGTGAGACACTGTCAGGCAATGACAATGTAAGTGTTTTCAAATTTTATACTCTAAATGTGAACTTCCAACATAGATTTCAGGCAATTATTTCCAACAGATGGTTCATTAATGCCATTTCATAAGGTACCGATGAAATGTGAAGGGCAACTCTGTCTGACAGGACGATAAATACTTGCAAGCCCTGAATAGACAGAAAGAGAAGATTCTAGCTAGGGCTGTGTAGAGCCTCTTTGTAAGGCACAGAGAAACTGGGTCCTTTTCCAATGTGCTGTTTTCTGCCTAGCAAAATAAAGTTCCCTTGTAAAAAGTTATCATAGTTGATCATATTTTACATGGTTGAGGTGGCTGGCGTCCAGAGTTCTCATTAATACATGTAGGATTTACTGAAGATAGTTATTTACTTGCACTGAGACAATTTTGGGTCTCAACAGAATTACAGGAAATTACAGGACAAAGGTAGGAAATTTGATTCCCTTTTCTGCTTGTCATTTGTTAGAAAGGAGGGGTAGAAAAGCCAAACCATCACTGACGAAGGTAAGGTCAGAAGAACAGTACCAGGGGTTCCTCTCTGGTCTTTCTCGCAGCTGTCTTAGAAGAAACATCATGTCTCATTGTGAGTTGAGATAACTAAATTCTAGAATGTCCGTAATTACTCAGGGCAAGATCATCAGAAAGGTCAATTTTAACAAATAAGAGACACCTTAAGTCCCTAACTCAGCTGGGTGTCCTCCCAAGTACCAGTTTAACAGCAGAAAGCTGTAAGGCTTTTCCCTCAGTCTCCTTAGCAGTAAGATTGTAGAGCTAACCTTCAACAATACTGTTTTTTAAATGTCAATGCCCACCAGTACAGTTACTAACTTATTCTATTAACTAATTATTACAGCTCTTATTTTTCGGATGCTTACAGACCTCATAAATATGCTTCTAACCAGAAGACAGCATAGTCTGCTAACGACAAAAAACTGTGTTGTGATTTAATCCCAGCAGGCAGCTCAGCACCACACAGCTGCTCGCTCACTCTCCCCAGGTGGGATGATGGAGAGAATTGGAAGGGTAAAAGTGAGAGAAGCCAAGGTTTGAGATAAAGGCAGTTTACTAGGTAAAGCAAAAGCCATGTGCACAAGCAAAGCAAAGCCAAGAATTAATTCACTGATCCCCATAAGCAGGCAGGTGTCTGGGTCAGCTGTCCTGGCTGTGTCCCTGTATTAGGTTTACATGGCAAGGTTCTGGAAGCAGGCAGCTGAAGGGGTGCCTCTGTGAGAAGAATCCAGAAGCTGCCCCACATTAGATAAGGGGCCTGCCATTGGCCAGAGCCAGGCCAATGAGTGATGTTTGTGCCTCTGGGAGAGCAGATTTAAGAAATTGATTTAAAAAAAAAAAAATTAAAAAAAAAATGTCGTGACACAGCAGCTAGGAGAGTGAGGAGTAGTCCTGCAGCCCCCCAGGTGAGTGCAGCAGGAGGTGCTCCAGGCAGGCAGCAGCAGTTCCCCTGCGGCCTGTGGAGAGGCCCCTGGTGGAGCAGGCTGTCCCCCTGCAGCCCATGGGTCCCACATGGAGCACATCTCCACGCTGCAGCCTGTGGAGAAGCCCCCGGTGGAGCAGGTGGATGTGGCCTGGAGGAGGCTGCGGCCCATGGAGAGCCCCCGCAGGAGCAGGCCCTGGGCCGGAGCTGCAGCCCGTGGAGAGGAGCCCACGCAGGAGCAGGGGGTCTGGGGGGAGCTGCCGCCCATGGGGGACCCGTGCTGGAGCAGTTTGCTCCTGGGGGATGGACCCCGTGGTACGGAGCCGTGTGGGAGCAGTTCCTGAAGAGCTGCTGCCTGTGGGCAGCCCCCGTAGGCTCAGTTCGGGAAGGACGACATCCCGTGGGGGGACCCCACGGGGAGCAGGGGCAGAGAGGGACCATAAAGAAGCTGTGGAGATGAAGCATCAGGGACTGACTGCAGACCCCATTCCCTGTTCCCTTGCACCTTGCAGGGAGGAGGAGGTAGAAGAGATTGGATGGGGGGAAGAAGCTTTTAGTTGTTTGGATTTTTTTGTTTGTTTTGTTTTAATTTCTCACTGCTCTACCTGTTAGTAACATGTAATAAATTATAGTAATCTCCCTATGCTGAGTCTGTTTTGCCCATGACGATAATTGTTGTGATCTCTCTCTCCTTATCGCAAACCCTGAGCCTTTTTCATCATGTTTTCTCCCCCTTTCCCTTTGAGGAAGGGGTGTGAGAGAGCAGCTCTTGTGGAGCTCAGCTGCCCAGTTGAGTAAAATCACCACATTGTCTCCAGCTCCTGGTGCACCCCCAGCCCCTCGCTGGCAAGTACAAGGAGCTGGAAAGTCCTTGGCTCTGTGTAAGCACTGCCCTGCAACAACTGAAATCATTGGTGTGTTTTCACCACTGTTTTCATCAAAAATCCAAAACAAAAACACTGCATTGTGTGAAACTCTACAAAGGAAATTAACTCTGTCACAGCCAAAACCATGACAATTATGTGCACCAACTCTGAATATCTCTAAGGAGCACAGAAGCATGTGCTCCTAAGATGAATGTCATTTCCATACTCCTTCATAATACTTAGCTTTGTATTTTAAATATCAGTGGGCTCACCTTCAAATACTAGTGGGGATTTTCTGACAAATTCAGACACAAAGCCCACCTTTCTACCATGCTTTGTGTTCTCGCTTAAGATGATATTTTGCTTTGCAAGACAAAATCTTCCATCTGGGAAAATAAATAAAAATAAAAAATACTGATGTTGTCATGCACCTTCCCTTATTCTTATCCAGATTTCTCAGTTAAGGATCCAACCTTAACCCAGGTGGGGTTACCATCCTATATCTTTCTGCTTATGATCAGAGACTCCATTACTCTGCTCCATGAGAAACTTTTCTTCTGCTTGGGTTTCACATACACTCCATTCTCTCACAAAGTCTTCCTGTCCTTGAGTTTGGTTATAACTGTTAACTCTCTAATAACAAAAGCTAAAATAAGGATATTGCTATACTTCCTGCTGCTGCCTCATTGGCTGGAAAAGATTTCAATTTCACTCGTGCCATGTAGCAGGGGAAGATCTTTGGCTAAATAAATCAGGAATATTTTCTCTTACATTCCAGTGACAATGTTGATATCATCTGTCATCTGAGATCTGTATGGATGTAATAAATTCTGGATGGAACATCTGGGATAGCCTCTTTTGGTGTCACTGTATATCTGACTGTGTTCACTGGTGCAAATAGGGAATGCAGCCAATGCTAGTGCACACAGGGTCAGTTACTCTGTGGATGATGCAATGCTGAACAGTGCCCGCCTGCCCATAGCAGGACTCCAGAAACAGAGCATCTGGCTTTCCATGTCTGAGGCAACCAGAAGGAGGGCAGGTGAGAGTATTGCCTACACCCTTTTTCATCTGGATGTACTCATAACTTGTGACTCTAGCTTCCATATTCAATCCTGCTTGTGTTATTCAGGTAGGAAAGGGTGGAGAAGGCAGGGGGGCTGAAGAAGCATTCATGTGCTTTCCATACTGGCAAGGACATTCCTTTTCCTGGATGTGCTTAGCATCATAATATAACCTTAATAAAAGAAACAGAGAATCCAGCTCTTACAAAGAACCTACCATGAGGCCTAAGAGGAAGACTCCTGCTAATATCTGATACATTAACATCATGTAACACAGCTTAACCTTGTTTGTGGTTATCTTTTTTTATATTAAATATATATATATACACAAAAAATATTTTTTGTGTGCAGGGCTGGTGTTCTGGGTGTGAGATGTCGTGTTCCTTGTCAGTCAGCCCTGGTAGCTGGTACAGAGACAAAAAACAGGTCACTGCTCCCACTGCCTTGGCATCCTCTCAACAAACTTGCAGCACTGCCAAAGCAAGAAAAACACATTTCATGGACAAGTGACTCATTTATATTAGTGAAAAACAAATGAAAAGAAAGAATGGAAGTAGTGACTACAAAGGAAACTATCTTTAATAAAGAGTTTCTGAAGACACAGTACTTGAAAACTTTTTGTAATGTTAGCCCACTTTAGTGCAGTTTCAGTTCTCCACACAAGATGGCAGCTCTTCTTTCCTTCTGGCTATCTGTTCCTTAGCACGCATCTGCCTTTCACCCTGGTACTGAAAGTGCTTCTGCAACACAAGTGTAACCAAGCTAGGACCACATCAGTAACTTCCAAAACAACATTTCAAACAGTACAGTGCAGTTTGTCACAAGCAGCAATATTTTACTGAATACTTCATTTTTTATTGTTCCAGTAAGTTTGTAATTGGTTTGTGTGGCATTTCAGAGTTTTTGAGGCTTGAAACTGCCATGTAAATGGAAAAACAGAAACACTCTTGTTTCAGTTCAGTTTACAGGCTGTTCACATGCACATAAATATATGTAAATCTATGATGAAACTTTTGGCACCCTGGCTGTAGTGTCATTTGGAGAAGTGCAAAGTTATTTGCCTACCATGTTTGTTTTAGGACACTAAAAATGTAAGAGTATTTCAGCCAAGACAACAAAGAACTTGGCACAGTGTACAAATGCCTCTGTACACTCAGAAACTATCAAGTGGATCTGGATCTAACAATTAATGGTTAGTAATTAACTGTCATTAAGAATGCCAAATTGCCAGTACCAGTAATTGTTTCATTTCAAAAGGAAATGATGAATCAATTTAAATATATGGCTTCTGCATGGTTGATGCTCTTGGCATCTAGGGTAGGCTGTAGGATACCTCACCCTGCAGTGACCAGCCCCACTGGCCGGTGCCGAGGGTGTGGATCACTGTTCCATCTTCACTGGCATGGCCTGTCCCTCTTTAAGGGCCTCAAATAGTTGCTGAAGCACTGAAGATCCTACTTATGGTCCCTCATGTGTGCTGAGGTGAGACACCCTCTAGTTTTGCACCATGAACATGGAGTGTTGTAGACTTCATCCAATAAATATTTATTCAAAAGTTACACTAGAGCCTCAACAACACAGAGGCTAAAAAGCAGCAGCAGAGGCATGACAACAGAGCTAGCCCACCCTCCCCACCCCAATTTCCCCCAGTACCCTGAACTTTGTGAGAGCAGGAGACCAGCAGGTGTCAGCAAGACCTTGGGAATGGGATGGCCCCTCACAGCCCCAGGACTCCAAGACAGGCAAAACCTGCTCACAGGTGGAAAAAGGACTTTTTAGGTAGGAGGTTAAAAGAGTTAATGATCCCCTTCCTTCATCTGACTTCAGAAAATGTTCAAGCAAGGGATGAAATCAGACCTGTTTATGTGGTCAGATCTGCCCTCAGGGTGGTGGGGCTCTGCAGGCCCCCTGCTTTCCCTCACCCCACGATGGCTGACAGCTTCATCCAGGCAGCCCCAGCTTTTCTCCGAGGAATGTATAGAGAGGATGAAGGGTTTTGACAGAGCAGCTGAGTGCTGCAGATCTGTGGACTGCCTCGCATGCCTTGAGCCCAAGACCAGATCCAGTCATGCTGTAAGTGATGAGGTGCCAGGAGGGGAAAAGGCAGCCGGGGAAGAGGGATGCTCGTGCTGCTCTACTGAACACCGAAACTGCCTTAACTCTCCTTTATATCTCCCCAGTCAGTCTGTGCCTGCATACCTCATGGCAAATATGAGCCAATTAATTGAAAATAACTTATTTCTCAATTAAGGTGGAAATTAATTTGTTCTTCATCTCTTGAAAGAGTGCTTGAGAGCTGAAAAACATGCACAATTACCACAGAATCTAACATGTGGAAACTTGTCCCCTGATAACTTGTTTAGGTATCAAAGTCTTTATTTAAATCTTTGCCTTCCTAAAGAAAACCCTGACAAGTCTGGCTGGAAAGACTCAACAGTTACTGCACTTCTAGGTTAGCTGTCAGTCACCAGCCCTCTACACAGGTCCTGCACCACAGCACTCACTTCTGCAAGCACCAAACAATACAGAAGAAAATTTACACTGTAGCTACTTCAAAATTAATTCTCACAACAGGAGCAGAAAGGTCCTTTTATAATAAATAATTTTCTAATTTGGAGTATTTGACTAATGATTACTAGAAATGGCCTAGTAGATATCATTTGTAATTATGAATAAACACAGTTTTAGGTATTTTCAGGAAAAGGCATGCAGTCCAGGCATCCTTAATGCAATGCTTTACATAGGCAAATTTTCAAAGGTATAAACTAATAACAACAAAAATTTTTTGTTCCAAACTAGGAAAAGATCCTAGGGGTGCCTCAGCACCACAAAGCAGTGATGCTACCCACCAGCAACTTCAGTGTATTAGTAGCTCATCATGTGAAAATCCATCTCAGTACCTCCCAAAATTCTTGTTCTAATTTAAATCAGGTCTTTTGATCATTAAAAATTTTGATTTGTTTTCCTTTTTTTTTTTTTTCTTATTTTTCTTCTACACCGAAATATAGCAAGGCAGCAGTACAATAACTTTAAATAAATAAATAAATAAATAAATAAAAATTACTATTAACTTGGATCTCAACCACCCAAAACACATGTTTAGCTTTACTGTAAGCATATAAGTAGTCTAAAATTACATCTCCAGGAAAGGTTGGGAAAAACATAAGATTGACAAAAACATTTCTGTAACAAAAATCTTAGGCTATGAACACAGAAATAAAAATGTTTTTCCTGAAACATTTTGAGCTGACATTTAGGGATTAACTTTTCATGTTAGAAGAGGGTAAGTATAATGAGATTTCCCAGAAGCTCTTTTAGAAGACTAAGTAGGGGTAGAGTGCAAGTGGTGCCACATCACTTCTCATTAGGATTCCCAGGATGCTGGTGAGCCAGTCTGACTCCATATGTATCCTGTAACCGGGGCTTGGGGAAAAATGTCCCACAGCTTGTGTAATTGCTTTGGGAAAGGAGAAGTGTTTCCTTATATCAACTACTTTAACCAAATCATAAGTTATTGAGAGTCTATGCATATATATAATTTTACTGTTTTTCATAGTTTTACAGAAACTTGTTTGTCACCCAATAGTAAAAAATAATGTCTATAAAATGTAGTAACCCTGATAGTAGGATGAAGTTCTGAGTGCATAACGGTTTTCATTGACAATAGTAATCTGCTGAAAAAATAAATAAATAAATAAATATAATAATCCTCATGGAATTAACATAAATATCTTAAAGTACAAGAAGGTTCTTGTAAAAATGGTGCAGGCAGTTTTCATTTAAAGATCTGTTCAGGGTGTGTTAGGATTCATTTCCCGAGATAACTGTGTGAAGTTTAAGGTACCATTGATTTGTTTGTTTCTTTGTTTGTTTGTTTTAATGCTAGAGTTGAAGACTCTATAAATAGTGACATTACGAATTAGAAACACAAGCCTGCTACTTCTGGAGAAGGTCATGCAGTCAGTATAGAAATGTGCAGGCACTCAAGCAGAAGCTGAAAATACCCCTTGATCTCAGAGGGTTTGCACATTCCCAAAAGAGTCTCAACAAGAGACTGCATGGGCTGCAGCCCACCTCTGCAGCAACCTGACGTGCCCACACCTCTGTTTCACTCTTGCTTCTGCTGGTTTTGAGTCTTCTTGGATGCTAAGACAATGTGACCATGCCACCCAGCTTTTCCTTCCCCTAGTAAGAGACCCCAGCCAAAGAAAAAAAAATATGTGCCTCTGTTGTGTGTGTAGCAGGATGGCACACAAGATATTTGTGCGAGGGTTTTCAAATATTTTGGAGGCAGGAGTGCCCGATTCCGCTGCTACTGGGTCTTGGGGGTTCTGACTCCAGCAAGGCTCTCTCCCCAACTGGCGTCACCACTCTGAAGCTTTCCTCCCCATCTCTCCCAGTTATTGAGCCTCTTTCGTTGCAAACAGCTGGATTGGGTTTGATGGGACTTTCCAAATAAGGCACCCAAAGGAAATGTCATACTGAAGAGGGGTTTGCCACTGGAAATGTTGGGTAATCATATAATTATATAGAAGAGTGCTACCAACACTATCTAAAAGAAGGAAAAAAAATAAATAAAAATAAATAAATAAAAATAAATAAATAAATAAATAAGTGGTCATTTCTGATCCAAGTTTATAGAGATACTTCAAAAATAATTGCTCCTTCATTTACTCGACAAGCCAGGTTCAAAATTCAAAATTATGTTTCCCTGGCAACAGCTGAGGACATTAAACTGCTCAATGTGCCCAGGGAAGAAAATAAATGGGAATGGAAAATTACTCCAGAAAGTTAGTTAAAAGGTTTTGCAGAGAGAAGGAAAAGTAAGTATAGGCAAGCAGTCACATATCAGTAACCCTAAAGATGAAATATTTCATCATTCTAAGTTAGGCAGGAAATCAAAAGCTGAAGCTGGTAGTTGCTGCTGTTGCTTTTATCATTACTGTTTGCTGCAGTTAGTGATACGTGCCAAAGACTGTTTTGGCTGCTTCTGGGAGACAAAAGAGACTGCACACTGCATGCTTTCCTCCTTAAGCCCTGCCAGCCAAGGCAGCATTGCAGGAGCTGTGCTAGGTAGCCATCTTCAGAAGTGCCCACTGGTGCCTGCTGTTGAAAGCCCTACGTGTAGGGCTGAAGTACCCTGGGTAGCCATCTGTGGGACACCAAAGCCAAAGATGAGAGAAGAGGGTGAGGAGCTTCAGGTTCCCACTCGACCTCAGCATGGTGCCCCATGAGCCCATGGAGGGTGGGAAGGCAGCAGTGTCCTGCTGCCCAGTGGTGAGGCTGCCCTGGATGCCACCACCAAGCCAGCACAAGCCCTGGCACCTGACCAGCAGCTCTCCTTGCTACTGCAGAGCATTTAACAGGCAATATCCCAGGGAAGCCATTGCCAAGCACCCCACAGCAGGGTGAAATGCTTGGCAGCACAGTTTGCGCAGAGAAGCACTGCTAGCGGTGTGACCTTTTCCGGTTTTTCATTCCTAATATTTATAGCCCCAGATTTTTCACATTCCCCTTCACCTGAATTCTCATCAGAGGACTGGCACAGTTTGCTAGCTGAAATACTTCTGGAAAGTCACAGGCCATCAATTAAGGGCTTTCAAAAATTATTGCGTACCTTCCAAGTGTGAACAACTTCAGAAGGAAATGAGCAGGATCCAGCCTACTCCCTGCCCAAATGAGAGGAGCAAGTTCTTTCTACAGGGAACCACATTTCTGTACTAAATAATACACTAGACTTTCCCCTACCATTTGAGATGTACAAAGAGGATATTATCACAGACCAATGGTACACATCCCGACTATGCCTCTAATCATTATCTGCAAAGACTGTACTGAAAGAATGTGGCTTTTTTAAGAACCAGAGACCACCTGTGGCACATGTAAGGTGGCTTGTGTTCATCAGCCTCAGTGCTCAGCTCCTCCAGCTGAACAAACCATAAAATAAAAATCTAAAATTGTGACAAATTATCAAGTATTTATTGAGATATTTATTGTATTTGTAGTCTGTCTCTTGATCAATTTAGAAGCTCCATTCCATGTTTTATAAATTAAACATCTTTTCTAGCCTTATTTCACATAAAGAGTGATTTTAAAGTGATCTGGCAAATATACTGTCCCTTCCTTCAGGGAACTGTGAAGGTGCTAAATATAAACCAGATTATGCTCAGCATCAGCCACCTGCCTCAGCCATGGGAGACTCTCTCTGTCTGTAAGGCATCCTCCACTACCCTGGTTGAGGGCTGACAACATTGATTGTCAGGTTTCTGGTGAAATATCTCCTCTAAAACTGCCAGCCACTTGATAAAATGCAGGAAAGTGAAAACTGCCACAGCAAGGAACAAGTGACTCTATGTATTTTCACATGAGTAGTCCAGTGCAATTAATCATGCTGGAGGGGGTACAGCTAATACCTCCTGGGAAACTGTCTTCAGATGTGACATTTTATCAAATTCTTTTTCGTTATGCTCAGTGGGAGCCAGTATGAAGAAACAAGTACTACACAAATTGCAAGATCCTCATTGATTTATATGAAGCTTCTTTCAAGAGAAGTTCCTGTAGCTGCACATGCCCTCCCTTTAGACAAAGGAGATCAAATCTGATGCCTGCAAAAAAAGACCAGAGCCCTAGGTGTTTTTTTTTTTTTTTTTTTTTTTGGGGGGGGGGGGAGAAACTAATAGAAAAAAAAACAACAACAACAACAACAAAAAAAACACCCCTTCAAAAGAGTAAAAAGAGGAGTTCTAAGGATCAGTCTGCAGCTTGGAAGCCAATCAGGTGGTACCAGCTGAGTATTTGACCTTGCTGTTGATGTCAAACGGCCTCAGTCCTCAAATCTTCAGCCTTAATATGATTTCAGGATGTTAAAACTAGAAAGGATAGGCTGCAGCTGGTGCTCTCAATGCTGAGTTATGTGACACTCATGGAGTAACAGCAGCTTGTTCCAGCCACCAGCTTCAGTTGCTGAAAACAGCAATGCAGCAACAAGTACCATTAAGGTAGCATGGCCATGCCCAAATCTGCCCAGGGGTACAATTTCACAGTCACCACAAGAGGTGAAGTCATCCTCTGCCTTCAGCCAAACAACAATTGATGTCTTCTCTTAGGAAGCATGTCTTCTCCTAGGAAGCAGATTGAGAAGTTTTCCACTTTTAACAGCCCTGGGTGATTGCTAGTTGGCCAAGTTCTGCCCTTAGTTGCAAATCAATGTTGACAGTTCCACCAAATTGATCATGCTTCCTTGACTTGTGCTTTTTAAGCTTTAAAGGTTGCTTAGGAAAGCAGTTTAGGTAAGCTGGCATTGTATATGGGACAGCAAAACACAAAGTCATTTGCGGGGGATGGTGACAAGGCTTATCCTTTGCTCTTCTGGAATTCTGTTTCACAGACAGACTAGCCCCAGGAAATTCTTATTCCTCCCACACATCATTACTATCACATAAGTTTTCCTTGTACTGAGGAAATGATTTTTTTCAGTGGTGATCTTCATCCTAGAGCTTTATGAAATCTTTTTTTAAAAAACAAAATATTTTACTGTTATCAAGATAAGAACAACATCTCCAATGTTACTTCTTTTCTGTGGAAAGTCACTGTGGAGAAACAGGAGAGATTTGAGGTGCTTGCAAAAATATTTGGTGTTGGCACGCTGGGCAGCATTGCTTTCCTCTGGGTAAAGCTTCCTAAATAAGTGTTGTTGTACATGTCCATTAATGTCATCCAGCTCATAAATAAGCATAGAGGCTTAACTGAGGGAAAAAAAATGTGTCCATCACACTGGAAAGCAAGTGGTAGAAAACTTACTTCATACAGGCTGAGAGAGGAGATTTTTATTGTTTAAGGAGCCTTCACAAGTTGCTTTCCCCAGTATGGCGATAAACAGCTATGAGAGGAGAGGGGGAATGATAACATGATAACCAACACCAGCCGTGGCTTTCACAGCCTTCAGCTGCCAACGTGCAGCCATGGCCTTCATCCATTCACCTCACAGATTCAGACAGACTTTGGTAGCCTCTGGCAGAAAAAAGAGAGAGAGAGGCTTACAGAATATGGCAGTAGGAAGAAGACAAGGCCTAATGGCAGACATTCCTTTCTTAACCTTTTGGGGACCCCCAAGAAGAATCTATCAGATTTTAGTATATTTCTTAGGTCTTACTGTTTTTCTGTGGTCTGCAGAGAGGTCTAAGAACTGAGGATCAGTTCCTGCACAGCATCTGTTTCCAACAGGGGACCATCCATCACTGACTCTAAAATTATTTCCATTCCTTGTCATGGCCTGCATCCACATTGTGACTGATCTGAAGTGTTACCTTCAATTAGAGAAACTTGTAAATGATCTTAGCATTTTCTTTGTGATTGCTGGGGAATGGAAGATTTAGGACTCCATAGCTGTGCTAGGTGGCATTTCTTCAGGGTTGGTCCCCTTATGATGCGTAAGCAACAGCAATAGGAAAGTTCCCCCTGAATGTCGTCGTGCTTATTTTAATTAAATGTGGCAGCAGTTCTCCATGATTCTCCCATTAGCTGAAAGATCATGGAACAGAGTCACAAGGTTTGGGTCAAGGTGACATTAAGATAGTCTTCATCATGTTACATAGTGTTTGCTTTAAAAAAAAAAAATAAATAAAAAGCTTTGTGCATTCAGAAGACTGTAAGGCCAGTTTCCTTTCCAAGTAAAATGCAATTAAGAAATGTGCTGATGTGCATTTACAACCTGATGTATTTGATAGGAAATTTAAAGCTGAAAGTTCTATTTAAACAAAACAAAAATATTCCCCTTTATGTTTGATGCTGATTCTTTCTGTAAACTTTTACGCTATAATCTTTGCTCAAAGGACTATTGCAGACCAGTCCAGAGATACACTATATCAAATGGAATTGCCAGTAAAAAACGTAGAGAGAACCAGCAAGGTGCAATAAAACAAAAACATCAATATCAAGCTTGACCATAGCACTTCATAAAATCTAAGTTAACTATTACAACACTAATATACACTGCACTATCAAGTTTGAGTTACTCTCAAGACTAATTCAAGACTGGTGAAAACCACCCTGTCTAGTCAATAAGGCATGAAAAAGACAACAACAACACAAACCCCTTAGTCTAACAGCCTAATTTCAGTGTCACAAACATTTGGGTTCACAGAGCTGCATTAGACCATGTCAAGATGAAAAAGACAAAGGCCGGAGATGTGTGTGGAAATGAAGTCCCACTATATGTTGTTATAGAAACACATTAATAGGCTATTTCCAGAATTTCAGGGAGACTGCAGAGATGCTGAGGTCTCAAAGGGCCTGACAGCTCCTGATTACAATTCTCATCATCTTTGTTTTGTCAAGACAAAATCTGGCCAGTGTGGTCATGACAGTCATGGGCTTGGCAGCGAGTCGGGCAAGCACTGCAGTAACTTAGTTCAGTGGCCATATTGGGAGATATGTGGCAGAGCAGGGTGAGAAAATAAGCAGTTTCCTTGTTAGGTGTAGAAAAAATAAAGTCTTCTGCTTTACTTCCAAACTGAAAAACAGAGAGAGGAAGGAGAAGTATTTTATTAATTATTCAAAAAAACGGGTGTGGCTGTGGGCGGGTGTTGTTTTTTGCTTCACTGCAGATGTGAGGTTACATGTAATATTACATATATAGTCAATACTGAAACAAAATACTAGAAAATGAAATACTGTATTTTTCATTTTTAAGCACTGAATAGGAAATATGTTAAAATTTTTAAAACATTTTCATTTTTTCCTTACAAAAACTGAGGGTTTCAGGTGAGCAGGTGGAGGGCAGGGTCCTTCTGATCTGGAAGCAAAAGATGAAGTTTTGAAGATTCCTGATGTTCTGTTAGATTTATTTATTTTTATTATTTTATTTCAAAAGAGAGTGATTTTCAAGAAACGTGATTTTGAGGTAATTTTATATTCTATTATAGAAAGTTCCCCATGGAAATTTTTCCAGCAGTCTCAAAAAAGTGTGACATGGAAATAACGGCTTTTGTTGAAGTTGTGCAGTCAAGACCAGTATTAGGAGTACTTCACAAAAGTAACAGACATGCTGCTTCTGTATCTCTGCCCCTCTCTGCCCCAGGCATTTGTCTCAACCCAAGATCTTTTACCCCACACAGAAACCTCATTCCCTGCACAGGGCAGAAAATGCTTTGTAACAAGCCACTATATTTTATTTTTGTTATCTGAGATTTTTTACCACATACTATAAAGAGAACATAATCAATGAGAAAATACTCATGGCAGCCATCTACTGATATGCGTCAGTTCTTATAAAACCTCCAGCAGTAGTAGGCAGATCATTCCCATTCTTCAGGTAAGGTATTGATTGTAAGAACACTTTCTAAAGCACAATGCAAAGTACAGCATTTTACACAGTTCAAACAGAGCTGATTGACAGCTAAGTGGAAAGTTAAATAAGATTTCCCAAACATCTTTTGCTAGAAATTTGATAATCCTTTTGGATGGACTGTACAACCCCTCCACAATTAAAAAAAAAAAAAAAAAAAAAAAAAAAAAGGAGGAGCTCCATCTGTGATTCTTTCTGCTTAACAAACATGTTTACAACAAGCAGGGATGGAGATGGTCTAAGTGTTTTCAAGTGCAGAGGAACATATCTCTTCTAATGGTGTCATGCAGCAAGATGATGGCTCACTAAAGATGGTTTCAGGTATCTGAACTGACTGGGGCTGGGACGGTATTGCTGCTAACTGAACACGCCAGTCAGGATCAGAGCTGAGTCTTTCATGTTATAGTAAACCCAGATGAAACCTTGGCAGTGTGACCTCATTAACCCCATGACTCTTGATCTCTCAATTATGTCCAACTCACCACTCACGGAAAAATTTGGGACAAGCTTGACTCCAACAGTAATTTATTTATTTCCATAAATGATCTATTTACACTGGCTTGGAGGTCAGCATCTTTTTAAAAAGACAGTCACACTTAGTAAGGTATTATCTGTTCTTTTGAGATGTTGTAATGGTCTAAAATGATGTAGGACAGTTAGTGTTATATAAAGAAATCTAACCTGTGAATTTGTCATCCAGAATTTGAGCAAATCATGTTATGAAAAGCGTTGAAAGTAACAATTACTACAGTCATCCAGTTATATGAGCTAGTCCTGATAAGCCTATGAATATCCTCTTGCTCAAGAGGACAGGTGAAGTATAAGAGAAGAGTTAAGCTGTACTCAGAACATACTGAGCACGAGAATGAACAGGCAGTGTGATACCAGCTAGGAAGTTGATACCAACTAGGAAGTCACCCACACGGGTCATGAATGGGTGGACATTCCTAACTGGTTCTGTCCAGCAAGAGGGCTCTCAATCAGTGGCAATGTCTTAGTTATGTCATTATTCCTCCCGCAACCCCATGTCATTCCTGCTTGTTCTGTCCCAGAATCACAGAAGATGCAAACCTCCTAAAGTGAAATCAGGGATGCATTTGGCAGAGATGTATGCTGGATATTGCTTCAAAGCTCGACATGCTTCCTACAAATTCTGTCCAAAGAAAGCTACTACATTTTCCTTACAGAAGTACCTGAGCAACCCTAGATCAAGAGCTTCATTTTGATGAAAGACTAAATTCCCCCTAGAGTTAGGCAAGTATTTAACTGCACTATGTCAAATGTTCAGGATAGTGTGGAGATTGCTCATGGCAGTAAAGATAGACAAATTAAGATTTTGTGAAAATTAAGTGACCAGGAGTTAACTCACATAACCTCCAAAGATATCGCCAAAAATAACTCATCATACATTATTGCTCCTCTGATTTTCTGTGCCACAAAGGTACTTTTAAAATGCTTGCCATTTTTATTCTTAAACATTTTTAAATTAGTGAACTGGAAGAGCACTTCCCTAAAATGAATATAGAAGATAGCGCTACATGAATATAGTGCCACTTTCTCAACAGGGAAAACCCATCTAGCACTGAAAAAAAAAAAAATAGTGAACATGTATTCAGTTTTGAATTGTTTATTGTCCCTTTTGTTAGCATGTGATATGTGTATCTATCACTGCCATTGCTTAGCTCTGCACTTCTAGCCTTAGCTGGGCCAAACTTTGAGTTCCATTCTGTGCCTTTCATTCTGTGGTTTATCCATGCCTGTCCCCATCCTCTGGTCCCAACGTATGTATGTAGGTGTCAGTATGGTCTATACTGTTATCATTGTTCTGCTCAATTAAAATAAAACTTTTTTTTTTTTTTTCTTCCAGTCTATCAGTCTTTATATATCACATAATAATTACCTATCTTTCCAGTAGGCTCACTGGTATCATCTGGAGTCCCTGTGTATCACGGCTTAATCAGCATCAATAGGTATCGGAATCTTACCCTCAAAAACCTCACGAGATTTTAACTAGTCCTTGTATTAAAACATTAAATATGCATGAAATAAGACATCCAAAGTTATTTGTATGTAGAAAAAAAAACCACCACAATATTCTTTAACTGAGAGCTACAGTATATTGGTCTGTGCCTAATACTGAGTTTCCTAAAAGCACTGTTTCACAGCTGGACCTTGATCTCTGGTCTATTTTTAATAAATATCAAGAAACCATATAAAAACAGAGGCAATAGCCCAAACACAGGAAATGCAATGTCTCAGAATAATGGTTTACTAAAGATGAAATAAAATAATCTTTGGTTATATTTAGTACATACTAAATTTTCTTATGCAACTCACATCCAAACAGGATAAACTAATCACTAGAGTTTCAGAATCACCAATAATTACTTTAAAAATAAGCTATAGACTTCCTGTAAGGAAAATATATTACTACAAAAAGTAGTGGAAAGAAGGGTGCTCCTGGCATTTATATTCCTTAACTTAGGTTTAATTTTTCTATAGTAGACAACAGTAAAAAGTGTTTTTAATAGATTATATTTCCCTAGTGTTGCAGCATTTCCTTGAACATCTGGTTAGAACTTTCCAGCAGTAGGCAAGGGAAGCAGCTCTCACTGTGATCTTTGTGGAGTCTTATATGGGGACTACTATCTAACAGACATCCCTGGAGATCCAGAGAGTAACCTAGCAGTCAGTGCATCCTTTACAGCATACAGGTGATAACAATGCTTTCTGCAGGCTGCTAGCCAAGTCTAGCACTGAATTGCTATGACTTTGGTTCATTTGGGTTGTGTCCATTCAGGTTGATGGAAAGCACAACAGGTTCTTGAAGACAAGATTTTTATTTTTTTATTTTTTATCTTTTGGGGGATA
>CM021698.1:136494137-136880929 GCA_011074415.1 Stictonetta naevosa | reverse complement strand
ACATTGAGGAGTGAGTGGACAAAATGCACTAGTGAAATCAGACATGGAGGAAAAACCAGAGTTGCCCGTACCAGTGCAAGCATTCCCTTATCGTACAGGTTTTTGGAGGTTATTTTTTACTCTCTCCTTCACCTCTTGAACACTGGACATTTTGAGTTAGAGCTTTGCCAGGAAGTGAAGGATGTGAAGAGTATTCCCTCCTCCTAGCCACTGGGGACTGAGCTCTCTCCTGGCAAGCCAGAGATGTTTCTTTGAACCATTTCAGCTTAAGTAGTGCTTTTAAATTCTGAAGAACCTAATGTAAAACCTAATTTGGCACTACTAAATTGGAGTAGCACTCTTGATAGTGAACCTGCTGGATCACTGGCCCATAATGATCACAGTCCACGCTCTCCAACCACATTCACCTTTTAAAGACTGGGGGGCATGGGTGCAGGCCCATTGTCAAAATTAAACAAGCAAGTGGCAGCTGCACTGGCAAAATGGGAACACACACAAAACTTTCTTGCAACTGCTGCTTATTCCTCCAAGGCTTTAATCAACAAATGCAGGAGAGGAGACAATTTCAGCTTCTTCCACAAAACACAGAGGAAAACCAGACGGCTTCTGAGACCCTAGGAACAGAAGAATGCCTGAACTAGCAAAAAGCTAGTTTGTCACTTCTTTATCATACAGTCTCTGTGGAAAAAAACTTAATAGATCAGAATATTAAGACATAAATATGAAATATTTATAGCTTATAGGAGCTTGAGGACAGAACATCTAAGAGGCAGGCTGAGAACTGTTAGTGTATTTTTCTTTTGCAAGGGAAAAATGTAAGAGCAACTATTAATTTTGAAAGCTTGTACAGAAATACAGCCCTCAAGCCAGACAAATCTTTCTGCTTTCTTTCAACAATTTTAATAGATTCTATGACCAAATAAATTCAGTCATAGAAATTAAATCTTTCCTTAGAAGTCTGCATGTATTGTTAACCTCCTTTATCGTTAAGTACTTTTCCTAGGAACAAACTGAGAACCAACATTTCTCATTAATAACCAGCAGAAGAAGGTCTTCCTCCCTTTTACCTCCTCAGCTGACTGGCTGACAAGTTTCTGTGAACCCCTGCTCTGGGTACCTAACTCTTTCCATGATGTTCTTGAAAGACCTTCAGGGTTGAGGGGAAGGAATAACTGGGTTAGAGAGATAGGAGCTGCACTAAGCATCCATCACTGCACAAGACCTTTCTCACGTTTCTGCAACATGAACCTCATGAATAGTGCAGATTAAATCAGATTAAATTCATAAGAAGGTGCCTTTGAAGGCTTATAACAAACAAGTCCAAAACAATGACAATGAGAAATTTTCTTCCTACATTCAACTATTTTTATTGTACTTTTAATATATATACAGTAGACATATTTCCTGTGGATTTTTTCCTAAGCTGGTTGCCAAATGTGTGCAATATTGTAGCCCTGGGGCTCAAGTAAACCTTTCCTTTGTGATTATTCAACTGCCAACAAGGGGAGTTAAAAGGCAGCCTTATAGCAGGGATGCTGGGTCAATGAGTTTCCTGGTGCCAGTCTTTGCCTGTGAATTCCAGTCACAGAAATGCCTCTTATGTATTTCCCAGTGGTTTTCAAAATGTATGACAAGAAGGCTTTTATCTTTATTACTTCTCTCCTACCATTCAAAATCTCCCAGTCATTTTCTCTGTCTTTCCTGAGTAAAGTTTGAACTTTATAAATCACATGCGAAGATAAATACCAAGAGACAAATAAAGGCCACTATTGATATAGTGCAGCAATTTCAGCAAAAATATTTATTGGCAATCATCTGCCTAAGAAAGAGCAAAAACAGATTACTTCTGTCTGACTGAAGTTTCAGCCATTGTTATTATATTGGAAAACCCGTTAAGCCCTCAGGGACAGATTCAATGGCCTCTGCCACAAACCTTAACAGCCTCCACAGAGAAAAAAAGATGAATGCAGTAGCTCCAAAATTACCATATCCAGTCAAGTGATGTGAGTAACATAACGCTTCAAACATAAACATGTGCTTCTCTTTTCTCTTTATTTTCTCATTATGTAAAAAACTCATTGTGCTTTGATTATTTTAAGAAAGGAGCTAGAAAAGCTGAGGCAGTATTGTGGGGCTGTTAAATAATGTTTAGTTTGTTGTTGTTCAGTCAAATCCCATTCCACATTCATCTTCTGATCATCTCCTGAGGTATACTACACTAGACTAAGTCAGCAATGAGTAATGATTCAGGGAAGGAGCTAAAAAGGTCCAGTGCAGTGAGAGCTGAGGACAGTTCACATGTCCAAGTAGCAAACCACCTCAGGCCAACCAGCCACAGGCTTTCCAAAATCAGAGGCAACTCTTGAAAATTCACCACCTACTCAAATCTTCTGTGTTAAGCAGACTAAATTACTTGTGAAGGAAATGCGAAAAATGCTGATTCAGTCAATAAAAGGGTGCAGGGTGTCAATTTTCTCATCTATATTTCTATTAATACACTGATACATATTTTTAATCACTAAATCATCCACTGGATTAATCAGCATACCCATCTGTGTGCCAAACTGAAGAGAAATTGAAATACCCGTGACTCTCACAGAACGGTTCATCCCAGTTTGTGTATGCTGCTACTAGCAATTACCTATCCTTATATCCAAGAGGAATGCACAGCTTTCTCCTTTCCTGCAGTCTAATGACAGACAGTTTTAAATAACACCCACAAGGAATAGTCCTCAAGTTCTGACTCATTTCTTTCTTGCAAAGAGTTTTGAGTCTAAATCACAGTCTATTAATTACTCTTACATCATTTAATAAATAAGACAAACTTCTTAAGAGTAGTTTAAAAAGGAGGTAGCCATGTAACTTAATCTGACTTGTTCTCAAAGTCTTTGATCAAAACTAACCCCAGAGAGCCTTGGGAATATCTGCTCTAACTTCCCTGGCAATTGATGACCAGGCGCAAGCCATGGAAATACTCGTGCAGCACTGCAAATACCAGCTGGTCTCCCGGGCTTTCCCATCGCTCACTTCTTGACACCTGATGTCAGCTGGGCTCACGCAAGTAACTCCACAGGGCAACCCTTCTGTCGTATAGCCTGGCCACGGGACTTTCAGTCAGCTCAGGACACGTGGAGTTAGGGGTCTACCTCTACTAACAAAAACACAGCTGCATGCTGTTAAAGCAGTTGGTGGTTAAGTGAGGAATAATAAATAATGCCTTGTCCTGCCTGGTGCAGTGGAATGTGATTGTGGGAGAGGAGACAGAGCCAACAGCACTCAAGAGAATTCATGTGTGTTACCCAAAGGTCAAGAACCACAGTCGCAGTTTAAAGCCTGAGTATATCAGTACTGCTTTTTAAAATGAGAATCATCACAAAGAATTTGTCAGGAGGATTTCTGCTTTCTACCATGGATTCCTCCAAATCTGGGCCATAATGTCCCACTTGTCACCAGGCTGGGTGAAAGGGAAATGCCAACTTTTCCCTCCTTGAATGAACAGATTTTGGCTTTATGCAGAGAATATTTTTCCCTGACAAAAAGCACCAAATTCAGTTCCTATTTTACAACTTCCTTGACAACATCTGTACACAGATTTGGGCTCAAAAATAAGTCAACAAAAACATTCCTAGAATTCCCTTTTCACAAGGAATAGATCCTTTGTTTCAGGACCTTTAAGGATATGGAATAACCATACAGCGGTGTAATTTGACTGAAGCACCAAAAATAATCTAATTGCTTTAGCAAATTGAGAGAGTAAAAAACAATTGGACAATTTTTGTCTAATTCAAGGCATTTCCTTCAGTGACTATTAAAAACAAACAAATAAAAGCGCATGGGGAAAGAAAAAAAAAAAAAAAAAAAAGTACCGTAGATAAATATTGAGATAGGCCTGTTTTCTCAGCTATGAGTGTGGTCCTGAGTGAAAACACTGAAAACACTGAAGTATTGGATTTTATCTAAAAATTCTGTTTTTCCGTGACTTTTCTTTCCTGATATGTGTAGGCTTTTCTGTGTTTGAAGAGCTTGGAACATGTTTCCTAAAACTTGCAGGCTGTTTTCTGCTCCCTCCTCAAACAGTGATTTCAAATATTGGAGGAGAGAGAAGAGAAAGTTGCAAGTTTTGCCATACAATGGCAATAACTAGCAACTCCAGTAATAAATGGAGGTAAATATTATTTGAATAGACCAAGGATAAAGTATACAAATAAAAAGTATACAAGTATACAAATAAAAATATCCATTCAGTTCTGCTCTAAAGCAGAACTCCTGTTCTAAACAGGAGTTCTGAAAGGAAACTTTTTTCAAAAGTTGTGAAAATTCTTTTTTTCTCCCACATTTGTCACTCTGAAATCTGAGAAACACCAATATACAGAAACATGTAGCTATTTTTAACAGGAAAACAAAACAAAACAAAACAAAATAAAAGCCATAATGCATGGGAACACTGCCTTATTAATAGTTGACAGTGATTTGACTATACCTCTTACCTCAGGTGGTTTTATTTTTTCAAACTTGTTATTTCTTTCTTGTAGATGTTTAAAATACATTTATCTTCTATCGTATTACAACTAGGTGTCTGATTTCAGGTTCTCCTTATTCTGGCATGGCTCCCATCCATCTCGTGTTGCAAAGTTATGTGAAGTCTTTCAATTCCTTGTATCTAATGGGGCAGGTTTCAGTAGCAGCCAATAATTTCATATTCTCAAAGCCATAAAACTATTTCTTGGTAAATTGTAAACCAAGATATGTCAGCTAGTTAGAACCTCAAAATTAAACTGCTCATAATATAATTTTATATAATTTTCTTATCAGAGAAAAAAAAAAAAAAAGATTATTCACTAACAAAGAGATATGATCAATATAACCTTGAAGAGCAGCATATATTCAGGTATCTTTTGAAGCCTAACTTGGTTTCACGATCTTCACAAATTCCTTCCTACTGCAAGCAGAACTGAATGCCAATGCTTTTCTGCAAATGTTTATTTACACTTTTAAATGAATTTGCTTCATTACTGTTTGCTCCTTGTTCCTGTTCACTCCCTACAGCTACTCAGATAAAAGATGTATTTATGCTTGAAAGCACAATGGTATTAAAAGGATCTGAGCTACCTTCTCTTTCTTTTCCTGTATATATTTGATTAAACTGCATAGATTCCTTGTGGGCACTTGGTATCTAACTCCCATTGAAAACAGTGGGCACTATATGCAAAAGTAGGAAGAGAGTGTCAAAGTGATTTACAGCACTATATCCTAATTTTTTTATTTTTTAATTTTTCTGTGAAAGCAAAGGCAACTTTAGAGGCAGAATATATTAAACATGGCACAGACTTTTGTCACATCAGTAGCTGTGCTTCTATAGAAGCTTGAAGATATATGGAGACACCTCTGTGCCCTGAGCTGGGTTTCTCTGAGCCGCAACACCCAGGTCTCTCTGTCATGCTGAATGCTCATCTTTACCCAGCTCAGATTACACAGAGCTGTTTTCTATCTTTAGGCTGACTCACGTTTAAGCCTACCTCATGCCGAATGAGATGAGCTTTGGGGATATACGCTACAACTCGTTAGCTATGGTTGCTGCTGCTGGATGGTGGGCCTACCCTCTCTACCCCTGGCCCCCTGCCACAATGAAGATTCTTTCAGATCTGGTTCTGAACAGTGTTTTCTTGGCAGTTTGTTGGGTGTATTTTTTTTCACAAAGTAGAGCTGTCATCGTAGGTCATGGATGAACACTGATCTCTCATATAGTTTAATTCTGAAATTACACATAATCAAATACAGATTCAAGATTCCCTGTTAATTACAGAGGGATAGCTGACTCAGTACAACAGAATTTCAGAAAAAAAAAAAAAGAAAAAGAAAAAAAAAAGATTGTGGTTAAATGCAAACATAAAAGGATGAAAACATTAAAAATAAATTTAAAAAAATGCACCAATGAATGTGTAGACTGTTTTCTGTTGACAGAAAGAGAGGATCCAGTCCAACGGCACAGGAGTGGTCCATTTCTAAGAACTGACACCTGCACTATACACAAGACTGCACACTGAATGACGCACAGTTGCTCATTACTATGGCTAGAAGCGATATGTTTGACATGAATTCTAAAAATAAGGAAAACCAGAACTCTAACCCGTTACACCAAGGCTTTCTGTGATCACTGGCAATGTATAGTGTTCTGACACAACACACTCCAACAGTGTCATGATGAAAAGAAAACTCAGTCTTGAGATTCCTTATTGATAATGGCAGCTGGTTATATTTAACCATGAAACACAGATTGTTCTCATTATTCATCACTAACTCTGAGGAGGAAGACAGCATCTTTTATGAGCTTACAACTGGATGAAAATGAAATTCCTTGTTTTAAGGCATCAAAAACATTGAATAACTTACATACATTACTGACAAGGTAAAAGAATGAAGGCTAAATCCTACTTTTAAAATTAAGCATGGAAAGGAAAGGAGAAAGGAGAAAGGAAGACAAACCAGTCCCCTCAGTGACTGTTAATATTCCACATAATGGGACAGAAAATAAAATTGTTTTTAAAAACTGTGAAACTACAGAGAACAATTCATCTAGGGAAAGCAAACAAAAAAACACAACTCATAAACAACTTTAAAGTTTAACTTTGGCAACCTCTTAGATGGTCTTTCATGATTCTAGATTCAGGAAATCAGAAGTATTATGTCTAATGCAGCAATCTAAAAGGAGGAACAGGGTTCTAGGAACAACAGACTTGCCTCAAGATGTCAACGAGATTGAATCCCAGAACTGCATGCAGTTAGGGCTAAGGAAAAAGGAGTTTACAGCTTCCAACTACATCGAATCTACTCATCTATTTGCTCCAGATGCTATTACTCCCATATACCTTCTACAATAAATTATCCCTCAAGACTGACTTCAAGCAGAATTCTTGGAAAGTCCATTGGAGCACACCCTGTGAGGAAATGTGATCCAAGCCACTAGCTGTCTATTGGCTTTCAGAAGTGCCAATAGGGAGATTAGACACTAGCTTTGACCATTAAGATTAAAAATTAAAAAATAAAAATAAAAAATAAAAATCTCTTACTGGAGCAAAACATAAATTAACTAAGCAACTGACAATGTATGAATCTGACTGGATGACTCAAACATTATTTATACTTCTCTCATGACAGACTTCTCACTGGCAACATCACAATATAAAATAAGGCATCATTCAACATTTTCAAGACATGATTCTACACCCTAAAATTAAGCGTAATAAATTCAGCTGTCTTGGAATAATTACATTAAAGTTTCACTGGCACTTTGAACAAACCTATGGTATTACAACTTCAGCTTAAAATAGTGACCAGTTTAAACTAAACATTTGTTTAACATATTTTCATGCAACATGGATTTAATAGTAATTTAGAACTATAATTTTGGTATTCAATTTAATTAGTCTGTGACTTTTTGTTGCCATTTATCTAAACTCTGTAAGCCTTAAGTCTGTGTGACAATGATTAATACACCAAAGTCAAGCCCATTAGAAAATAATAATAATAATAATAATAATAATTCTCTTTACTAAGAAATTATTTGAAATGGGCTGTAATCTCCAAGTTTTCAGAAGGAGTATAATTCTTTCTTGAGACCACAAATTTCAATACAGCCAGTTGCAAAGATGGGAGGAGAATAAAAACATCCAAGAACCTCAACAGGAATTGCACTAATAAGCCTAGCAGAACCCTTTAACAAGGACAGGTACACACAACAACAATTTGACAAATTTTGTTGAGCAGATCTTAGTTCTTTTTTTTTGGCAAAGCAGCCATCTTTGAAGGGTGAACAAGAGCAGCACATGCTATGTTGGTCAGGTATTTGATTTTTATCTCATATGCAAAATTGGAATAGTACAAAATTGACTGGAAAAATCACATGAAAACAAATAGCAATAGCTATTCTTCAAACATTGTGCTCTCTAACAGGGTTTCCTTTATACTTACCTGCTATTTTCACTCATTTTTCTAAACATGAATCATACAGTACATTTATGAAATATGACTGAAGTTGCAAGAACTTTGAAACAGGCATTAAAAATCAGATTGACCATGCCAATTATTATTATTATTATTATTAATCTGAACAATTCAGATTGCAATTTAATAACAATTCATTCCTAAACTCTTGGCCACCCTTATCCTCAAGAAATCATAAGAAATGATATAATGAGCTGGTGTCGTACTCCTATGCTGCACATGCATTGTTCTCTTCTTTCATCTCCATCTTCCTTAGCTGTTACAGAACATGCACCACACTGTGTGCATGCATGCCTGCACATGCGTACTTTTAAACACAAGAAGCTCCCATTCCTGATTAGCCTTTAAGCAGTACCAAAATAAATGTTCAGTAACACATGCTTCTTAATCAGGTTGCACCAGTACACTTCATCATGGCATTTCAGAGTTACGATGAAGCTGGTAATAGCCACGATTGTACAGTATACTGAGGTCATACATTTCTTTCTAAAATAAAAGCATGATTTAATATGAAATAGCAACACTAACCTACCTTATATCATCAGTTTTGAAGAGGAAATGACCCCACAGATTAATGAGGAATTCTGCCCAGAAGTCAAAGGTATGAAAAAGCTTTATTATTAAACAAGAGCTAGATATAATCAAACCTACTTGAAAAGGCCCACCCTTTAATAGAGAGAATCGAAAACAGCAGAGTAGTAAGAGTCCGTATTTATCTCTGGTATAACACCAATGAAGCCAACAGAACTCCTTGAAGTTCAGTTTGCCTGACTGCCACATGGCAAGTATGGCAAGTCATCTGCTAAGCTGAAAGGTATGATAGATGGAAAAAGCAATGCCATTTTCCTTTCCTGTTTAGGAAACAATATACTAAGAAATAAGACACTATAGGACTGTGACTCAGAAAATGTCTGTTTATTATTATGTAACAACTGATAAAACCTACCAAAAAATTTATAAATCCAAATATGACCATGCTCCAGGAAGTCCTATGGAATGAAGAAATCATGATTTTTTCCTAGAAAACTTTTATTTATTTTTTTTGTATACTGTAAATGCTGAACATAATTATGGTGTAAATAGCATGCAACTAAACACTAATTTATATAGATAACTTCCTTGAAAAAGCAGTCAGAAATGCAATAGGTTACACTTTACTTTTTTTCAAAATCCTAAATAAAAATTAGGAGACCATTCATCCATCCAATCAAGTCAGGCTTATTATATTAATCTTCAGACTAGAGATAGTGATTCACTTATTCCTAGCACTAACACCAAATACAATATTGTTCCTAAAACTCCCTAAAGGTACACTGTAAACAGACATAAATAGAGAATAACTCAGAACAGAGCACATAAATACCTTTTTAAAATTAACAAACCTGGATTTTTTGGGATATGTGAGCAATAAAATGAAATCACCTAGCACCTTTTTACAAAATGCATCTAAATATTTCTCATTCATAGCCTGCTTCTGGCTTTACACTCCATGACTAGGAGCAAGTTTTGCTTGCGGTGATGAGTGGTCTCTGCTCTGTCAGCAACTGACAGCACCTAACATTTAGCTATTTCAGACACTCTGTTCAGTATCTTTAACCCAAGTTCTGCACTTGACAACAAATTAGGGATTGAGCAGTCCCTGGGAAGAGTGCTTATAGGAGCCACGAATTTCACACTATTCTCAGTACAGGTCTGTGTCATCCTGTTTACATCACGCATCATTCATCTCCTGTGATGAAATGCGATCCTGCATTTTAAAAAAAGAACTCCGTAACAGTGAGGATACTATATCTTTGTGCGAAGTGTTTCACATATTTTCCGTGGGCACAAACTGCTCCCACTTCTATTTAAATCTCTGCAGCTCTCTTTGCTGGACATTACTTGCTTCAGGAAGCTCATTCAGGAGGTGCTTAACATAAGAGGGCTAAGCACCAGCATGGCAGCAGACAGCAGCATGGAAGGCGAAGAGAAGGCTAGCACAACTCCTGCAAAAAGGGCTGTCCGCAAGATCCGAACTGCCACCCTAGTCTTCAGCTTGGCGCGAGGTTGGCAGCAGTGGGCAACTGACCACAACGTAAAGCAAGCCCAAGAACCCACTGGGTGGATCCCCAGTGCAGAGGACTTATCAACTCAGCCAGCACAAGGAAGACCCTTTGAAAAATGGCCAGTTCCATCCGCCAAGAGGGACCAAGGAAAAGACGATGAAAAATCATCAGCAAAGGAATCAATGACAATAAGAGATGCTGAAAAAAAATCAAGGGAATCGGATGAAGCACTCAAAAAGTTCAACATTAAAAGCAAAGAAGTGACCAAGACAGTTGTAAGCAAAGCCTACGAACGAGGAAGTGACGTTAGCCTCCTCAGCGACAGATACGAGAACAACAATGGCAGCTCAGAGATGATCAAGTTCAAAGAAGAATCAAATGCTATTGACAAAATTCTTAGTGCGAAATTATCCCCCACAATAAGGAGAAAGTGTTCAAACATGGTATCAGAGCTGACCAAGGGCTGGAAGCAGATGGAACAAGAGGACAAAGTGGGGACTAAGGAAGAAATGCTGCTTAACTGCCATGATGACAGCATGGATGCAGAGGACAGTGGCTATGGGGAATCAGAGGACAGACTTGAGCCAGAGGAGAGTGAACGAGAGGTGATGGCTGTGAGGATTAAACGACCTGTGCCATCTTTGTAAGTAAAACACCTCTGTTACAGTATCACAAATGGTTAGCAGACCCTGAAATGGGAACAGGTTTCCACAAGAAATAAGTGAAATGAGATCAGTAAAAAACAAAACAGAACAAAAAAACATAGCAAATGGTCAAAGAGAAAGAATAATTCCTAAAGAAAAAGCAAAACAATAATAATAATAATAATAAATCCAGAAAACCTTTCACATATCTCTCTACACTTAAGTCAGTAACTTTTGACTGTAGCCTTGCATTTCATGTACTATATACATAAGAGGCACAGGAAGTTATATTTGGGAAATGTTAAATTTAATTTTTGACACTAGGTTTATTGGTTCATCTAAATCACTGCTTACCTCTTAATATTTTAGTCCACATTTCAGATTAACATTTTTTCTTCCTCAAGAACCCACAGCTATTCAGATGATCTTAGAGGCCTTTTCTAACCTGAATGATTCTACGATTTCAGCAAATACTAATTCTAAAGCAACACACTTGAGCAAATAATATTTCAAAATATTTACTCATTATTTTGCTTTGTATAAATTGTGAATAATCTTGGGAGTGATTTGCCCAGAATGTCCAAAAAATAGATATTGAGGGAAATACTTCTAGATACATCTTAACAAATCTGGGTTCACTGCTTCTCTTTGGAAGCTTTCCATATGGATTTGGAATTCTGATGGAACTTCTCTGTTTGGGGTCCCAGTTCCTATGATATTAGAAAATATTCAGCCTGCCTCTACTTCTGAAAGAGTGATTTGAATCATGGTATAAATCATTTCTAAACCATGTTATAAGTCATTTGACAAAAAGAGCATTTGAATCATCATTTGAATTCATTTTTCAAATTCAATGCCTCTGTGTGGGTACACACACATACGCTCTCTCTCTAAGTATGCTCACGGAGTCTGTTGTGGAACTTTCAGACATACAGACTTTCTTATGCCCGTAACTGGTGTGAACAGAAAGGAAGGAGAAAAAAATATTACTTACTGATGTAGTTACTACAGGTTCTATAAATAAATAAATAAATAAATAAGAGAGAGAGAGAAAGAATTAAGTAGCAAAATCGTAGTATCAGACAGTTTTGAGTAAGGCTTCTTTTAGTAAGAGGATTGTGCTTGATGATTACTACACAACGGCAGCTGCATATTCAATTTAGAGTCCAGGTAGTAAACAAGTAAGGTTCAGCCACAGGCAGGCGGTGCTGGGGAAGCCTCCCAGAATTGCAGAAGAACAGCAGAAGCTGGTAGAAATTCCCCAGTTTGCTTTCCCAGAGACCTCCAGCAGAACAAACTTTTCAGAAGATGGCTACAAACAGTTGCGCTGTTGCCAGACTTGCCCGAAGATACTTGCCAAACCCACTCACTGCTCCCTTCTCAGAAAAAGATGAGAAGGTCCACATGTCCAACTGCACGAGGGGAAGCTGTAGGCAGCTGTTAGAGACATAGCACGTTATTTGCTCCAGTGCTCTGCTTCACAAACTCTGTAATGTCCCAGTAGACATGAACGTGCAGCTGAGCCTGAACTGTTCCGGCACACAACCTCACATCTAACTTTACATTTGTGATGAAGGAAAGCACTGCCTCTGTGGCCAGGGCGTGCTAAGGCTTCTCTGGGGCAGGGAGGGCAGCTGGGGCCTAACTTTGGCTGGGGCAGGGTCTGGCAGAGCTCCCCTGCCAGAGCAGAGCCCTGGTAAGAGACTGGTGCCAGGACACGGCCTCCTGTCAGGGCCATGGTGTGGTGAGGCCTGAGTCTCCGCCAACTTCTGCTCTGCCTTGCACGTGTATGAGACAAGCATAAGGCTCTTTGAGATGAGAAGGCGAGAGAGTCACCCACTCGCTCAGCCTGTGTGGAAGGACTAGCAGGACAGCAGGAATCAGAGGGCCAGGGCCAATAGGCTCAATGTTACATCCCAATTGCCATTTCAGAAACCAGAAACTGGAACCAGCACAGATGAAAATACCAGAAGTGGTTTTGTGATCGTTCTGCAGACAGCCAGGCAGACTCTGCCAGTCCCACTAACTAACCAGGTTTTGTACCGCCCTTCCAGAGAGCGCTTACCATGGCCACCATTAAAACCAGGACTATGTCAACCACACAGTAAATTGCAGCACAGATACCTGAACACGGGTAGCTATTTTAACTACTCAGACTGGTTACTAAACAACGCTTTGCTGTATAACTGACCAGCCATCTCCCACAAGGAACAAATGGTTAACAGTCAATCTGAAAAAGCTCTCCAATAACCCACAGGGTGAAAGTCTGTGGTCCCTAATTTTGGGAGGGACTGCATGCACTGTCCTTTGACAGAAATCAGCAGAAAAACAAACTGTCAAAACAAAGATTTCACACATTAGGAAAAGAGCACCATTTTACCTGCAAATAATGCCAATTAAAATAAATTGCTCACTAAAAATTTGATAGTAGAGGCAAAGCAGCTATCTTTCCTTTAAACCTTACATATGTTTTCTCCATATGTTTAGTTCTGGTGCTGCTACCTAGGGAAAAATAGATTAGCCATATTTACTGAGGTGCCAATGACAGAAATAACACCCTCTCTATTACTTACAGCCATTTCTTCCACAGAAATCTGTCAGGAGCCTTTTTCTACATTTATAATGCTATTATCAGGACTGGATTATTTTTTTTCTAAACTACCCACTCTTATGTTTTTATTTTTTATAGCCTCAAAATACATTATTTTAGCCTGCTGTTTTTATGAACCTTCCAGTTTGGCTTAATCATCTTCAAAAAGTCCATAAGTATATGGTTGTTAAAGCACATCTTCTATTTTCCTCACTACATCCCAGAAAAAAATAAATAAATAAAAAGCATAATTGCCAGCATTTTTCCCCTCACATCAGCACCTTCATGACCTCCAGCTGCAACATTTACTGCAGTCAGGCTGCTTCCTTAGTAGAGTGAATGTTAACTGCTACAGTCCTAGGAAATACTATTTCATTTCTGTTTAGGAGCCAAAGGGGCACAGCAGAGAGATGAAATTCTTGCATTTTCCCTAAAGACAGGACAGCAGGGAACACAGGGCACAGGCACTGCTGTCATACAAGTTCAGAATGCAATTTGGTTATCACTTTGGTTAACAGGTAAACTTCTTTGAATGTTGCAGTTAACAGGCTTGTTACAGTAGGTTAAGCTCACAATCTTCAGTTTGGATTCACAATCCATTGCATTAGGCACTGTATAGACAAGAAAAAAAGGATTCTTTAGGTGTATGACAGTTTATTATGTTAGTTCATCAACAAGTTAAACAACGAGGAAAATTGCACTTTGGCAATCAGAACAGGAAGATGCATTTAAAAAATATGAAATATGGAACTTCTAAATCCATTTAGGGCATCGTAAAAGCAAAAGGATAGATATAATGATGTTTTTTCTCAACCACTGAAAAGGTGATAAGGATAAGGAAGGTGATAACAGTATTCAGCTAAAAAAGAAACATGGGCTTCGGTAGGAAAAGATGACAGTACTTGCTAGACAGTTGAATTAAAAAAAAAAAAAAAAAAAAAAACATAAAGCCTTTAGAGCAAGCCTTCTCACTCCGTTGTCTTCTCTCCACCTCTCTTCTCTCTTTCAACAAGCTTAGTAGAAAACAAAGCAATGGTCAAACAACAGGCAGCAGGTTTGTAGTCCTCTGTACTGTTTTGCTAACTGTAGTTTGTTCTGACTGTTCCTGTTAATATTCAGCAGATATTACTGGGCTAGTTTCAGAGCAGCCTTCTGGGGACTAAAAGTATTAGAAAACAAATTACTTCGGCATAGCCACAGAACAACGTACTCCCTAGGCAAGCTCTGTACAGATGCAGTGACAGGATGTGGACAGCACAAAGACTAGCTCAGACTATCTATAACTCCTCCACAACATGTGACATTGGTCACTAGAGGAAAGAACATCAAGAATCTGTCTGCCTGCAGCCATCCAGTAATAAAATGCTGCTACAAACATGTACATGCACAAGATATATTAAGATCTCTGAAGATCTCCTCAGCCTTTGACCTTGACACCAATTTCAGTAGCCTTAATTTTCTTCCAGCCTCATACACCTGCCCAAGGGAATATGAATTTTGTACTTCAAAAATTGTTCAGAACCATAGATAAAATATGTATAGGCAGAGACCTACTGTACTTTTTTTTTTTTTTTTTCTTAAAAAAAAAAATCAACATCTATTGTAAGGAACATTTTTCCAGACACTGCCCTCTATGCTACAGTCAAAAATAGCTGAGGCCCTGGTCTGTTCATTTGAAATTACTGTCACCTGAAACATTAAGACAGGCAGATTTCAGGCTCTGCAGAGCAGACAGAAATGGGGAGCTATGTGACTGAATGAAGGCACAGGTAATCAGCAGCATACCGTCTCATATCCCTACCGAATTCAGTCAAAATAGGTTCAAATCTAGAAAGTGGTAGCATAGATGAGATCAAGCTGTTATCAGTGAATTTGCTTTTCAATGCCATCTGAAATGTGGAATAAAAGCCCTCAAAGAACTAGTTTAGAACTGGTGAAAACATGCCACCTGGTGGTCAGCATCTGGTCTGAAAAAATACAGTACATGTTAATATTCAGACTAGTACCAGGATTGTAATTAAATGATGAAATGCAAAGCTCAAATACTGTTTTTGTTTCTTTCAGCACAAGCAAGCTCAGCGAGGAAAGGAGCACTAAGGCTCACAGGAAATACAGCCCCGTTAATAGCTTGAAGGACAGGTGGCAGGAATGGGCAGACCAGCACATTACATCACAGAAGCTGAATCCCTTCAGTGAAGAATTTGACCACGAGCTGGCCATGTCCACACGCCTCCACAAAGGAGACGAAGGGTACGGCCGTCCGAAGGAAGGAACCAAAACTGCTGAAAGGGCCAAGAGAGCTGAGGCCCACATCCACCGGGAGATCAGGGACATGTGCTTCATCATTGAATCAATGGCAAAACCACGGCGTGATGGCAAGATCCAAGTCACTTTCGGGGAGCTCTTTGAGAGATACGTTCGTATTTCAGATAAGGTTGTTGGGATTCTCATGAGAGCCAGGAAACATGGACTGGTGGACTTTGAAGGAGAAATGTTATGGCAAGGAAGGGATGACAATGTCATAATTACATTACTAAAATAGGCATGCTAGGACAAGAGCAACTTGCCTTGGAAAACCTCTGTTTTTCCCTTGCTGTTAGCTTTTGCACACTTGGAATACAAGATGTTTCCACCCCCTGGAATAGAAAAGACATTGAGCATTTTTCTAAATAGAAGCTTTGTAACTATTGCATGATAAGCATCCAAATGGATTTTTCTCTGTACCAGGAGGGCTTCTTTACTATACCAAAAAAAAATAATTAAAGAAAAAATATATTGAACAATAAGCAGATGAACATAGAAAGCCATAGTAATAAAAACAGCTACAAATGAATTCTGATTTCCACTTATCCTTACATTCAAGGTCCTCTCGACTATTTAAACTAGGATATCACGAATATAAACCATGCCAGATCAGAAGCTGAATGATCTAAACTCAGGCCAAGCTTTTCATCTGTGAAAATGATCTTGTGTGCATATTTCCCAACTAATCATTTGAATGCATGCAAAAAGGGTTTATTTGAACACAATCAAGGATGCCATATTTGTTTGTTATAAACAGTATAAGCAAATACTACTGCAGCATTATTCTATGGCAACTACTGACAATTTTCTCTTACATATCACAGAAACTAAGACAAATTCTTTTATGAGATATTTTTTTATTATTCAATGTATTGATATAATTTATTAGATTATTTCATTTTTGGCTGATGAACAGAAAACACCAAAGAGAATACAATACACTAGAAGGTTTGAATAGATAGCCACATAGAAAAATATCTTATGCAATATTGTGCTGTATATCATCTGAATATCTATGCATCTTTCTTATAAATACAGGGGAAAGCAACATGTAACATTCAGATCAAGATGCCCGGGGAAGTAATTGGCATAATGAAAAAACAATGTTGTTTCCCCTCATAGGATTCTTTCAAAGTGAAAGAAAAAATATCTTCTTACAGAAGAAAAGGGTGTGTGAACACCTTGCCTCTGTGATAAAACAAGAACTGCTAACATATCACGAGAGTACAGGTACTCCAGTTTGAGCCTCCAATGAACGTATAAATTATATCTTTTATAAGCAAGTGATACAAGAACTGGTTACTATATGTCTCTTGTAAGTTGATGGAAAACAGTATTTTAGGCACAGTTATATATTGTGAATCTAAGGAAGAAAAAAATATTACTACTTGGATTCAATAGCACTTATTTAACATTTTCTTGCAATCTCTCAGACTACTTAAATAGATCTGTAAAACTGACCTCTAAATGTGATATTTATTTATCAGAATGTTTACCTGGATATTCCTCCCTTATTCTTCACATCTTTATATAATGACTTACATCTGCCTAAGTTGCTTTTAGAACGTTTGCTTGTCAAAGGAATATATGAGTTGTAAATAAACAATTATTTTTTTGGTTCTTTCTCCCACACACTAGAAAAAAATACATTTGTTCCTATTCTTAGAAGTAAATAAAATGACTATGTTGTTTTGAAATACAAGTACCTTTTCCTGTTCACAGGTACTGAAGGAAGTGAAGGTTTCTCTGTCCAAAACACCACAACAAGATTTCAAAGTACACGGAAATGAAACAGCATACTAAATATCTGTACAAAGAACACACCCTAAAGGCAGAACAGGCTGCTCAGAGAGGCTGCAGTCTCCCACCTTGGAGATCTCTAAAACCCACCTGCATGTGGTCCTGGGCACCCTGCTCTGGGTGGCCCTGTTTGAGCAGGGGGTTGGACCAGACAATCTCCAGAGAAGCCTTCCAACCTAAAGCATCCTGCAATTCTGTGAAATGTTAGGTGAATTATATCATATTTCTGCTCACAAGAACTCTCATCCTATTACTGGACAACACAGCAGAAATTAGATTCACACAGATACTTTTTTCAGTGTTATCTTAATGGGAGATTTAAAGCTCAAGAATACTTCACCGCTATATGAGGAATTACATACATCATCTTTCATTCAGTGTCCTTAGGCAGTAGGAACAATGTATTTTTGTATTGAAACACTCAAACATGGTATACTACCAAGAGATGCATTTCAGCATCACGCATGTTTACAGCATGCAGTAAGAATTTGTGCTTTTACTGCTCTTGCCCTGTACAATGAAGGCCAGGCAGACACCTGACTAGGACTGAATAAGCTGCTGGCATTCTCAAATCCAGCCTTCTTCATCAAGGTTCATTACAGCACATTAAGTACTCTGAAGGTAACAATTGCTCATGATCCAATCTTAACGTATGAAATTTAAACATATCTCCATGTAAGTTGACAATGAGATTCAAAAATTTTACCTACCTAAACATTTTGAGAGCAACAGATTATAGATGTTTGACTTTTCTGCAGGCTCCTCTATGGCAGAAATCATAATGGACAAGCCTGTACTTTAACAGTTTCATATAATGCATAAACTAGTGTAGGCAGGAAAGGCAAGGACTGACTAAGCTGCAGGAAAAAACTTTTCAGCTGACCTGCAATTCCCATTGACCAAGGAGATGGGGAACCTTCCTGTTGCCTTTGCGGAATGCAGCAGAGAATTGAACTCCTCTACTTTCATACACCTTCAGCAACAGACGAGACCAGTGGCATTCCACTTTTTTTGTTGTTGTTGTTGAACCTCCACATTTAATATAGCTGGTATCTTCTTGCGTATTATAACATCAAATATGTGCATTTCTACTTATTATATAGGATAAAAACAAGATTTGTTGAGAACAGTAACATTAAAACAATTTGCATGAAGAAAAAAGACTAGTCTTCAAGCTCACAAGCTCTCTTCAAATCTCTCACCTTCGTATTCTTAGACCAACATTGTAACAACACAATCACGACCATACAGCACAAAAGCAGATCTCACTGCAAGTAACTTCTTAAGCTTCCCACATTCATAGTCATCCCAAAGGCAACTTGAACAGCTTTATGCAACAAGACCTACACTTTCATTTCTCCACTCAAAATATTTATTTTCAATTGGATTAAAAAAAAAAAACACACATGTAATGACTAATGATTTGTCTAACGTTGTTCCCCCATTTACCTTTAAATAGGAGGCATCATGCAAAGCCTTCTAAAACATCTGAAGTATTTAATATTTCTCTTGCACAAAAAGTGTAAATATTGATATAGTTTATGATATATAGAAGTGTTTCATGCAGGTTAAATGTTTCATAAAAAATCTTTTACATGAAGTAAAGATGTGGCAAGTTTCTGTGCAAAGTAGCTGAAGAAAAAAAATCCAAATTCATTAAAAAAAACTGAATAAAGTGTTTAGTACTCCATAATAAATAAATTAATAAATGAATAAAATGTAAAGTACTCCATAAATTCTCCATTTTAACTCCGCTCTTTTCCTGTGAAACTAGCATGACCTTTGCTGAATTTAAAATATTCTACTTAAACTCCAAATAGTAAGACGAAAGTCAGAGACTGCTTGATTAAAGCAGTCTTTGAAGATTTTAAGACCTGATTTCCTATTTTTGACTTGCTTAAAATAGGTTTTCAAAGGGGCTAAGCAACACTGTATGTTTACAAAACAATCAGCCTTTCAGATAGAGTAAACAACACAGTTACTGTTATGGTAGCTTACAGTTGCACATTATTTTCCTAAAGACTCTGATCACCCCTGATTATTTCTGATAAAGAACAATTCCTGATAGGTAACATCTCCTCCCTTTTCCTGTTTGAAGTTTGTTTAGCTATTGCAAGTGTTGTGCAGTATGCTAGGAAAGCAAAGTTTCTTCCTTGGAATCAAAAAACATCACCTCCTCTTCTGTAGGAACTCTGAGGTACATTTTTCATCTTCTGAATGTAGCTTTCATGTATTCTAATATAAATTTTATTTAAACATAAATTTCACTTTCACACCTCTGTGTTTTTTCTTACAACAGTTGCTTTAAGTGCATGGATCATTCACTAGATGCATATCCCACCCATTGCAAGTTAGCTTCCTCCTCCAATGGGGTAATTCCTTCTTTAAAAGATTTCTCTACAGCCAGAGTTCAGTATTACAGCTCACTTTTAAAGTAAGGTAAGGCTACTGAAATAAGATTAGTTTAGCTGTAGTTGAAAATAACATTTGTGGTGAGGTATTTAGTTGTCACTGACCACAGAACAAATGTTGGCAAGCTCTGTTGCCACAGCTACTGAACTGCTATGCCTACATTGCACCGTATCAACATCTAAGCTAGTCATCCTACCACCACAGGGCACACTGAAAGTTGTTTAGTGTTCAAAAGCACACGTACTACTAGCAGCACAACTATTGCAATATGGACTCAACAAGAACTACAAGCCTTGCCATAAGCATGACAGCAGAAAGCAGAGCTTAAAGAGACATGATACTGCAGTGGGACAGCCAGCAGGACCCGAGTCAACAACTTCGAAACCACTTTGATCTTACTACAGTAAGAATAAGTGTACACCATTCAATCAGCTGGACTTATATATAACATACATACACATATATATATAAGCACGCTCCAGGTACCACAGTGCAGCTCTATTTCATATTGCAGTAGCATGCAGTCTCACGGTGTGAGAAGAGTAGAAGATTACACCCTTGAGTTCCCCACTGCCATGACAATAATCAATTACCCCATGAAGTGTGCTCATTTACATAGGAAGAACATAAGTGAGATTTAAGATTTAAAATAAATAAAATTTAAGTTCAAATATTGAGTAGCAAGTGTTTTTACTCCTTTTCAAATACAGGATTTTATGCAGATATGCTAACTCCTGCATAAATAGATTAACAGAGTAGTAGGATGCAAGTACAAGCCACATGTGAGAAATGGTCTTTCGTAGTTTAATTACTCCATTTGTATAATCTAACACAGACAGGATTTAGACCTGAAAGATGATGTGGTAATAATCCCAGGTATTTCAGCAAAACATCAAGTTAGTCAATGAATAAATCCAAGTACAGTATGCTGAGACACAGAGACTCAGTTTCCTAGCACCGAACTCTTTACAAATGTAGCTCATATACCTGCCCTTCAGTGTATTTCAAAGCTCAGCTCGTGACAGTAACAAAAGCAAATCTTGCCAGGAAAGACGCAAAGGAATCAAATTGCAAAAAATTCCTCTTGAATCAAAAGCAGGGGGTACAACGATAGTGCTCTTGATCTTACCTATACGATTTTATATGTATCATACAGAAGCTAACTTATAACTGATCTTTGATTAACAAAACTCATGGTCTTTCATTAACAGACATGCATTACTCTTTATAGATTCTTCATATGGTTTCATTATTGAGTATAACCATTGTCATTTATACTTCAACTCAAATTAGTTTCTGCTCCTTTAATTTAGTATTTGCACAAATATGATTACTATTGTACTGTTTACTATACTGTTCTTGATTCCCATTATTATGTACCTTTTCCCACAACTCAAAAGTATTTTAGATATTAAAGGGTTGCTGTACTTTTGTATAAGCCTTCAGAGTAACAGTAATTCTTTAAAGAGTTCTTCATAATGGGTTTTAAAATCAAATGTAGGTTTTATTTGTAATATGTGATTCAGATAGAGACTAAGCACTTGAATTAAAGGACTTTTGCCAGCAAGGATAATGTAAGCCACTTTTTTTTTTTTTTTGAAAACGACTGACAATAGTGTATTTCACTCTCACCCCTTCTCGTTGGGCTTTCAAAACAAAATTCACAAAGTTGGAGAACCCTCAAAGTCTTCCCTTCCTAACATTTCAAGTATGTTATATGAATAAGATTTCTTATGACAGATGAGCCTGCAGCATCCCAGGCATAGAGATAAGGTCTCTGGTTCTTATCTGAAGAGCCACCAGTATTACCTCTCATTTATTTGCAGAAGCATAGACTGTACTTGTATTGACAGTATTACTTAGCTTAGTAATTGCAATTTAAGACCGTATGCTGTTAAATTTGGAAAGCTCCAAGGATATTTTACAGCTTCTTTGGAAACCTGTTCCAGTGCTTAATTGCCCTCACTGTGGGGAGAAAAACAAAAAATATTTTTGTCTAGGTGAAAATTTCCCCTGCTGCAGCTTATGGTTGTTGCCTCTCCTCCTTTCACTGCACATTTCCAAAAAGATCCTAAGAAGTCCAAGAAAACCTTCTCTTCAAATCCGCATTACATAGTTGAAAATAGCACTTAGAACTTCCTTTAGTTTTCTCCTTTCCAGGCTAGGCAAATCTGACTTCTTGTAGGATGCATGCTCCAGTCTTCCATTCATTTCAGATGCTCTCCTCTAGACTTACACCAGTTTGCCAATCTCTCTTGCACTAAGTGCACGAGAATTGGAGACAGTACTCTGGACGTAGCTTCACTAACAATAAGAGTAGGGAAAACCACCTCCTTCAACCTGTTATTGCTCTTTCTGCTGCAGCCCAGTATGTAGTTGGCTTTCTCCTGGCTGACATTTTCAACTTGTCCCAGTGTCATCCAATACCTCGGTCCTTTTCTGCAAAAGCTTGCTTCTCAGTAGCCCTCAGCCTGCTATTCCATCCCTGCCACATTTCACGTTTATCTTCAAAGAACTTCAGGAGGTTTGTTACCTCATTCTTGAGAAACTTCTTCTGAAAGGATCTCTTCTCTCCAGAGTACCAACTGCTCCTCTCTACCCAATTTGCATTTGGGAATTTTCCTGTGCTGACATGAATATACTGGAGGAATTTTACCTTGATGTTAAATAACTGACAGGAAAGCTTATTGTATGCACAATTTCTACTACAGTTACCATCTAATCCCACAGTTAATCAAAGTATCTATACTGAAATTCACTGCTAGAATTCAAGAAGCAAATATGGTCCACAAGCAGAAGAGAAGGGGAAAAAAGGCAGATAACGTATGCAGTTTGAAGTCTCAAGAGCAGAATGAACCTCAATTAGGTGGTGCATATGTATTTCAAATCAAAACAATATGGTATTTCATTTTTACATTTTACAAGTTTTTGAACTAACAGCAATAACCTATATTTGTGCTTCTAAGTGAACTCCAACTTCTAAATAAACTCCAACTCAAGTTTATTTTTTACATATATTTAGATTTATTTGCTATACATCACTGTGACCTTAGAGTACTTAAAATCCATTACAGGATTTGTTTCTTTTGCAATAATTAGTCTTAACTCCACAAAGACAATAATACTGCTGTGGAAGACCAAAGGGAAGAAAAGCCATTTTAATTTATTTACAGTTCCTTATTTTGTAAACATTTAGTCTACACATTGTACTAAGTTCTAGTAAGGATAGAGAGCTATACATAGAGACAGGAAACAAAGCCCTGTATTTCTATTCATATTGAGCATTAGCATATTATAAGATGAACCATCTGCCCTTTCTCATTACCATAGCAGTAAGCTGTCTCCAAATAAGTTTTTAAAACTTCCCAAAGATCTAATTATTTTGAAATATACAACTACATCTACTTAAGCCAACCCATTTGGCTTTTATTCCATTTCTAGAATAATTTAAAGTGCTATAAGCAACCCGTCAATCAACACTTTTCTATAACAAAACTACTTTAAACATTAATTTACAAGATAATATACAATGTTTATCTGAAATAGCTGAAATTTCAGCACAAAGTCAGTCACTGTCACACTTAACAGCATTTTTTTTTTTTTTTTTTTTTTTTTTTTTTTTTTTTTTTTTGCAGAACATAGAATAAAAGCTTTGAAACAAACAGTTTTGTTGAGCTGTTATTGCCACAATGGCTTATCAATTTTCCTACAAAAGTGGACAAGAGCTACTGGAACTGTATACTAGCCTGTCATTTTTTCGAGGTCACATGACAGTAAGTTTGCATATTCCACAAGTCTACTGAATTACGATATTGTCTACCTATAGTACATTGTCTCATCTTAATCAGAGCTGGTGCTAACTGTAAATTTACAACATAGACCCACTCAAAAAACATCACAACTATTTTTTCTTTGGACAGGAATAAGCTATATTCTTGGAGTTGATGTGCTACACGGCTACAACAGTATAACAGTATATATCTGACTATGTTGAAGAAAGATGCATCTGTTTCATAATCTTTGTACTTTGAATGCCCTACTATAGCTACAAGTTGTCTGAGTTTTACTTTCTTTAGCCTTTTAATTTTGTGGAACTATCACATTCTTATATTATCCTGCTATTTTAAAGATCTTTGCCATGTAGCTCAATATGGTCAGTAATTGTCCCAAACCTGCAGATCATTAACAGCATGTGCAATTCACTCTTTAATACAATCAGCATGCAGCTAGAACACATTGTTTAACTGACTTTTTTCTAAACATGAACAAAAAAACAAGACAAGTGGCACTGTTGACTCTGAATATCTTAACTTGATCATATGCGTCCTGGTATGTGTTAAGAAGGAATGCTAGGCATCTTGTCTGTTTGTGGCACCATACAAATATACCCATCATTGGTCCAGACCAATCACTGTAATACTACTGCCAAATACCCACACACAGCTTTCTTCTTATGTAGGTTCACAGAGGGCAACTTCATTCACAGATATAATTTGAATACAAAAATAATAAACTATACTCAATGAAGCAGCCCCCTAACAGGATTACAGAAAGATGTGTGTGGGAAACGTGGGAGGCAACTGTAAAAAAGATGATAAAGTTTGTAGGCTGCAAGGTTTGAAGTAACTGATTTCTTTTTTTAGTCCACAGTCAGTATTTTGTAAAAGTGTCTACAGCTTAGAAAAAGTAGGACAGTATATTACACACATGAAAGCATAAAAAAAAAAGGTCTGCTACTGCAAAATAACTTGATGGTCATGCTGAAAACTTACAAAAACAAAAAGGTAAACAGGTGCATTATATTGCTCATAAGGACTTTGAGCTGCACTGATTAATTTCAGGTTTGGGACAATACCCTGTAGAAATAGTTAAATACTCATTCAAAAGCCCAAATTTCTATGTCTTGAATAATGAAGTCTTCTCTCTTAGAAAGTGTATGATTCCCAAATGTTTTACACGAATGACTTCTTCCGTGGTAGAGATCCCCATCGAGCCAAAGAGCAAACTCCCCACTGCAAGACAGACAACGTATGAAAGATGGAGGGAGTTAATATTAAATGTTTGAATATACTTTTCATTCAGAATTTGGGAACAAGAACTGTAGAACTCTTTTTCAATACAAGTACTTCTGTTGACAAATTTAAAGCTGCAAAGAGTTTTCTTCCTTAATTTGGGAGTATTTGAGTATTCTGTAATTTAAAACAAACAAAACAAAAACAACTAACCAGATTTCCACAGTTATCAACCCCTTCCATTTGCATCAAGAAAAAGGCATACCAGTACTTTCATATGTGAGAATAGTCCTGATAATGATTATAAGAAATATCCCAGAAGTTTATGTGTACTTGCATGGGGGAAAAAAAAGGATAGAACAGTTTCTGAAGACGTCTTGGAATGGTACAATTTAAATTCAGGCCTTTTGTAGTTGTGGTTATTTTTCACATTTACATGCCTTCAGAAGCAAATATCTTGTGTCCATTTGGAATATATCAAGACTCATGCAAGTAACTTGATGTCACACTACACTGAAGACAAACCTTCTACGTGTACCGAACATTAGAAGGTAAGCATAAGACATTAGAGCATTCACATTTGATAACTATTGAAAGCTTGGATGTCAAACAATTTCTAAGCTTTCTTTTCAAAAGTATGAAGATACACACAGACAGTTAAGATTCTTCCTAATGACAAATGATTTATAACTTACCCTCCTCCACCAAAAGCAAGGGAGTCCATGTCACCTTTAATGAAGAACATGTTGTCTCCTGTCCATTTGAAAACCTGATGAAAAAACAGAGTAGCAAGTTAGAATATGTGAACTTTATTTGGGTTGAGGGAAATCAAACATCAATAAACATGGTATATGCTAATTTCATAAGGTTAACAAATTCACACAAAAACTCTGGGAACAGATAAACGCAGACACAGAAGCAGAACAAAAGTCTATTTTTTATACTATTTTAAAATAACACTACTCTAGACTAGCTCTTCCTTGAGCACTAAGGCTTCTACACAACGAAAAATGCCAGGATAACACACTGAGGTTAGACGATACAGCTTTTAAAATGATGTCATAATTTGTGAATTTTTAGATAGACGTAGCAGAATTTTAAATAGCAGAAAAATCTTGAGGATAATGAGTCAGCTTAAATAAACTTGTCACTATGCAAACACTACCATTTTACTGAGCACTTACTGATTCTGTGGAAAAGCTAGTATGGTGACTCTTTTGTGCCAAATCCTAGATTTTTTGTTTTTATTTTTTTTATTATTTACTGTTACACTTATTCAGTATCTTAAGAGATAATGCACATGGGGGGGAAGGGGAAAAAGCTAAGCCATACCAAGGTATATCTTCTTACCTCAAAATCTGGAGAAAAAGTGAACAAAAAGGTCTCCCCAGTGCCATAAAATCCATCGCTCACTTTAAATGGTTCAGATGCTAGTGCACCAAAAATCTGTAAGAATAGTAACACAAAAGAAAATACTTGAGAAAAACTGCACAGCATCTGAGAGTCTCTAATGATCGGTAGTGTTGTAAACATTAGTTTGAATTCATTACAGGATTATAAACCTTACACACTATCATTGTCCTGAGTGCACTGATATATGTTGTGGTGCTTTGTGATACAATAAACAAAAGAACGTAAGAGGACTCTCCCTCGCTTAGAAGTCAATACCAAAAAATAAAAAATAAATTAATTAAAAAAAATCAAAGGATAGAAACTAAACTTAGGAAATTCTCAGAAACAATGCACATATTTTCAAAATTTCAGATCAAAAGGTTCTGATACTCTATATATGCACTTCCTGTTCTTCAACTACACTATTATCAGCAACCTGTACCATTTTTTTTCCCCATAGGATTTATTCTTCCCGGCAGGTAAGCACCAGTTATCCTGTCTTACAGTAGAGACAGACTTAATCTAAACCTGTTTTGGGTAATAAGAGTATTTTCAGTATGTATATTCAGTACATATATTTCAGAATGTATATTCAGTAATAAGAACATTTCAGCAGTAGTTAAATGTCTGAGGACTCATTGTCAAATTTTAAAATTGGACTTAAATATTATCAATTTCTCAGGAACTGGAATTAGAAAAACACCCTCCATAATTATGCAAAATCAAGTGCACAACATGGAGCTGAAAATTAGTATTTCTGTTGCTAGTAGAAAACTTGTTTCAGCATCTGCAAGATTGTTTCAACTTCTGCAAGAGCAGAGTTCGATGCAAATATCACCGCAGTCCAATAGCACTTCCTTATTTGTCTGTATAAGAACAAGAAAAGAAAAAAAAAAGCCTTTTTTGTTTTTCTTCACATTAAACAGTAAGTCTTAGAGAAGCATGACACATATGAGAGTGAGGCACTAAAGCTCATGTCCTGACATCCAATGTTTGGGATATAAATCAAGATATTCTGCCCATCCTAAGAAACTCCATAGCCGTTGGTAGGTTTTCCAAGCATTCCATTCCATATTGAGCTCTGTAGCAGCCATTAATAAATATGAAACTAGTTCATACTCCTTCAAGTCACAAATTTCAGACCAGACTCAAATTTCAGACTCAAAGATTATATATTTGATAGCTCTATGCAAAGACTGCTTTAAAGTTCACTTTAAAGTTACCAGTTCAGAACTATCACTGTTATAGAATTCCTTATTTCTCAGGAATTTTTTGTGGTCCAAAAAGTTTCTTGTTCAGAAACTTCAAACTTCTAGTTGAAATAAAAGGCAGCATGCTTTAAAGGAGAATAATGTAAGGGAATTATGTGCTTATTATAAAATAAAACATCTTCCTCCCCTTGATACACAATCTTCAACTGGTTATGAGACATCCAAGCCATCATTTACTATTCTTCAGAAGATTATTAGGGATAATTTTCATCAAAGGTCCTGATAACGAACATCAGATTATGTCTTAAGTTTAACTGAGAGCAATCATGTCAATAGCATACTTTCTGAAACATTTTTGTTGAATTCAAACACTAATTTCCTGCAATAAACTTTTAATCATTTTGAAGAAATTATGCACAATAGCATACAAAATTACTTTGGTGCAGGTAGTACTACACACTTTTAAAAGTCAACGTTGAGACCCCACTTCTTACTATGGAGCAGACGAGAGGATTTACACACTCAATTTCCTCTAAACCATAATACTTGAGGAAGCTTCCTTACTACTTTATTTTTAATTTATTAAGAACATCACTACATTGACAAGATACTTTACCTTGGAGCATACTTTTGACAAATATTTACACTAAAATCAGATTCTTTGTAGGTTGTTTTTTTTAAAATCTTACTTAACAAGCAGATGAAACAAAGTATTATAAGTCAGCTAAAGGTGCTCACTTTTCACATCTTTCAAATGCATTGTTAAACAGCAAATTCAGTCTAAAAACGTCAAGTTCCATGCACTGAAATACAAGTTTCTGTAACTGAGTTGGGTTTTTTGCTGTTCAAGAATGTGGAAGGAAGTTTTAATCCAAGACCAAAGAAGAACTATCTCAATACTTCTTTTGCATAGATAGTTATTTCATTGAACATAGAAGAACAAATACTGTCAAGGCATTTTTCTTTGCTATCCCACAGTTCAAGCATGGAAGAAACAGCCATGTAAGATTAAGAAATGGACATACATATTTCGCTTTCTGGGGAAATCAACCAAATTAGACCAAAATGAAGGAACACTAAAGAAAAAAAAAAAACATTTCCTGTTACTTTCCAGCAAATACTGTTTGGTTGGTTATTTTTAATTTCAAATTATTAAAATTATACTTGAAATTATTCCCAATATTATTAGGACCTACAGATTTTTGTTGTTGTTAGCCCATTACTAGCTAGATAGCCTTCTAGGTCAGAGAAAGTTCACATGAGAATTGACCAAGTATAACGTCCGATGCAACTGTTACATTAAATTGTGGGCAGAATATTAAGTGATCATATGTTCAAGCAGCAGCAACAGGAGAAAAAAAAACAGACGGAGATCAGAGAAGTGCATCTCTCAATTCTGGCATGATAGCTGAGGAAGCGATCATCATCAATAAAGAAATAAATAAAATAAATAAATAAATAAAAATCATTTTTTTTTTCCTATTAGTGGAAAATCAGCTGTCTTAAACAATTAGAATCATTCAGTTGAGTGCTACAAAGACATGCAAAACTTTCCCTCTGTAATTTTGTGAAGAATTCTAAAATTAAGTTACAGAAAAAAACAGTTAAAATTGCTGTTTGATTTCAGAATTAAGTGAAATAATAGTTATCTTACTAAAAAGACCATAAACTCTAAAATCCTCTTTCTAAAAATAGTCAGCTTAGTTGCAATCTGTGAAATCTTCTCACCTAACACATAGTGATTCAGATTAGATAATGATATTTTAAATTTACAGTAGTCAATCATTCTAAATTGGTACTTTGGGTATTACTGAAAACTCTGAGTAAAGGCTGGAAAAAGGATTCTGTTCTACATGCTTTATTTAGTTTTGGCTAAAGGCGTTTACTGGCTTCATTCTTTATAAAATTCAGGTCTTCCATCAGAACTTTAAGAAGTATTGGTTCATTGTCCTTCAGAGACCACTGGCCAAATATCAGAGATAAGCTTTAAATACTACAGGATTAGAATAATCATACCTAGTTTCCACCAATAGGTTTCTTTAGTTCTTCTAGGGTTTCAATTGTTACCTAAGCGTCACAAGAAACAATTACTTCTTCAACTACCCCATCTTCGTGCATGTCTTATGAAAAAACAGAATCTGAACTTCAAGGCAGTATTTAATTTCTATCTGATCTTTACTACCTGTTCAGCTGTTACTGTTAAGATTAAAGATTAAGAAGTCAAACAAAGTATGATTGCTGGAGTCTATTCTGTCTGTTGATAGAATTCTGCAGAAATACTACTTACCGTTTACTTAAACATTTACCTTTGAATATGTAATCTCTAAGAAGTCTAGAAATGGACCAATTTATAAAAAAGTAATCTCTAAAAAAAAAAAAAATATGCAACATTTTTCCTTTTCATGATTTCAAGTGTTTGGCGCAGTAGGTTAGATCTTTAGAAATCTGGGTGGAATTTCTTTCTCTGTCAAATATCTCGTGACCTGTGCTTACTGTACACAGGTAATTGAACTTAAATAGAGTATCTTTCAAGGTAAAAATCCATACTGGATTCAAATTACGAAATACTGACTCATTAAGAGAACAAAATGTGTTGTTGAAATAAAGAAAACTCCATGCTTGAACAACAGGTACATTAATATTTTCCAGAAGCTTCATAGCTAAAGGAAGACCGTTCCAGTTATTTGTTAATTTCTATGCAGCTTCAAACTATCAGAGTCTCTGGACCCAAAATTATTTTAATGGCTTAAATTACTCCTTGAACAACTCTGGTAGCTACATTTAGGCAGCTAGGACATGACTTAGTTCACATCAATACATTCAGGACTGACCTTACATCCTGCCCTGAAGTATATATGAGATTTAATTAAAAACTGACGCTCTTTCTCAGGAATTAACTGTTAAAAGAATGTAAAGAGTTTGGCCAATCTTAAAACACCTTAGTCCAGCCTCTACACAGATAAAAGCTTTTCACAAAGCATTTATTTGTATCTGTATCAGATCATCTCAGTGCTGTTATTTGTATACCAGTAAAATACAAAGCTAGTACACCTCCTAACCATATGGAGAACTTTACAGATTTTTGATTGAGATACTTTAAAGATTACTTCAAATATAAATACAGGAGTAATTTATTTAGAATCAGAATAATTTATATTGTAATGGACCTCAGATAGTCATCTTGTACAGTTTCCTGCTCAAAGGAAGACTAATTCTGAAGCTTTATTGGCTTGGATCACGGTCTCATCCGGTCAAGCTTTGAGTACTATGAAAAGCGTTAAGTTCTGGTGGATACTTGACCCAAAAGTCCAAAGAATACTTTCATAAATTTTCCCAGGTATGAGTGTGTAAGTTGAGAATATTAGCTGTGGCATGTTTCACCAAAAAAAAAAAAAAAAAAGAGTCAGTCATAGTTATGAATTCCCTGTTTCAGTTGGGCAAACAGGGTGCTTTTTCAACATGCAAGTTGAGATATTTATATACGAAAGTTCATCTGAATAGTTTCAGCAACAGGGCAATACTAAATGCTGGTGGCAAGACAGACCTATCTGAAACAGGGCATTTTAGTCCTGGGCCAGATAACCTGGTACTAAGAAGGTAAATTGTAGGATGCACAAATTAATCTTGAGAAGCTAATAATGGAATTAGAGAAGAAAAGTTACCAAAGTGTATTTGAAGAGGCTGATGGGTCTCTTGAGACATCAAGTCTGCTGAATAATTTTTATCATCAAGATTAAGAAGCAATGAAAAGTTCCCTTTTAAAGAACTTATGTTGAAAAAAAGTGCTGTATTAGCACAGAGGTTTAGAAGAGATTTTTCTTTTTTAAATAACGGATCCATGAGGCAGGAAACAGAAGGGAAAAAAAAACATGAGTTGGGACTCAAATTAGAAAACATACCCTTTATTTACAGTTTTCAGCCCCCCTGAATGATATGAGGTGATATGAGCCCATGCCTCCTGAAAATAAAAACAGTGGTTACCAAAGTGGGACAGGTAAGTAAAGTAAATGTTAGCTTTTGCAGTGGCTGTGTCACTTACTTGCATGAAAGAGCACAGGACATTCAGTAAGAAAGAATCAAAGTCTCCTGCTGCCTATAACGTTTATCTTTTATTAAAATACTCAAGAGAGAATGCTTGCTACTCAAATGGCAAGATGTGATCCAGTTTCTCAAATTTACACCACAGAGAGAGAATCAATGAATATAACATCATGCAGTAAAGATCCCGTAGCCCTTGAATGGGAGAGAGATGTTGGCTGCAGACACAGAATGTACTAACAGTAGCTGGCGAAGACATTCCAACTCAACATGACCTGGCATCTGAAGTTTAGAGGTCATTTCTAATGCTATAAGTACATTACAAAAAGAATACTAAGTAAATTCAATGATATTGTAAGACTCACAGTTTGACAGTGAACTAGTATCATCATAGTATTTCCCAGAACTACAGTTTGTCAGAGTACTCCTTGACAGCGAATCACATTTTTTTTAAAAGCCTCTATTGTAACTATCGAGAAGGAAACCACACAAGTTTTCCTCCTTTCCTTTATACTTCCTAATTTCTTCAGGTTCCAACTTCCACACAAATAGTTTCCTACCTGTCCATCACTGTCCTTGATAACCAACAACACAGGCGTGTCTAATCCCAGCATAGTTCGATACAGAGTCTTCAAACTCATGCCATGCTTGGCAGTACTGTAGGCAAGAGTCCATGGATATCCAATAGTCCGCGGTGGAAGAGACTTTGTGAGCTGTTAAGAGGATAATGACAATCCTTTTACTTATTTATTTTTACTATTTGTAAAAACATACTGCATATCAGTAAAGGCTGGTAACATTCTACTGAGCTCTACCGGTGATCTACAGAAGAATGGTTTCACCAAATGAGTACACGTTTGGTAAAGTCTCAAAGTTATCTAAAGACAGTAAAGGCATATAGTTGTTCTTGCATAACAATACTACATCTCAGTACTGGTGTACTAGATAACTCAAGTCAACAGGTAACAAACTGAAGATTAAAAGATGCCTGCTCTCCTGTTCCCGTGCCTTTGAACACAACCCTTGATTCAAACCTTCAATAACCATATTTAGTGTGATGACATTGGACTGGACAGTAAGAACTACAGTGACCACCACGCTGTTGTCAAAAAGAATGAAATAAAGGCAAAGAGACTAATGTTAGCAAGATATATTAAAAGTGTGAAAGGAGAAAAAGCAAAGTTTTGGCTATTAAAGTGTTATACTTATGAATTTGTACCACACAAGGCCTTTTAAAATTATTTTGTGTGTTTTACACTATGCCATATCATTTGTGAAGCATCAACATACAACACTAAAAAAATCCTGTAAGTAAATACCTTTTCTATTTGTTCTGGCTGGAGTAATTCACTGGGATCACTAAGATTTGGCCGGAATGCTTCAGGCTCCAGGTCTGTTTTTATGTTTGTTGCCTGTTTTGAATTGGTATCTTCTCTTGTTGTTATCTACAAAGAGAATCACAGGAAAGTAAGTATTTGCAATACCATCAGCAGGGAGGATACACTTTGCAGGTTTAAAATCATGCAGTTACTAATTTACAGTTATGCAGCTCCTTTAAAAGTCAAAAAATCCATTAATTTGATCTGACCAAGATTGTCACTGTTTTCAATAGTGAGCCAGAACTCAACAATATATTAACATTAAATTACACAGATACCTACTCAGAAGGAAGCCATGGTTTTATGCTAAAAAAATCCCTCAGACAGCTGAAGGAGTCAAATGCTTTTCTGAGGTCAAGGCACACAAATGCTTGCATTTTAATTCCATCGTATCATTCACATTAAGAATAATTTAAAGAGCTCAGAAAAGGAATTTAAACTTCAAAATGATAAAAAAAAAAATTCATCAGTTTCTGTATCAATGCTTTTTTAAGAGTACCTGTGAAAGTTTCCACATTTCTACTACATATCTGAAAAGACTACTGTCAAACATCTTGAGTAAAGCATCTGAATTGAGCTATAGGAACATTGCTACTTTATGAGCTGATCTGCTAGAGTACTTATGGGAAAAAGAAGAAAGATTTGATAGCTGAGAGGGGTGGGGAGAAGAAAGCAGTAACAACGCTATATATTGATCTTCGGAGATCTGACAGAGATGCATTTTTCAATGCTCTTGAAGTAGTTTAAAATCCCCTTCCCATACATCTACCCTAATCAGTTGATGACCACCATTTGCTGGAGATGGCAGAAGGTTACAAAATGCATCAGATTTCATGGATCACAGCAGCTGTTTAGCTTAGTCTGCATTCATTAGTGCTTTCAAGCTAAAATGCCATGCAACAAAAACTAGACCAACTAAGAACCAGTTTTCCTTTTATAAATCTTGCTACAGAAGTAGTTAAAGCTTATTGTGGGAATAGCAAAATCTGTCAAAAGTGCAGGACTGAAAGTTAAGGAAGTTAGCAACATAAACCACTGCAGCAAGACTTATTATAACAGAGATTTAATAAAGAAGCCTTAAGAAGAATGAGTACACCTGAAAACTTTAGCAGCCTGAACCAAGTTTCACTAAAGGTCAGACTGAAATATTCAAAGCCTGAATTCTGCAAATTTTAAGGAAATACCTGCCATTTCCAGAAAAAAAAAACACCTGTGTTTGCCATATAGCTCATATTAGTAACATACTTGACGACTACAGTATTTCACGTACCACTGTGATAAACTTTGCCAAGCCTTTCAGAAAGAACTTTATCAGTTAACTAAAGAAAAACTAGATAAAAGAAAACACTGGAATACACATAGGAGTATTTAAACAAATATAGCCACCTGGGAGGAAGGCAGGAAAAACCACAGCAAGAAATCCAACCCCATATTATCACCTTCCTTTCCCTTAAGAACTATGAAAAAAGTTCCTATCACAAAATCCTGTTACTTAAAAATAGGTGTATATATATGCACTCAAAGTATATGCATGCAATAACTTAATTGCAACATTAATTCTAAGCTCAAGGAAAGGTACACTTAAAAAGCAACAATTGAGTAAGCAAAATCTCAGGCGTTTCGTTTTTCAGTGGAAGGTGACAACTATTTCCAGTGTTAACTATGCACTAATTTCTGTGTCCTGAGGAAAAATGTATCTGCACTTATGCACATTTAGCCTCACGTACAAAGATGACATACATACTGCATTAGTGCTATATATAGATGTTATTTAGTAGCCCAATTCTTTTCTACCTTACGTACTTCTCATACGTCGTACACTGCTTCAACTCTGTAAAAGGCTCAGCACCGTTCAAGAATACAGCAGAAAGTTTATTCCCTGTTATTCTTTAATATTGATTAAAGCACACCATACAAACATGAATAATTTGTATTAAAGACTTGTTTTTGTATAAACACAGTAGAGCAGCTTTCTAGGAAAAATACTGCTTTGTAGAAGCAGACGTAGAAGGGTGACAGAATGAAGTGCAGCTCTGAACTTGCACATGTATTTCCTGGTCAATTTCCATTAAGCAGACTGGCCTATATTCACATTCCAGGGGCTGCTGCAGTTAGTAACTGTCAGGCAGTCTACTCCACAAACACTCAAATGGCCTCAGAGCAGAGAGAGTCCAGAGCATGCACAGCTTATAGGCTGTGTCCATCACCTCAGCTAAAATCTTGAGTTGGGGCATCCCAGGTGAGAGTTATTTGAAAAGAACTGTTGTATTTTGAGGATATTAATACAAGGATTGCCCACCAACACTTGTCACAGACAAGTGTTTTGTTCTCAAGTGGAAATTAATCTTCTCTGCAGAATTTTTGATTTTCCTGTAGAAGTGCAACTTCTGGGTTTATGCTCAATATCAATTTATACAACCTTGCTATTTATAAAATGTTTAGGTAGTGAATTAGTAAGTATTAAATAAATTGAAATAAAAGAACTAAGAAGAGATTGTGTAATTACATAATGGGTTAAAAAGCCAAGATTAAAGTAAAAAAAATAAACATGAAATGAACTTTCTAAAGTTTCAGCAGTTTCAATTTCCACAGGGAAAAACAAAACAAAACAAAACTGAGCTCTTCTTAAGACTTCTATGTTATGCTTTCAATCAGCAAGTTACATGTGATATAAAACTTTGAATTGAGATGTACAACTACCAAACTAAGGAACAGCTAAAGAGAATGCAAATATCAGTTACAGTCCATGTCAGCGAGCGTTCAAAAATCCAAAGTAAAGTACTGTTTTTGATAAAGGAAGTTCCATTATCAGCTCCATTTGTATAACCTTGGACATGTTGAACTGCCTCAGTTACCTGCTTGTATAATGCAAAAAATACTTACCTATTCCACAGAAGTTGTGAAGCTTCATACTTGCCAAATACTGAGAGATTCCTGATGAATAATCCCTATATAAAATTAAACACCCATGCAACTATGCAACAGCTTTTAGATTCTTCACCTGTTTTGCATTCTTTTTAGGAAAATTTCTATCTAACACAACACACCAGTCTAAAATGGAAGTTAAAACACATCACTCCAAGCACTAGTGAGAACAAGTTTTCAAATTCTGACAGAAAATTCCTGTTTGAAAGAGTTGGAAGTAATAACTTCATCAGAAAGTTACCGCATTCCATCATAGCATTGCACAATTAAATACATCCAAAACAAAGGAATTTTCTGCTGGATCCTTGTAGTGTTGTAGACAAGACAAACCCACTTAATATGGGACTTGCCCTGACCAAAGACACTACAAAGAAAGATGTCTTTAGTATCTGGAGATGGGTTTTAAACTACTGAAGAGTGCACCTGGAGACGTCTGCAGAGTGTGCGCAGTTCTTCGCTATTTAGAGCATCGATCCTGCGGTGATACTCAGCCACTGACACTACCTGAATATGGAGACAGGAAGACAATAATTCCACTGACAGTTGAAGAAAAGTAAAAAGGTAAGAAAGAAAAAAAAGTGGAGGAGAATAATGAAGGAAAAATGGGCAATGATAACAAACAAGAAGTGCTAAAAGATGTTTGTTTTGGTAAGGACAATGCACACGTAGGCGATTTTAGACTTATGAGTAGACATAGCAAACTTACACATTAAACACCAGTGGCACTAGCAGTCTGATGCATCCTACTGCTCTAGGATGAATGTAGAACTGATAAAGAAGCACAAAGTTACCAGTATCAGGATGCTAAATTAAAAGTCAATCTGAGTTGCATGCCTTAACCCAAACTCCACACCCCCAAAGTCTTCTCAGACCTTTTTTACATCCAGATTAAATGAATCCTTTAAACCTGGTTTGCTTTGATAAGCAGAATAACTGGAAGCAAACCTCAGGCTTCTCAATAGGTTCTGACTCTTCTATCTGGCAGTAAAGATAGTTAAAAACAAGGTAGCAGGACTACAGGCTAGTAAATTCCCAGTGCCACCCCCGCAATATCTTTATCCTGTACTTTCTATTCACCTCCAAAGCTTCAGGAGCTGCTCATCCATCACACAGCTGCTCACCAACACACTCACTCCAAATGCCAACTCTATTTTGGCGGGAGGTGTACAGCCAGAAAGCCTTTAGTCAGAAAGCTCTAGAACATGCTGCTCTGGGTGCAACAAGCTGGCTAAAGGACTACAAGTCATTTGGATGTAACTACAGCAGATAATGTGATTTTGAGAAAGACTCAAAATCATCATTTGTATGAAAGCATCTTAAAACAGCTGGTGAATAGATTAAATGGATGTCCCATGTAGTAAGAACATATTAAAAATTTCTAGAGATCCTACCACAGTGCAAAGGAAGATAACCACAAGTCCAGCAGCTCCCCATCTACCTGCCCCTACTACAAGGAGTCTGGCCAGATACTCGCCACTGTCCTGAGTACAGAGCCCAGTCACACATGACTGGCTCTTGAGCAGCGATGGTTCACTCTACCCATGCAACTGCAAGGCAAGGAAAAAGGAATATTTGTGACATCCAGTTTTATAACTGAATAAACTAAACTACTAGCACTCATTTTATGTCCACTATTTTCTACTGTTCTCTTATAAAAGATAAAGAGTAAATTGTATTTTGTGCATTCTCAGAGTCAAGTAGTTACATGCAAAGCTTTAGAAGTATTCCTCTCAAGCATACATGATAGCGTAGCTGGATCTATTTAGTTGCTGTGACTGTTGGTTGCATCTTTACATAATTCTTTCCATCAACTTAAACTTCTTGCTTTTCATGATGACAGTAAGGACCCTTAAGTCTTATCACTTCTTCAACCACAGTCTCTACCACATAAGATGTTTAACTTCCAATAGTCTGTGAGTACCTGGTTACTTAAGGAGACTCTTGCCCCAAAAAATCTCATCATGCCTGAAACCATTATATAGATGTCATTTCACATACTGTAATGTTGAAAATTTTATAGGCAATGCCATCTTGCCTTCAACTTGTCAAGTGAATACTCTATCACCATCCTTCACTTGGGAACTCCTTAGATGGCTATGCGAGAGTGTCAGCACGTCTGACATGTCTGGTCATATGTCATCGGGAAGCCTACAACCTCAAACAGTGAGCATGAGGTATTCTGACAGATTTCTTACCTAGAAGAAACATATACTTATTTGGATAAGTAACCATAATAACATCTCCTTGTCATCCTGAGCATGTTACGCACTGTCACATTACACCCGGACCTTCATATCTGCCTTGTGGACAAAAGCCTGCATACGAACAGTCTGTGACTATGCAGTGACAAACATCACAAAAATCCTGTCACAGAATGTCAAACTACAAACAGGAAAATTAGAGGCCTGGAATAGAGGGATCCACCCTCTGAAGTCTAGTATTTATTTTAAGCATACAGTCCATACTGGCATTCTGAGTAAGCCACAAGACAAATGTTTAAGGTTAGCTATTCATCATTATGCATTTCAGGAACTAGGCTTTAAATGAGTATGTTAAAGTAGCTCAACAGTTCAGCTACAGTGCCTGAGCAACAAAATGCTTATGGTTCAGGTCAACTTTTTTTTTTTTTTTTTTTTTTTTTGCTTTACAGTGGACAAAAACTATCTATTTCTGGGTTCTGTAGCTCATTTAGTCATGCAATCAGATACATCTTTAAGCTTACTGGCAACTACCTTCTACTAGTTCATCCATAAAGTGGGATGTATCTTGAAAACTGCCATCATTTTGTCTCTGCTAGGTCTGAGGGCTGTTTTGAAATGGTAGTAGCCTCATTAGTTAGAAGTTTCCTGTGCTTTACAGCTGTTTTTATCCATGCTGTGCTTATGCAGTGTCCTATTCCATCAAGATTTTTTCATTTTCCTTCTTTATAGACGTATTAGTTCTCCATTCTGTTTCACCAAGTTAAATAAAACAGTTATTTCTTCCCTTCCCCGTGTCCCTATACTGGCTGTCTATTGTCCTGATCATTGCAGAAGACACTTCTTACCTCATTCCACTTTGAGCTTTCATTCTTCCTCACCATACTTCATTACTTTTTCAAATACTTGAAAACCATGAAAGACAAGTGCAGTTTCATATGCATCATACTGCACTCTGGTCTTCAGTACAGAATGTTTCGTTGTACTAAAATTCTTTCATTTTGGACATGTTGTAGTGGATGCCATTTATCTGTATTTCACAAAGGCTTTTGACACTATGCTGCAGTAGCCTTGCAGTCAAATCAGTTATGTCTTGAGCACATGAAGGAAGACAAAACTGAAAAACTGCCTGGACCCCTGGGCTCATAGGGCTGATGCTACTGAATCAAGGTTTCAACTAGTGAGATTTTTTAAGAGTCACTATTAGTCTGTATTTGCTCAGTAGCACTGAAACTGCACCCTTATCAAACGTAGGAAGGACCAAACTCCTCGATACACTGGAGGGAAGGGCAAGGGCTGCTAATGAGGGACATCAGGACAAAAGTGATTCTGTAGCCTCTATTCTAAACCAATACTGTTGAAAAAATATGGGATAAGTTGTATGACTAGTGTGAATGCTTTTCAGCTTGACTTCACATCAGTTATGAGTTCACCCCTCAGTAAAACATACAGGAGTTTGAATATTTAATGCTTTTAAGTCAAAAAGAGGGCTTACATACTAACTGTCCAACTTAATAGGAGGCTTAGGATTGTCCTTCTAGAGAAGCTCATGTTTTGAAACATTGCTTTTCAATGTTTCAAAACATGAACACTTATGTTAGAGGACCTCCTCTTGCAAGATATGCTGGCACACCCACAAAGCAAAGCACAAATCATAGTTCCTAATATGGAACTTATTAGTCCATTAGCAATCCCCATGAATATCCAGTTACAATTGTCTGAACGCCCATGAAGGACAGTTTGCCACATGCATGGTGACACATTCAGCACTTTCAGCCACTGGTTCCATGAAGCTGCAATATAGTGCTGTAAACAAGCACACTGCTTACACCAAGGAGGGATATTTCTGCCAGTTTAACAAAGTGAAAAGTGACCAACACATGTACCTCATGCATGTTTGCTAATACCACTGTCTAACTGCTGCCCTCAAACCAAGTACAGCTGCACTTTTGGAGCTAACAAATAGCTGAAACGATGTCCTCTGTCTTATCAGAGCTGAACAGTGCTTCTGAAAGGTAAGAATGGAGAAGGTGTAAAAGTCCTAAGCAGTTTTCTTAAGCATCAATTATCTACATTCTCATGATTAACTGAATATGAAAGAGAATGAAAGCTGAACAATTATACTCTGAACCTTAGTACATCTGCTTAAAATCAGGTGAACTGAATGATTCTTTGTGAATAGACTCCAGAATGTTTCACAACTTGTTCCAAGTTATTTCATTAAAATAAAAATGAAATAAATGGAATTTTATTGGGCCATTTACAAGTTACTCCAAACTATCAGTCCATTGCTAATTCATGAGTAACTGGGGAAAGGCAAGAAAGTATCAAACCGTTTCTAAAGGCTGTAAATAGGTTACAAAGAAAATAAAAGGTACATTCATGAACTGAATGCTGTTAGGAAATATTTTAAGATAAGAACTTTGCATTCTTTTTCTCAGACAAATTTAGCATCCTCTCAAATTTCTTAGATGCTGCCTGAAAGGAAGCAATATTGAAGCAGTCTTCTGTTACAAAAAGGAGCATTTGTGATATATTAATTACATTACAATAATGTATTAATACGTAATAATTACTGTATTAGGTAAACATTAAGTATCATTCTGAAAAAAAAAAATCTAAGGCAAATTTAGTTTATGTTAATGAGAAAAAAATCCCTGCATAAATGTTTCAATGTGCCTCCTTGCAGATGTATGTACCTATTTCACTAAACGGAGGCTTACATCAAAAATTTAGCTGCATCTATCAGACTATTTACCTGCTCACACCATCAGAAGTGTTCCTAAATATCTTCTGAGCTAGGACCTATAATATAAATTACAGATGGAAATGACTGTAGATGCAAGTTAAGCCCTTTGCTAAAGAAAAAGTTTAGAAAACAGATAAATTGAAAAATAATTATTTTCTTTGAATTCCAATGGCTTTTGAGAATTAAAAATCTCAGCGCCCATCAGATAGTCACTATCTAATAAACAAAGACACAAATCCTCACCACTTCCAAAGAAAAAAAAAAAAAAAGAGAGGCTCTGTAGGTTCAAGAACATAAGAGAAGTGAAATGCAACTGGATGAGACACCAATCAGATAGCATTGATCATTTAAAATATGAACAAAATTGCAAAAAGTCTTAGGAACGGCACATGAGAACAGGAATCATTTCACTAAGTATGGCAATCGGAGGGACAGGAGTCTAGCGCAGCTTACCAGGACCATGGTCTCGGCTGCCACAGCTCTGGACCTGCCTATGGCCGTGCAAGTCAGCCCAGGAAGCAGGTGCGGCTGCAGAGCAAACCAGTCTGAGTGGTTTTCAGCCAAACCAGCTTCCTGTCACTCTGCTGATGAAGAGGAACAGCTAGCTATTTTAGGCAAAGGAGACGGACCAGAGAACAACTGCAGTCCACTGAAGTGGCAGACACTGCTGTTCTCTTTAAAACTGGCCATCTCTCAGAGCTGTTCTGCATACCAGGGTATTTTCCAGATCTGTGACAGAAGAGCTTAGTATTTTACAAGACAAGAGCATTTGCCTTGTGGTCAGTACAGTTTCCACAGCACCGTGGGATGGGCTGTTAAGTATCTGCTTTGACATAATTAACATGTATTGAAGAAAAATTAAAAGTTTCACAATATTCAGAGTTAATAAATTAACTTGAAAAGAACGCAATCAAAGCCTTAAGCACACAGTGTTTACTCCAACTCTGGAAGCCTTTATAATAAACTATTTAAAGTATTAGAAATCATTACTTTGAGAGAGATAATGCCAACAAGAGTTAAACGTAAGAGGCCAACATTAAATAAAGCTTAGGATGTCTGTGCGAAGAGTTAAGAATCAGATTTATGAAAATTAGTTAGAGCTGTCAGGCAACTTGACTCCTTTTTTCAAAGAATCTGTAGCATCATTACCAATAAAACCTAGATCTTCTGACCCAGTTGATTTATCTTGCAAATAATTTAAGGAAGTTTCAGCACTAGCAAGCAGAGAAACCAGAGTTTCAGTTATCTAAACCAAAGCACCCAGTACCCGACCTCAAGCTGCCACTCCAAGAGAAGTGTAGAATGGTTTTGGTTGGAAGAAACCTTGAAGACAATCCAGTTCTAACCCCCTTGCCATGGGCAGGAACATCTCCCACCAGACCAGGTTGCTCAAAGCCCCACCCAGCCTGGTCTTGAACACTTCCAGGGATGGGGCATCCAGTGCCTCACCACCCTCTGAGTGGCAAATTTCTCCCTAACAGCTATTCTAAGTCTACCTGCTTTTCTAGGCCCATGTCTTCCTTGTGCTGAGAGCCACAGGGCTGAACACAGAGCTCCAGGTGGGGGTCTCAGAAGAGCAGAGCAGAAGGGGACAATCACCTCCCTTGTCCTGCTGGCCACGCTGCTTTTGATGCAGCCCAGGGGACGGTTGGCTTCCTGGGCTATAAGCACACATTGCCAGCTCATGTTGAGCTCACCAACCAACACCCCCAGGTCCTTCTCCTCAGGGCTGCTCTCAACCCATTCTCCACCCAGCCTATATTTATGCTTGGGATTGCCCCAACCCAGGTGCAGGACCTCGCTCTTGGCTTTGTTGAACCTCACGAGGTTCACACAGGGCCACCTCTCAGGCCTGCCCAGGTCCCTCTGGATGGCATCCCATCCCTCCTGCATGTCAACCGCACCACACAGCATGGTGTCATCACTAAACTTGCTGAGGGTGCACTCGATCTCACCATCCACGTCACCAAAGATGATAAACAGTGCCAGTCCCAAAACTGACCCCCAAGTATAAATATAAAATCTGATCATGCCATGCAGATATCCTCCCGAGTGTGAGAACAAAGCGTATTATAACAGGTGTTACATGTGCTTAGAAGTAGATAACTGGATCCCACCCTAGTTGTGGAAAGCTTTGCCCTTTTTCATCAGAAAAGCTAAGGAACTGACTTCTGATTGCATAGACCATTACATGCACACAAAATACAAGCCTCTAATACCCACTTATTTTCTTTCAATTCACAATCAACCTTTTCAAATCTTTATCTGCTACTGAACTGCACTTGTAGTGAGGCCTAGTATTTCATAATTATTAATACACGTACTCTAAGTTAGGACAATGGGTATGGCACACACCTGATCAGGACAAGGTTCAAGGCAATGATCAATATAAGAAAGTACTGGATTGCACTCCGCTTTTTTTTTTTTTTTTCCTCCAATATACTCAGATCACTTCACTACTATAACTAATAGAACTTAGTATGGAAAACTGCCTTCCAAAGATCTTTGTAGCAGTATTATTGAATAAATGCAATCTTGTTGTGGCAACTACAGGGGTGAGCACTAAATTCTCATCTTTCACATGTATACTCATATCCCCAGAATCTAAACTCAGCCAAAGAACTACAACCATCAGCTTAGCAGCTTATTGCTAAACCTGTCAGAATTTACGAAGTGTTTGGACTATGCTCTCAGTCATATGGTCTGAATGCTTGGGTAGACCTGTGTGGAGCCAGGAGTTGGACTCAATGGTCCTTGTGGGTCCCTTCCAACTCAGGATATTCTATGCTTCTACGAAGAATCTCAGAATTTGTGCAAGTCAAGACATTCAAACCATTAAAACCAACATCATTTTAATGCCCTTTGCATAGTATTTTCAGAATATAAAAGACAAAGGTAAGCTTTTATTGGTTTTGTCCCTTTTGGCTGCATTCCCTATAGAAGCTCTGCAAAGCATTCCAGCCGTGACAAGCATTTCCCAAAGGCAGCAAATTCACCTTTTATTCTCTTGTATTGCCTGGTGTCCTTTGTCTGAAGTGCTTTGACAGAAGAATGGTTGCCTACATTTCTGACATTCTAGAAACTTAACGTCATCTCTTCTGTTGCAGCACAATGAAGAAAGTTAGTGCCAAACAGATTTACTAAAAATTGGAAGGCATATTTTGAAGTGGGAGCATAATGCCTTGGATGGTCATTAAGACTGATTTCTTATCCTAGGAAAGCATCAAATTCCTAAAATGCCTGGTCTAAGTTTACTCTATCATATATACTGAAGACCTTGTAGGTAAATAAACCCAGATGACTTATACCTAATTCATACTTTTATTATAGTTGCTGGACCAAACAGAATGATATGTTATTTCACATCAGCTGTGTCTTCATCTGAATTTCACACTAACAAACAAAACATTTATTCAAAAACCTATACTTCATATTTGCTGCCAGTCTAACATGCTTCCCACTGTCTCACATAACACAAGTAATGGTTCCAACACTCCTCCTCTCTTTTCTATAGGAAGGTTACACTGGCACATCAGCTTTATGTTCATTGAAGGGAAAAAAAATACAGAGCACCTCTTGTTGGTATAATAAGATTTGTAAGATATATTCGTTCTGTAATTATTTCTACACCCCTTGTAAACCACTTGTTTTACACATGAAAAAACTGTTCTCTACCTAAGAAAGATTTTTCTTACATTGTCAAAACTCTGAAATGTTGTTCCTAAAGGAAATACTTGCAACAAAGGATAATTTTTTTTATTATTATTATTTTTTTTAAATAAGCTGGGCAAGATGCATACATATCTATATTTAAATAACATCCTTATTAAACTTCAGATACCCTGTAGCAGTGTAAAAAGGTATACTTGAATTATGTTTGCATTAATTCAGCTATTGTACCTCTGTTCTATAGAAAATTAAGAGCCTATTCTATCAGAAATATTTTCTTATTTAGGAATGCATTTAGAGAAACAATCATTGCCACGTGACAATTTAATATTCTGCAAGTAACCTGATTACAAATAAAGACAAAAATAAAAATAAAAAAGCAAAGTCAATAGCACCTCCAAGAGACACATGCACCAGAAACCAGAGATCTGCAACTCTTAGAAAGAAGGTGAAAAGTTTGTCAGTCTGAATTATGTATCTCCAGATCTGCTATCTGGTAAAGCACAAGAATATTGTTAAGATCGCTTCCTCCTTATTCCCAAGATGTTACTGTTTTGCAAGTCTCACTGAGAACTATTTATTATTATTATTATTCTACTACAAACATAAGCCTTTCTGGGGTAAACAATGCAGTAAAAATAGTTACATAAATTTAGTGAACTCTAAAACAGTGGCATGTCCTTCCCCCTTTCCTATAAATGTGTGTGAGTGGGTCATGGGACTACAGCACTCATCTCCATCAAATCAGAACTGTTAGAAGATCTTCATATGGTTGAATGACTTCTGAGAAGGTATAACCAAATAGCAGCTTGGATTTATAGTTTTCTAAGTAAATGTCAATGGAATCTACTGTTCAATATATTTAGCTATAAAGCAAATTTGTGCTGAAATAAGATGCATTACTCCAAAAGGGGAAAAAATAAAAACCAATAACACAAACTGGTAAAAATCCCTAACCCTCAAAGTAGTTTCTCTTAACTAGTACCAATGAAATACCAACAATTAAATTATGCACATGAAAACTGTGAAAATCTGACTTAGCATCCTGTTCACACATTCAAAATTTAAACTTCCAGAAACTGCCTATGCTCCATAACGTTAAGAGAATGCAATACCAGAAATGAACATACTGTGCTGAAAATTACCAGAGCATATTTATGATTAACTGGCTGATGCTTTCCTCCCTTCTTCCCATACCAGAGCCGAGACATTTCCCTTCTAAAAATAAAACAAGACTAAAAATCATTCAAGGCTGTTTGAAAGCATTCTCTCTACCTGCTGTCAGTTCCAGGCACAGACAGAACCCCACAATGGTGACAGGATAGGCTGCTAGAGGCACAGATTTGACTGACGTGGCAGGGAACAAATGAACAAGTGTACAGTAGGGGGGTTGCATCCCAAACGATGACGGTAGAGAAGAAGAAAGGTTTCCTGTATTCAAGGGTGGTTGCAGAGCACGAGTTTGTTGAAAAGGCTAGAATATTTAAAGATACAGAACTTCATTTTTTTTGTACACAGTACTTAAAAATACAAAATAAAGAGCTGCTTGTTATTCTAAAGTTCATTAACAAATTTGCATTCAATAGTAAAATAAAAGTTTGTATTTCTATTGCTCATAAGTCTTTATAGACTCAGTTTTTTCTTAGAGTCCAGAATTGGTTAAATAATGGTCAATAATGCATGTGCATGTATATACATACAATATAGTAAAGGTTAAAACATTCAGGATGCAAAACTCTCCACATTTCCTGGAATCATGTTTTCATTTATTTCTTTTCCTTAAGGTGTGTTCAGCAGTAATATATGCAACATGCACCCCTTTGAGAACTTCCTTGTAGTAGCACTTGCAGGCTTTATTCCCCCTCCCCAAAACACCCAGTGCTCCTAGTTCTAGATTAAAATTCTGAATAAGCAAAGGCAGAAGCAGGCAGCAGTGTAACATTAAACATTGATCACTTCTGCCCTTGCCCTGATCTAAAAACCAGGATGCCTAAGCAAAGGAAACCTGTAGCAGAACTGCACTACACAGCGAACTGCACTGAAACTCCTCACCTTGCTCTCGTGTCTAACAATGGGATTCAGAAGGAAAAAGTGTTTATTCTCAGTAAAAGCCTTCTTAGGAGCTGGTAACTCTGAAAAATCAATTTGTTCTGACTTAGCTTTCTTCTAGCAATTCTCCTAAGAACATTTTTATCAGTGGCCCGTTCAAAATTGTGAATTGGGAAACTCATACAATACTATACCATGTATCTAGTGTAAGATTCAAACAAACCATATACCCATTTATTATCTTCTAAATCAATAACAGCCAATACTGAAGTAAAGCAACAAACGTACTGCACAGGCTTAATTAAAAATGCTTCAGATGAGATAATTGCAATAAATATAAGAAAAGCTACAAAAATAAATTAGGCCAAACTTAAAGGAATGGAAAGTATGCAAAAAATCTATTTCTAACTGCCTGTTGAGATGCATCTTCTGAGTCAAAAGAGAAAGCTAGCCACATAACTAACTCCCCCTCAGCTTATTTCAGCATTGTTTTCCTCCCTTCTCCCCCAAATAAAAATAACAAAGCATAAAAAATAAAACTGCAAGTTCTTCCCAAACACTAGCCAATACACAGCTTCTCCAAAATTGGGGAAGGGGGGGAGGAATTATCTAGGAATTTAGGCCATCATATAATTTTTGATTCTAAAACATTTAATATATTTTTAAATCTTAATTCAAACAACTTACTTGGATTCTTCTAGCTTCTTGTTAAAGAGCTTCTCAGAAGGATTTTTAAAATTTGCTCAAAAGAGATGAGTAATAAACTTGCTTGGTGAGATCTGAAAACACATTTTTTCACCTAATTATAGTTGCAAAGTTTAATGGGAATAAATGCACTAGTAACTTTTTCAAATCAGACCTCCTGCCCATGTGGTTTAATGTTCAGGCTTCCAGCAGCAGCAGCAACTCCCATGCCGGCAGCTGCCCTGTAGCTGGGAGTATCTGTTGGAGGGGGAAGGCAGGTCAGGATAGCATCATCATCATGAAATAGTATAGTACTAAGAGTGACCAAAGCTTTCTCTTGTGATTGAACTCCACCCAGCCCCTTAACACTGTTTCGAGACTGGTGGAAGATGAATTTCTGCTAGACCAAAAAAAAAACATCCAGGGATCTCTGCCCTAGGAGCATCTCCTAATTAAAGACAAAAATAAACTGCCCTTTTATTCTTTTCTGCATTTGTGGTTTATACTGCTGATCTGATAAATTGCATCAGAAACTCATCTTGTTGCTAGTTAATACATTCCTTCCCATAGAAGTTCATAATTAATAAGATTCCAGAGAGAAGGATTATCAACTCAGACCTAACGTATCTGCCGAACAGCAGTGCACATTTAAGAGCAGGACTATTTGCTACCTAGACAACAGAACAAAACAGAGTGCATCTAATTACACTGAATATTAATCTTGTTATTGTCATTGCTAGTTTGTAACTAAGCCAAACATCCCTATACAACTGACGTTCAAAGCAGAAGCAAATTGGCTTTTCGCCTATTGTTATACACAATGCTGGTTTTCCTAATAAACCGATCTGTCCTAAATTAAAAAGTAACATTAAAACGTGAGTGCAAACCAACATGATTTATGAAATGTCTTACTTTCACTAGAAATCAGTTTATACCTTTGCCATATCACGTTTAAAGTTAACAGTTTACAAGGTCTCATAACCTAGAAACAGGATAACAACTACAGCAACTCCTCATAAACTTGCGTAGGAAAAAAAAAACAGGATACAGGGTGTGAAACATCATTGCAGTCTGTCTAGCTGGCGTCACTCTGTTTCTCCCTGTAGCTAACACAACCTCTTAAGACCAAAGAGGCAGAAAAGTTGCGATGTTGAATTTTACTATCCCTATATTTAATATGCACACATTTTAAAATCAATATTACATCAGTAAAAAAACTCCTCTTAAGTGAAGAAGGTTAGACCAGAGAGATACTGAGGAGTGGTTTTTTGGGAAGGAATTGCTTGTTAGGGAACTTCCTGTTAATTTCCAGAGTATGCAACTTTGTAGGTGACCATGTTTCATGATGAAAAGCCACAAGTGTGTTACCCTGAAGATAAGATAAACATCCCCAAGCAATTCCTGGGAAGATTATATGAGGCATACCTATGAAATAAGATTGTTTCTATAATTTAATACTTTAATTCCAGAAGCAATCCTGAAAATTGAGCAAAACATATAAATCACAGGAACCAGACTGGATTACTTTAAGTGCCTCGGTGTAATTCACAAGTCATTTGCATTTTTGACTGACGAGATGAAAGATTGTTTTTATGATGTTGTACTGCCTTGTCTGGGAACAAACAAACAAAAATCAATAAACAGTGACATTAATTTCACTTTCAGTGACATATCTACTTGTTTATATATAAATATATAATATATATATACACACATTAAAGAGATGGGGTTGCTACTTACTAACATCTAACAGGTGCATTTCAATTATTACAGTTTTTATGCACACGTTTTCAAGAACTTCAGAATCACAAAGGCACCTAACTCAGTTCCTCCATCTTTTGCAGAGATTCTGCTAGGTGAAAGAAAGGCTGTTTGCAATTTTCATAATAGAAGGCATACAGAATATAGCTGAATTAAGAGGTCAGATTTATCTTCTTTAATAGGAGGTAGCCAAGTCCTATTTTGTACAAAAAAGCCTCTCAGATGACTGCAGAAACTGTCCTGAGTTCAGAAACAATGAAGTTAGTGCCATTAAAAAAATAAGGCAGATATTGGTAAATACCTAATTAAAATAACTACTTTTGTTCTAGAACAAGCAGATCTTTGTACAAAGTTATGGCAACAAAGGTGTTTCAGTGCATGAACTAACAGGTAAAGCTGATATGGGATTATGGTTATATGAAGTCTGATTTTTCTCCCTTTCTGCCTACACAAAACACACTGAATAGCCAGCTTCGGTGGTATCCAGCACAACAAGGAATGGCACAGCTTCTTAGCCGGCTGATAGTGTTTTCTTAAGAAAGGAAGTCTAATTTAAGAAGTTATCCTTTGTTTCCTTTCAACAGCTTAGGAAAAAATAAGAAGGTATTTCCCCATACAAAGTTTTCCTCTGGATTTCCAGAGGCACTCTGAAAGCCAGAGTCACAAACTCACAAGATTTTCAGTTGTATGATTCTGCTTCACATCTCAGAAGAGAGACTATCCTAGTTCTCTCTATTAGATACATGAAATAACTATCAGTTACAATTCCACATTAGTGATTCCAACTACTGAAGGACAGTTTTATGTACTGTATCACATCCAAATTTTTGCTTACAAATTATTAAGTGTTTCAGAATAGAGAATATAAATTGCAAGGAAAAAAAGTGTCCTAAGCATGAAGTTGGGATTTTTACAACATTTATTCAAGCTAATTGCAAAAGCAAGAACAAGAGCTACTTGTCCTTAGGAAAGGCATCACATTATGTTTATGGCCACCAGTCTCTTCAATCACACAAAAAAATAATTTAACACTTTTAGTATTGCACAACTACAGAAGTTCATAAGAATCTCGTTGTGCAGACCAAGAGCAAAGCCTATGAAATATGCTTTTTAATGCAGTGACACATGCATAGTGACGTACCCGTAATTTCCAAACAGACAACATATAACATAAAACCACACTATCAGAGTGTATTGTGTATAGTAGTTAGATGACTAAGAGACAGCATTTCAAGAAACATTGCGAAAATATTCCTATTTTGAGGACTGTTAGTGGCAGGCATCATATGATCACACCACATTTTAAAATGTAAGACACAGCAAGCAGCTATGTCGCTCAAAATATAGGGCAGGGAGCTGAAGCAAATTTATAAGAAAAATACCATTAAGTATACAAAATTTAAGGCCTATTTAAAGAAAGAGCAACACACACTGAAACAAAAAGATTCATTTTATTATAGAAGTGTTATAGGGTACAGTCCAGATCCAGTAGAAAACTTAAGCACCTACATCCAATATCCCAAACCTGAAAATACTGGAAATCTATTGTCTGATGCAGAGACATTCACTGTTTGTGACCATCATACTTCTACAAAAACACAAATAGAATTTCTGAACACTCAGTTCAAAGGTAACGACTGTGAGATTCAGGACTAGAACACATTCCAAAAAAAAAAAAATCAGGAAACTGAGAAAACTGGCTGCAAACATCTATCAACTCACGCTTCACTTTGAAAGCTGACATCCAGACAGCTTCAAATCAGACTAGCTTTCTGTATTTTCCAAACAACTGAGACAGTTTCCAACTACTGTAAGAACAGCTTGCAGGTTCTCTGACAATGAGCTTTCTGTTTTCAGGATTCTTCTGGATGAGTATTTAGATTTATACAGATCTGAAGCATGACTATCTTGGATAATAGCAATTAATGAGATCTGATGACATGGGGAAATAAGAAGGAGAAGGAATCAGCACTTCATCCAATTAACAGTTCTACTACAGAGTAATACTTCTGTTTACTTAATGGGTCTCAGATTTCAGTACGAACCAGTTTCCTTAAGAGATTTCTTCACAACTGCCTAAAATGAAGTGTCTCCAACGTCTCAGAAATATTCAGTTGTGTCTGTATTGAGTAATTATATATTGTGTCAGTACTCTGGTTGATGACCAGAGATCTGATTTTTCAGTGTAAATCCTGTATTTCCAATATTGCATGATGATAAAGACACTTAATTGTGGGACCTTGCATAGATACTGTTCCAAAATCAGATCTAGAAACCTCTGAAGAGATCAATTAGTCTTTTAGTTAGGTATAAAGAAAAGGTACGAAAATTGTATAGTAAAAACTGCACATAGGAAAGCACAAACCACATAATTTCTCTTTTATGCACCCTTTCTTACTCAATCATTTCCACCGTTTCCCTTTCAACGCCTTCCTCCTTGCTTTACGTTCTTAGAGCATAGGGATTTCCTTTTTATCTAGAAATACCAGAAGCATAAAAACCTTTTCTTGAAAGTTAGCTTCAGTTGACCATTCTCTCAAAATATGATTCATTGATCCCCTGAAGGTCTCAGCAGATAGGGCCTTATTTGTGCCCAACTTTCAAAGAAAAATATTTGAGTTTATCAGCAACTTTCACAAGCAGCATCTTCACATGCACACAAGTTCAGTGGAATGTAAGCACTCCAACTCTGTACTAGAACCCTAACATGGCTAAAAATATTTTACATGCATACTTGTTTCCTTTTTCTTCCAGTCAACTTCAAACTGCTGCCTGACATTTCATATAGGAAAGGCAGTAAAAAGAAACCTGTCAAGATTTTAAAATCCATGCAAGGTAATCGATAATAGAACTGGAGTTTCTGAGATACAAGAATCAGATTCCCTAATCAGAAAAGTTACAGTAATCTTCAAGAAAACTTACAGATATGACGTATAGTAAGTAATGTGCGTCTGAAAACAACTTGAGGAAAGATTATATGACCAAATATAGATTGTAACAGACACTCTGATCTCTTTTTTTTTTTTTTTAATGAATTGTATACAGAATGGAAAAACATTTATCCTTTACAGTGAATGTCAACAACACATCTTTCAGGAAGACAAGCTCTCATACAGCCATATGAAACTACTAGCAGGTTTTTTGTTTTTTTTTATAGAAATAACAAAGTAATTGCACTACTTGAAAAATCATTTCTGAGCCAGGCTTTGAAGACTGCAGATTTCAAGCAATTTTTCCTCTCTACTCCTCTCAAGATTCTTCAAGCTTAAGACCAGTCCTATCAGCAGTACTTGAGGATCCATCCCTGTGCAGGTACTATGCCCTCACCAACACCAGGTGACAGTCCTTTACATTTTCAGCACTAATTGGCACCAAAATGATGTTAGTGCATCAGCAAGTAAGAACAAGTACCTTAATGCTACTTCATTAATTCTTATACACTTTAATATTTATATTATATAAAACTTAAAAAGGAAACAAAAAAATAGACCATTAAGTAGAAATTGCTTCTGAGTTGCAGCTCAACAGAAACAGTCAGCTTGCTTTCAAAGTTGGTCATGTTTAGATGCAAGAACAGAACGTATTTTGGAGAAAGACTTTGCTTATCAACAGTCTTCCAAATAGCAATAATTCTGTGCTAACAGGTAGAGAGAACCACTAGCGCTTGAATCCATACACTCTAAGCAGAAAAAAAATAGTAAAATACTGCCATGATAAATACAGCCTTACATCTCCATGGCTCAGTACACATTCACTTGAATACAAGAAAGTTAAAAAAGAGATTTGAGGTAAATTGATGGGGATAACACCATTAAGAAGCCAACAGCATAATTTCTGAAGTGTTTTTCTTTTGAATACTTCATGTAATGTAGTATTTTATAAAAACATGTTTTATCTGATGGCAGGAGTCTTGATTATCTTGCTGCTAGATCAGAGATTGTACCTACTAAATTATTTCAGGGAAAAGTCTGATACGAAAAACTATGTACAGATAGAGGAAAGCACATGTTTCTACATTTTTTTATGGTATTGGTCTTTGCTTTCACTTGATCCTTTTCTTCCCATAATTCCTTTTCTAAAGAAATCACAGTACATCCTTAAAATCTCTTGATAAAAAGCCACAGCTGAATGTGTGAATATAGGACTATCAAGCATAGAAGCAAAAGCTGATGATCATCTCAGAGCACAACACCTGGGTTAACAATTACTCCTTTTCCCTGCTTCTCTAGTTATATCATATTGGACAGCAACAGCAGAAAAAACATACTTTTTGGAAAAGCAAGCTATTCTACCACCTTCCTCTTCTAATAAATCAAGAGTTCCTTGCCATACATGCGTACATCAGGATTTTGTTTTTATTTCTGTTCCACCCTGAGTTTTCCCATCATTATGTTCTGAACAAGGCAGTCTGGTTTTCATCCCATTATCTTCCAAAACTTGCAATAATATCAAAACATTTCAGTGATACCGTTTACCTGCTATCTTGCATGAAACCTGGATCAAGAGCTGACAGTAAAAGCTCGCTGGGTTAAAGGAAGTGCATTGACTGAAAACAATGAAATTCAGTGGGAATAATGGGCATGACAACAGCTACAATTCTGTGTCCGCTTTCTAGCACGTGTTAAAAATCACTGTAACTCTGATACTGTCAAGCATTTCTGATTATGAAAGTTAATTTTTAAACAGCTTTCAGATTTGTGCTGTAAGTCGAGTTAAGAGAAGTCTTACTACGCAAGTTAAAATGCATATTTTCTGTATGTGCACAACTTTGCTTAATGTAAAAGTTAGTATGATGTATAACTTCATTAAAAAGTCTGGATTAGATTATGAAAAACAAACTTGAGATAATTTCATGCAATACAGATGGAAATAACTATTTTTGAAATGTTTTCTACAACTGTTTCCAGCTAAGTCTAAATAAAGGTTCAAATAATTATTTTCATTTTTTTTCATAGCAAATAACTAACACATTTAGGAAAAGGACTGCCCCTGCTATCTTCAGAAATAATTCCTAAGAAGTTTCACCCTGAAGAAATCATTACACTACTTTCTGTGAAAATGGTTCTGTACAAATGGGTAAAACGCAGTAACTGAAGAGTTCACTAAAAGATGTATGTTGTGCCTTGAACCATAAAACTGATCACTTGCCAGTCTGTTTTCTGTGTTCCAAAGGCAAGGTTTTAAGATATCAGAAGCCTTTGAGCAAGAACCAATACCAAAATAAGTTAGTGGTGTCAATGCTTGAGCAATATACACAGTCAAAATCTTAAGATTCAGAAGACATGCATGATATTAATTTAAGTATATCAGCAAACTCCTCCACACAATTATTTAGCTGCAGAGGTAGTGTTCTTTAGAACTAGCCTAACTCTTCAGTTAAGTAAGTGACAAGCTTGAAAACAGAATTCTTAGCCCCAAAAGTTTAAATTTTAGCAGAAAAAACTAAGGCTACTGCATTTTTTTAAAATCTTTCATACTATACACAAATCTTTCAGAGAAAACAAATACAGATTTCCTCAATTTTAGCATACTCCCAAGAAAAAAATAAAAATCAAGTCAGATACTGCAATTGCTGTCCTAAATTTCAAGTTAAACAGTGCTGATGGGATACTTTTACAATATATGACAAGAATCAAATTTGACTGACACTTGAATGCACAAGACTACAAGGTTTTAATTGTATGCACACTAAAAAACAAAACCACAGACATGTAAAGATGTGTCCATAGAAACACAGTGGACACAGATTCACATGAGAGTAAGGTGGTAATCATAAAAAATAAAAAGATAGTTTTAGTTGCAGCATATTACTAAAATCCATGCAACAGCAAACTTCTGTATGCAAATATTATACTTGAGAAGTTATTTATAGGAGTATTAGAAAAACTATTTAATTAATAGATTAATTTTCCTTCTTTTTTTTTCTCATCCGTGTTTTGAGACTTACCAATGAATATTCAACATCACAGACACAGGCGTGATAGAAAATCGGAAAGTTTCTTGACTGAAAATTATCTGCTTCAAAGTTAAGCTTCTCTGCTTTACTCGTATTCAAGTCAAGTTTTAACTTACAATTTGCTCCAAACAAAATGGACTTCTAATTGTGAAATGTTGCCTGAACTGATGTTAGAGCAAAGCATCAGGATGGCATAAATTAAGCAACCATGATTATAGTAAGCAGACTAAACTTTGTTCTTCTTATTGAGAAAATATTTACAGTAATCTTAATGATTTTCCTATGAAAATATTAAAAGTGACACCGTTCTTCCTTACCTCCCACTCTTTAGCAGCATCTTCAGCAGTAGATTCTTCACTAGTTTCAGGCTCTTCCTTCTTTTTTACCACTATAAATCCAGGCTCTCGAAGAGACTCCCCAGTATCCTCTGCATATAGCTCTGGACTCCACTGGATAAAGAAGACATACAAGTGATCTGTCCTAGAGAAGTCAAGTAATGATACAGAGAAGAGAAAACATGGTAAACATTTGGGCTGTATCAAATAACTATGAAGTATCTGAGGTTAACATAAAAATACTTACAATTTCACGTTTTATTAGATACTAGAAATACACTTGAAAAAAGCTAGCCATTATAATATTGGGGGGGGGAGCTTTGCTTTTTATTTTAATTTTATGAAGCTCACACTGAAGGAAAAAGAAAAACTGTCAAATGACTAGCTGTATTCTCATATAAGAGCACAGGCCTTTCAACCATTACCATCTAATTGGAAACAGTATTCCAATGGAAATAACTTCCAAAATAAAGCTTTAGGATTTTTTTTTAAATTTTAAAAGTATATGAAATATAAACACAAACAGGATTTTAAAAGAAATCTGTATGTCTGTTTTCTCTACCCTTGAAGAAGAGCTTAAGACTCCCAGAAATGGAACCAAAGTCATATAGACTGAGAAACTCTACATATGTGAGAAAGTAAAGCTGCAAACGTGCGTATACATAACTAGATGAAGCTACACACTACCCGATCTGTAGTACTGCAGTAAATACCCAACATTTAAGTTACCTCCTCTTAAGTTACCTGCCACAAATTGCATGGTTTTCCAGTTTGGAAAAACAAAATGCACAAATTCCCAGAAGAAAGTTATTTAGACAGGTGTCAGTCTATGTTTCTTAATTATTTCCCAAATAGGCACAGGCAGAGCATTTAGAAAAAGAACTACTGGATTCATTGCACTTATCTCAATGTGGAAGAGACAGCTTTAGAGCTAAGTGACTAGTGACAAAATTTTAGAGTTTGGATATTCCCATGTCTCTCTTCAGAGATATTTGTTACAGTTGGTCTACACACTGGATTAGCGTGAAGAAGAAAATTTGGACATTTTCCCCCTCCTTTCTTACTAAAAACTGGAAAAACAGCAAAAGATACATGGCAACGAAGCCTCACAAAATGCAGCTATGATTTGCCTGTGCCTCTGTCTAAAAGGATGTAGCATGGGTACATATTAAAAGCCTCTGAACATTGTCAGTTACTCAAAGTCAGCTCTCTTGTTAAAACTAAGGTTTCCAGATAACACTGATAAAAGGAAAAAGACAAATTGTTCTCTGACAGTAAAAGAGAAAACATTTCAGATGCATAAAGCTTAATAAATTCTATGACAAAGTCAGAAAGAGAAGCTTCAGGTTCCTCATGCACAGATGTATCCATTTCAAAAGTCCTACAAGAAGTAGGAAAAATAAAAAATGGAAACAAGGACTTCCGCTATTAAAACAGCTTTAAATTAACAGTTACAGCAGTTAAGAAAAAAAAAAAAAGTAAAAAAAAAAAAAAGAAGAAATTCCATGACATTCCTTCCCTGATTGTCTTATTTGAGATTACAAACCATGAAATAGAAAAGTAGTTATCTCACAATCCTACATTTTCTTATTACTAGTTTTCTTTCACCTATCTTGACACTAAATATTTTGACCTATGCAGAGTAGCACTAAGCAAGTTAAACAAAATTAAGAAAAAAAGCGCCCACCACATGCAACCTTTTAGTGTACACTGTACACACTGGATGGATAAAAAATACATCACTGACGTGCCATGCAGTTAGAGAGAGAAACCATGGGTGGAGTCATTACAAAGGAGGTCAGAGACTGTCAGCTAAGAACTACTACTTCTGAAATAGCTGATAAATTCTGCTTTCTGCTGAAGGTAAGTACTTGCACTGTGACATTCGAAAATAAACCAGAGATACAGAAATCATTTTCACCAGTTGTCAAGAAATAGAAAAATCTGTACCACTTGACGGGAGCGAGGGTGATTTTAAAACCAGATTAGTGATATGCTAGCATAGACTCAGTTCTCTCTGCTGAAAAACTCAAGTATTTTGATGTCTTTTCAGAGTGTTACACATCTCCATTCACAGCGGACATGAAGAAAGACTACTGCCTTTCTCGTTGCAGCCAACTTTTAAATATGAAATGATTTTTGTGTTTGTAATCGATCTTTTCTCCTTTAGATTAAAGAACCCCACTTACTTCTAATTTTCCTTATATGTTACAATTTCTAGGCATTAATTAGTCTTGCTGCTTTCCTCTGGACTCTCTCCAATTGATCGATATCTGTCCTCAACTGCAGTGCCCCAACTGGACTTTCTATGCCATTCAGCTCAAAAGAAAAGATGGAAAAGTGACTTCATCATTGTGTGTAGGTATTTATACAAGATGACATCTGATAATTGCTTTTTGTTTGGGTTGCTTTTTAGTTTGTTTTTAATCTCTTCTGTCATAATAAACTCCAATACCTTAGGAAAAAAAAATCACATTTTGACGTTGAAAATAAGTCACAGTTTACTAGTAGCAAAGATCATTTAAAAAATGTAAGACTTTACTAGTGAGCGTGGATATCTCATGTCACTGCAACTAATTTTGACATTTTTCCCAGTAGGTATGTTAAAGTTGCTTCCTGGAAAATATTTTTTGTTCCATAAAGATAAAACAGAATTATCCCCGCTAATTCTTTTTAACTCAAAGCTCTAGAGAAATATTTTTCCAAGCAATGGGAAGCACAGATAATGGCAATTAAAAAAAAAAAAAAAGGCAATTTTTTTTTAAAAAAAAGCCTTCCCTACAGAACTCACTTCCTTCATCAAACCCCATTTACTTGAATCTTTGATTATTTACTTGCTACAAAAGCCCTATTGACTGAACCTGCAAGTAACTCAGTAAAACTTCAATATTGTAATGAGGTATTCAGGCGTTAAATACAAGCCAATCATCAATATCCTGGGCTGTATTTCTTTATAGAGAGACATCAAAAGATTTTGAATGGGGTAGGGAGAAACCTAAACAACACAAAGGAAACTTTCCTTTTTTCTTCCAGTCTACCTTTCTTACCTTTCTTGTGGAACAGCAAACCAGTACTCATGTTTTTTATCTCTCTGAGCATACTGTTGCATTGATGCACTTGCTTGTGAAACAAATGTTTTTCTCATAGGTTTTCCAACCTTGAGAAGCAAAAACTTGTGAGATCGATGTCTTCGTTTTTCTTTCATATAGGAAGAACCTATTAGTAAAGAAAAATAAGCTATCCACACCATACAATAGGATTTAACAGAATGATTGACCACTTCTGTAATAGGAAATAACTAGATACGATGTATAAGTGGGTAACATAAGGTCAGTTAAATACACAAAGGTTGTGCTAAATTATATCATTAGCAGAATTAACTTAATATTCAAATATGTTGTGCTATAAATTTCTGCTTCTAACCCCAGTTCACATTACAGTAATCCTGCAGCCATGCCTGAAAGACTTTCAGAAGATATTCTCAATGCATATCCCTCAACGTTGATTCAGACACCACACTTAAAAAGCCTCCACACACATGCAAAAGACACTTAAATAAGTACTTCACATATGTAAAAGCAGCTCAGTACTTACTTTTCCTTTAAAGGACAGAATTTCCAGTACTGCTAATAGACAACTAAGATAAGTTTTAATTTGTTAGTTATTTCAAACACTTCAAAGGTATGAATACCACTTCATGATAAAGTATACCAGATGTTGCAGTATGGGGCTTTTCCTGCCAGTACTGTATTTAATTGAACAAGCAAAATTAAATGATTACCCTCAAGGTCTGGATTGTCAAGTCAGCACAGGGTTAAGTAAGAAGCCTTCTCAGACTTGTTTCTTTGCCAGATCAATTGCTCAAATCCTAAAACATGGGCTACAGCCACAAGAGCAGGAAGAAAAGTGCAAGTTTTCAGAGTTCTGATGGTCACAAAGGATTTAGCCTGTCTCTGGTGTTAAAGGTACGTACAGACATGTTTCAGCTTTCTAGGAGACTCGTGTGTTGGTTATAGCTGAAGTTTACCATCAGTGTGCCCATGCAGATTATCAATACAATGAGCACAGATATCATCTTTTTCATCTATTGATATCTCTACTGTATGCTTTGAGTTTGGTTTTCAACACAAAGTTTAGAATTGTATTGTGCCATAAAAGAATGTTTTTGTTCATTTGTTTTTTCCAGTAAGTATCTAAACGGGTACTTACGTTACACTTATATTTTAGGATTATACCTGCAGTATATGGTATGGTAGAATAGTTACAGTACATGTGATCCAGAAATATTTTATAAGCCTATAAACTGCAAGATAAATTGTCAGATTTAAAAAAGACAACAAACAAAACCACACTGTTTCATAGGATTGGCACGTGAACTTTCTGGCATCTTATGAGAAGAAACTCAAAATAATCTGACATCTGTATTTTGGTCCTTTAGAAGTTTTAAACTGCTGCATCTGATCTAGAGCCCTAAGAACTGGGATTTGTATAGTCCCTTAAAAAACAGAAAAATCAGATTTAAAAAATCAGATTTAAATTCATCTAGCAGAGAAAACCAAAATAAACAATCTATCCCTACACCAAAATGTCAAAAGGGCTATTTGCAATGCTCCTTTTTTTTTTTTTGTGTATTCTGATTTTTTTAATATAAAAAAAAAAAAAAACACAGAAAAATAAGATTCTAATAGTGGTTATCGGCTCTTATGCTTTGCTTTCTACCAATATGCAGCTAAGTGGTAAACAGACACTTTTAATGGATACAATAGACAGAAAATAAAAGTTTTTATAGCATCTCAATTTTCCAATGCAATGTGATCCATTGCTAACAGAACTATCTTAAATGTAGTCTTTGGTGATCTTCAGGAGTCAAGGAATAGATCCATGCTGTTACCCTGGCTCTATTTAAATTTGCCTACAGATGAAGCCAGTATAAGTTCCATTAAATCTGTCTAGACTGCAATATTCATGAACACAAATAAAATCAGCAAAATTTGGTAATACAACTCAAATGCTAGTAAGAAATGTACTATTTTAAGTGAAGCCACTAGCACAAGCCTCCAAAAAGCAAGCTTCTAGCTTGTATCCCTCTGAGGAGTGAGACACTTCGATTATATATGTACATTCTGTGACTGTACGGTTCATCCTGCATGGAAAAAACCTTAGTATTACTAAATGAGAATCTTTAAGAAAACCAGAAAAACTTAAGTATCCAATATAGTTGAATTTCAGGTAACATTCAATTGTTAGAAGAACAGCTACAGTGGCAGAGAATACCTGTGCTTGCATTATTATTTCTTTAAGTCATAAAGAGCAACTAATTGCAACTGACATCTTTGCCAGAGGATTGTCTTAAACATTTAAGATGTAAAAGCCAAACTTCTCACAGCATGATGCAACTATTAGCCCATTCCACATTTTGAAATTCAGCTACTTCCTTAACTGAGGAGAAAGAAAAAATCTGAATCATTTCAGAACCTCAAATGTAACAATTTCAGCTAAAGGATATATTGTTCAATACAACCTCAGCTTCTAGTTACTAAAAGAAAACAATGCAACTATCAAATGCATTTCAAATATACTCCATTAGTATGTGACAGGCATTAAAGTTAGGTTTTACTTATAGCCCCCTCCAAATATTGCACAATTAAAATGACTAGTTTATCTCCATTAGTAAGATGGTAGGGTATCAGAAAGTGACCTAACAAGTTTTTTGAAAAGACAGAATACATACAGAAACATCTAAGCTATTTAAAAGACTTTTTTTTTTTTTTAAATACATTAATTGAGTAACTTCAGACTTTCAAGATAGCTTCTGACTAATAATCCTAGGGCCTGATCTTACAGAGGAGTAAGGATACTCCTTTGTAAGTCTACTTATTCCCCACATTCATAACATTAGTTTTACCATCTAGCTCTTATTTGCCCTGAGAAGTACTTTTCATATGTTCAATCTTGATCTGGTCAGCATGAAAGTATTACAAGGTGCAAGTGAATGTTCTGAAAACCAGTTTGTCTTGGTGTTATATTAAGTCTCCAGTGTTTGCTGCTCACATCATGAACCTTAAACACAAGTTATACATACCATAAATGAGATTAAATTAATTCCCTGAAATTCGTTCATACACAGGTGCACACAGGACCAAAATTTAAGCAACAGTTAGCTGACTGCTGAGGAACACTTTTGATTTTGAGCTCTACAGAGACCAATGTATCAAGAATCATACAGGTTCATTGAAGTGTCCCCTACAAATATACTGCATATTTTAATATGATCATAAACAATTTCAGTGAGGAAAAGTATCAGTCACAAAGGTATTTATGTTTTCAATTTCCTGAGCAAAATTTTCCCACTGGTTTAAAGAAGTATAGCTTAGGTATATCCTCAAGGCAGTGAGAAATAAGCAATACATGACGATGTGTTCTGCAGAGCAGAAAACAGAAAATTCTCAAGAGCTGAAGGGAAATGCATTGCATGTCTGAAGGCAAACACTACCCATAAATACTGACTCACCTTCTGATTGCCCGTCTCCTGCAGTCACAGTTTTCTGACTGATTTCTTTTTGTGAATCCTGCTGCATGTTTTCTCTTTGTTGTTTGGTTTGTTGCATAGTATGGGTCTTCCAGAGTTTGCGAAGTTCCTCAACTTCTATCTCAGAGTCTTGAGTTCGTTCTTTCACTACTTTTCCTTTCCTAGTAGTCTCTTTCTTTGGAGAGTCTGTGGTATCTTCACAATGTGGACTTTCTTCTGTCTTACTCTCTATTTCTAGCTCTTTTCCTTGTGTGGAATCTTGATCTTGGTCCATTTTTGCCTCTCTGTTCTGTTCTTTGCTACCATGTGGGTCTTGCCTCGACTGCTGGAGAACATTCCCAGTATTTTCACTAGATTCTTGTCCCCCCTTTACAGCCATCTCTGAGCTTTCTGAACCTAAACTGTGGGTACTAAACTGTTTAACATTTACAACCATTTCAGCACTGAGTTTTAAGTCACTGTCAGCTTCTTTCAAGTCCGAAATTATTGTTAAACATTCTGCACTCGTTTGGTTTATTGTCTGGACAGATTCTGATGATGCTCCAGAAGATTTGCCTTGTCGAAGCTCATCCGAGGAAACAAGTTCCTCACGTATTGGAGAGAGTTCTGATTCTGTGAACACGTCTTCTGAAAGAGACTCCTCCGTACTCCTCGGGGCAGTGCTAGCACTGTCATTGCCTGTATCCCGGATCCTTGAATCCATTTCATCTGTATTGCTCTTTGCAGCTTTCTTGGAATGGCCAAGTTCCCTTGCAGACAGCTGTTCTATGTCTCTGTTGAGCAAATAAGAGTAATTACAATAGCAGGCGCCCTTTATTGTAGAGCCTTTTTCTTTAGTAAGTTTAATGCTATAAAAATACTTATTTTAGTCTTAAAAATAAACTCCTCCTGTGCTCAGCTCATTCCCTTTAATCATGCAAAGTATCAGCAATGAAAAACAAGCATCAATATGTTTACATAACATATTCCTGTAGCGGTAAGCTTATAGCGTACCCTTTGCCCATATGACATAGATGTGACCTCCTAATTTCACATTATTTTTGCAGGCAGAAATTCTTACGAAACCATCAAAACTGTTTGAGATGCTTGAAGTAGAAAATGAACTAAAAATACAAGAAAAAAACAAAGAGCTACAAACAACCCTAATATCTACTGGCTGAAGTCCTCCACAATCTTTTAAGCTTTGTCTACCAAAGAGGCCAGTCTAATTGCACAGATGTGTCCCACTTATTAGGAAGTTGGCATCTAGCTCACTAGTAAAATATCAGTGTTAAATCACCTGGTCTAATCCCATCTAAGCAAGTCAATACAGAACAATAGGAACCATAAAGGTAGATTTGTATCAAGATCTTACTGTTCTGGAAAATATCCAACAGTGATTAGTGTGCTCACGAGTCAGGTACCTAACTTTTTACCACTGTTAAGCTAAATAAATCTTAAACTACTTGGTACAATACGACATTTGAAAGAATAGATGTCAAATGTTGATAAATAACATATGAAAAAATAAAAGCAAGCATAAAAGAAGAACTTGCTTCCTCCATGGGGGAAATTACATTATTCAAAACCTCCCTTTAGAAATAAGCTAACCATTTTCTAAAACTTATAGAATTTGAGGTGGCTGTGAACATGCTTAACTATATCAGTATGACTCAGGCTTGTTATCACTGTTTTCAAATAAATTTGGTGGTGTACAACCTTAATAAGCAATTTCTCATGTTTAAGCTGACTTTTGACTAGAGTTCTAAAATGCAGACTCTAGCTACCACAAGAGAACTTCTATTACCTAGTTTAAAAAACTTTTAAGAAGCTCGTACATTAATCTCCCATACTGAAAAAGGATAATTCTACTCTCCATTTCTACAGAACTTTTTATCCAGTTACTAACATCACTGAGACAGCAATAAAATTCAGGATGTTTGCAAAATATACATCCTCTTACTCAAATTTCATCATGAGGTTGATGCTAAGATTGTGCTAGTGCAGTAGTTTTGCTTACAAAGCTTGTGGAATAGAGTTTAGGATTCATCACTCACTAGATAAGGATATTTCCTTAATTTTTCAAGACTACACTGATTATAGGTGCTCTTGGACAAGCACAACGTGATAACTGAGAAAAAATGGGAAAAATATATCTGAAAATGTAAAACTTCAGTATGGATTGTGGTTTGTATAAGAAAGCATACAACATGACAATGCATTTTTAATAACGAAAGAATGTATCAGTTTTGTGATATGTTTCCATTATGCCAATAAGATTACTTTCAGTATTCACGTTGTTTTTCCAAATTTAAACAGGTTTTACAGTTGGTAAAATTGTGAGATGAAAGAGTAAACTATAGCAGTGAAATTTTGGAAAAAAATAATGGAAAACAGATTAAGTCTCAAATACTTCAAGACACACATAAGGTCTTGTCAGATTTAGGTGTACCTGTTGGAGTTTTGATTACAGACCTCAGAAATTTGGATTTTGTTACACTGAAAGTTCACAAACATGCCTCAGATTTTGAAGCATAAAAGTGGCAGGACTGAAGAAAATGCTAAAAGTTAGCATTCTGTTTAATAGTTTATGGAAGTTGACAAGAAAGGTCAATCAAAACAGACATCCAAGACTTTGAATGCCGTGTGACCTTCTTATCAGGCACGTTTTCATTCCGTATGCATTTCTATTACAGGAAAAAAAGAAGTGCTACAAAAGCACAAAAATCTATATAATATTGAAGATAAATTTATAAGTCAAAGTTGAATCAATAAAGTGCTAAACATGCTGGAAAAGACTGGTTATGCAACTGCAATATTATGATTGCAAAAGGTAGATTAAAAAAAAAACAAATTCCTTGTAATTCCTAGTGCGGGTAATGAAATTATGAAACTTAGATGACTGTTTTCCAGATGGAGTTTTTAAACTCCCAGAAATCAAACCAAAGGCATCATTGTACATCAAAAACCCCGAAAGTACTAATGTAGCAAGACATACATTAGTCACTTTCAGGAAACACATGACTTCAGACAGCAAACAAGCCCATGTCAATGTGCCAGTAGGTCTCTGCTGAATCTGCACTTAAAAAAAGATGTGTAAGTTATTTCTTCTGGGTGTCAAACTATTTGTGATTATCAAGAAATACGATGGCATGCTACCTGTAAGAAGTTTAAAAGAGCATTTTTCATAGTTACTGAATAGCTTCATACCTTCGGACTCAGTATACGACAACTAGCACCTCCTTACAGAAGATGGTTGCATATTTAGAAAAAGTTACACATCAGGCAAACAGCTTTACTCACATATGTACACAGCTCTACCTAGGAAACCACTTCGGTTAACGGAGTGTACTTCCCTATAGTTAGATGCTTAAGGTAGTCTGCAAATGTTTATGCTGTATCGACAGTGACAGGTAAATGTAGCATGATTTTTTACTATTTTTTGAAGTCTGTTTTGTTTTAACATTAGCATGCAAACTATTTCTGAGAATCATGTAAAATTAGGAAAAAGACAAAATGGAACAAAGATACATATATTTTTTATACTGCTGTTTAATGTCAGTTTTAAATGCCTACCACAAAAATAACCGGCAATTCAGGGTCACCAACCATTCTGTTCACTTTAAACAATTCTAGCTTCAAAGGGTTGGGAACACAGAGTTTTTCTCCTAGCCAAAAAGGAAAAAAAGTAAACTCCTAATGCCATAAAAATATACACAAACATCTGAAAACTAGTCTTAAAACTTTTTAGCAGAACAAAAGGAAGGTATAGGACGCCAGTTTGAGAATCAAGTAGAAAGCAGTACACAAAGTTTTGTACCTAAAGCTGTTTAAGCTGAGGTTTTCTATTTTGTGCAGCTTCCACATTTTCAGAGATTCAAGTGTATCTGTGACATGGTGGAAAAGGGGCAGAAGAAGTGCTATGGTACCCTCCCCCCCTTTTTACTTTTAATTTTTTTTAAATAGACTATAAGAGGAAAATACACGTATATAGAGGAGGAGATGTTCTACAAAGTATTAATGAATGTGAGAGCTTAAAACAAAGCAAGCTTTCTCCATGTTTTCTCCAAGCCAATCTTGCATGTTCTTGAAAAAGAAAACAACAAAAAAGATGTTTGTGCTGGTTTTGCATGGTCAGCCATATGGCTACATATATTTACTCAAAGCTTCATAAATACTATTTTATCTTACATGCTTAATGAATCCTTAATTTTGCTGTCCACAATTTCCTTATACAAAGCAGCTGACATCACTTCTTCCATGGGACACATGATGCCATACTCTTCACAGCCGTTCTCTTGGACCAGAGGATCCATTTTATGAGGATCAAACATTATATTATTTGGCGTCACTAGCAGCACACCATTGACCGTACCCTAAAATGAGAGGGAAAAAAAGTGGTAAATTTTCTCCTTCATATTTCAACTTATTCACTTTTTTGTAGGGAAAAAAAATGTTTTCCAATTTTTTAAAGCTTTTTTTTTTTTTTTTTATCTTTAAGCAACTTTATTTAGCTTGTTTTCTTGCAGTTACCTAGAAACATAACACTTTTTTACGTGGGGAAGAAAATTAATTCTACATCTTAAAAACAAAAAACAAACAACAACAACAACAAAAACAGTTTTGTCCGTATTCAGACAATCTAATAGTTAGGTTAAGGAGGAAAAAAAAATAATTGCTTGCAACCTACAGAATATGCCAGGAGGCTCCTCTGAGATAAAGATTTATCTTCTCTACTCAACCATAGGGCTTTTTGCTGTTTTTGTAGGAAGCTTCAAGCATTTTTTTCAGAAAACCTAACTCTTATTTTCCTCTTTTCAAGAAAAAGTCTCATAAGCAGAAATTTGTCTCCATTTTCTCACACAAAACTGACAGCAATATCCAATACAACTCATTCTAACTTAATTGACTTGTTGATTGATTGGACAAGTGTTTAATATTTTTAGTCTAGAAAGACTTTCTTTTAAAAAAAATACAGCTGCACTAAGACGCACCTTTAGATTAGTTTTATCACAAATGATATTGCCACAGGACCTGAATACAAGTAGATTTTAAACCATTAATGTTGAAAAGCTTAAAAAGTTAATACTTGTAAGTGGTAGGGTTCTCTGAACTCCCCACCCAGGTTAGAAAGGCGTGCAACTGCCAACACTACAGATGCTCACTAAGGGAGTTCATTAAGCTGTCAGATTAGTAGAGTTTAAGCTTAAACCATGAACTGGAAGAATTACAGCCTGAGGCAGGATCACTGTGATCCTTCAGTTATAGATCTTGAATCCTAAGAGCTTTACAAATTTAAGAGCGCACTGAAAACTTCTGTGCAAAAATCACAAAAAAGTTGCTTCATATGCTGCTGAAACTTATCAGTGAACTTGGTATTTATTCAACTCCTGTTAAGTTGTTCACAGTGACCAACAACACTGCATATTAGATTGGAGAAGAATTGTCGCTTTGCAGTTTTAAGAACACATACCAGCACAGCATAAAATAAAATTCCTTTCCTTTGACAGAAATCTGTCCCCAGCACTTTGATGAGTGACGATCTTCATAGCAGAAATACAAAGATGCAGAAAGTTACAGACTATTGAGCAGAAAGTTACAGACTACTAAAAATGAACCAAAAGAAGAATTAAAGCCTACAACAATGACCAATGATATCACCATTATAAAAAAAAGGAAACAGTCTCAAAAGCAGCTCAAGTGCCTACATGTAAGTCCTGAGTAGTTCAGTGCCTAGTCAGGTTTCACATGTGCCGGAGTACAAAGAACATCCTAAGGACTTCAGAAGTCAGAACGTATTTACATAATTTAAAGATGTTTAAGACACTGAAACAGTCGCTAATATTTGTTCCCAAAGAGTGTGCATTCTGGAAATAGGCTTTCAGGGTGCAAAAAGGAATTCCCAACTTTTGTTGACAGTCATCCTTTTGAATTTGGTTCTCCTCACTGTAATCTAGAAAAAAAAAATCTAATATGACTGCAAAAAATCAGTGAGTGTAATCATAAGAACAATTGTTTCTCTTTAAAAAATATGGCCTCTATATATTAAATATGCAAAGCAAAAAGCAACATTATTCCTAAATCATGAATGGTCATTAAAGAACACGAAATGGAATTTTTCTAATATTCTCCAGTTCTGACCTACAAAAATCAAGGCCATAGCCATTTTTAACAGCAGAGTACATCACTACGATAACAGCATGTATGAAATTAAGAGGGCTCAACTTAACTTTAGAAACTTACTGAAGATATGGGGAAAGGCACTTACTTATGTTGAAGAATAAAAGATTGTATTGGATAAGTATATTAAAAACAAAGAAAGTCCACAAACACATTGTAAGTGATCTGGAGACCAGAGTCACAAAATGTGTATGAAGGAAGTTTCGTATCTTCTCCTAGTTTCAATTATATTGCTTCCAGCTTTGCTTTAGCAGTTCAGAAAAATACCAGCACCACCCCAACAACACACACCCCCAGCTCCTACTGGTCTGGCAAGTCAATATCCTAATGAAATGTCATCATATTCAGGATTAAAAAAAAAAAAAAAAAAAAAAAAAAAAAGTCTGTTTCCAGGACAAAATTGGAATGTGTCTGAACACCACATCCAGTTAGTTCAGACACATCAGACACTGAGGAACAGTAGATAGCTAATCTACACACAAATGTCCAGGCAAAGAAGCATGCAAGACTGACTAAATAACAAAAACAACTTTAAAAGACCTTCTATTTTAAGTGGAAGCTTTATAAACAATCAATCTTTCTGGTAGGAAAAAAACAAACATAACCAACACACAAAACCCTAACCTGTGCACCAGGCAGTTGTTGTTAAGTATGAAAGATTCTAAAGCCTGCCTCAGCAACCTCAATTGAAAAGAAGCAAGCTTTTCAGCTGCTATCTATCTTCGTCTTAGAAGAAACCCTTGACCCCAATAGGTAAATACTCAGTATAGAAATTAATATGAAAGTGTATTTCCATTTAAAGTTTATTGTATTTGGAGAAATAGAGAATTAAACCACTGAAGCTATCGGGCTTTTATGCATACTCAATTAAAAAGCTGCTCAAGCACCTGAAATAACAAAAAGCAGTAGAAAAATAAATACCAGTATCTTGAAAACACTGGTTTAATACCTCCTCAAAAAGAGGTGACCTATTTCTTTGTTATCCATACATAAAGCCAACATTTCTGGCTCAAGTTACTTGATATTCTCCACAGTTACTATGCAAACACTTCCGAGTGTGCTTCTCTAGCAAATAATAGCTGCCCCAAATTTATGGGCTGGAAATGAGATTATTAATAATACAAACATCACTAATACTTCCATCACTGTTATTACAAACAGTTACTGAATGCTAGCCTAGGTAGCTAGGTCGAGTTCAGGTAACACCCAGATAAACAGTAACCTTTTTACCCTTCAAACATGCCAGTGTTGCTACCACTTCAATGTATCTGTGACTAAGAAATAATTTCTTTCCTGCCTTCAAGCTTGTTTGAAGGAGAAAGGCTTCCTTGAAGCCTGTGGATTATGTATTACTCAATTTTTTGTGTTTCCACAGCATGGAGAGCAAGTCAACTGCCACTGTGAGAAAAATGGACAGTATCAGAACAAAATATACATGCATTTAATCAACCACTGGTGAAGAACTGTATTCTGCTAGTCCTCTCTGAATGATGGAAGTTGAAGCAGCTCCTGCCTTTGAGAGCGGATACTAGCTTTGTATAGAGATAGATAAAAGACACATCCTGTTTAGAGTACCTGAAACTTCTATTTCCTTGTCAGTTTGCTGTAATGGATCAGACAGACTTCTGTATCAGCATTCCTACAATACATACAGCTCAGAACTGTCATCTCAGCTGTAAGTCAGTGATGAATTCTTGAGCATTTTAGTACCATGCATTCATTTTAGGTTCTGGAATGACTTTTCTGGTTACTCACACATTTATGTACTCTGACAGAACAAGTCACAGCTATTCTACAAAAGTGCCCAGAAATGGGTAACACCGATGTAGGGATAAAACCAATAACCTACTGTCTTTTAATAATCAAACCTCTTTTATTATTTTAAAGTTACTGATGAAGTCTGATAGCCTCAAAACTCAAGCCCCATATAATTATCTTGATTTCTTGCTTTTAGAGTGTGTAAAGGAAGTTCCAAAGCTCCCTCTCTGACCTGAATAAGCTGCTTGTAATATTTTCAGTGTTAATATATTCTTCAGACTGAAGAACAGTGTAAGGGCTCACGTCCATAAAATCCTCCCTACGCCCTCACCTACCCATACCAACACAGAGAGTGACAGCCTAGCTTCTCCCTTACAGTAGTACTTTGTTATGTACTTGAGCACTAGGCCCTTCAAAGGCAAATATTTGTTGAACTTTTTATAAACAGCTCAGACAATATTTTATTCAAATCAGATGACAATTATTTTTCAAAAAAATATTTGTACCAATGATGTGTCAAAAAAAAGATAAACAAATCAGAGCAACAGCATAAGCAAAGATTGGGCAATGGCTGGCACACTGAGCTCCTACACAGCTCCCGTATGCTGCCACCATTTCCTTGAATCTCCTAACTTTCTAGCCCTACAGGGGCTAAAAAAAAAACTGAAGAAAAAAAAGTGAAGGCTATAAACCACTTAGTTGTCAATAGGGACCAAATAAACAGTGGCTTGACTCCTTTGGACCATACATCTAATTAGTTATTGTAGAAAAGGATATAGAACTGTCTAACTGAAGTGAAAATTAGAGTCTGCATAATTCAATAGTTCAGTCTGATACTATTATAGGAAGTACGGTGTTTGACCAAAACTCCAAAATACCACTTGAAGTCAAGTTTCTTGTATGTAGGAAAGATGCTAAAGATACAAAATTAATTCATATTCAGGTGAAGTTCAGGTTTAACAGCCTCAAGAAGCAGTGAGCCACTTTTTTTTGAAAACCATTTGGACACATTGAGTTGTTAAAAACAGAACTCTTCAGTCTTAAAGCTGGTTCAGAAAAAAGGTAATCCATGTAAGTAAAAGCTTACATAAAGTGGATTAAATTGCACCTGTATATAGATATTAAGTTCTGAATAGTTTTTAACTGCTTTCCATTAAAGTGTTATGCCTCAGAAAGCTGTGGGGTTAAATCCTCAACAGTATCTGAGGTATAAAATTCTGAACAAGCAAGGTAAGGGAGAATTAGAAGCATACTTCATGACATATATGAGCCCAAATATTAAGATTAGGCAGTTCAGTAAACTACACTTTTAGGAAGTTTAAGAGGATTACTATCAAGCAGTTTTTGTCCAGAAGTTACCTCTAAATTATTCCATTATTTTATTGAATACAGACAGTAGAACAAAAAATAATTCAGAATTTGTGAAACATTAAGATAGCCATTTTGTTAGTTCTTTCTTCATTTCTTGTAGAAGTCTTTAATCTTGTCAGTATTCTCCTTTTCACCTCATGAACACTGATTTTTGTACCCAACTTGACAGGGATTTGTTTTTAAAGCCTCAGAATTGCTAATTCACCTTTAGCTACTACTTGTCTAAACAAGACGAGTAAACTAGCAGGCATAATAAAGAACAATGAATTTTAAAGCTCTTCTATTAGTTTCACTTTCAATAAAATAGACTGCTTAAGATACCTTTTCCCCTCCCAAACACGAACAGTGAAAAGAACCAAAACCCAGAGCAGAATACTTGTCTTTAAAAGAGATACCGAAAAGATTTTAACCTCCATAGCCTGTTGTGGAAGAAGCAAGAAATATGGCTGCTAGAAAGAGCAAGTCTACCTACACCATAAACAGTGAGTGATGATGCAACACTGCAGTGCAACAGTCAGTTACTCTACATTGACTTCTTGTCTGACCATGATGTGGCATATTCACAATGCTTTGACTGTGGCCAACACCCTTTTCTCCAACAGTGGCCTTAGATGTTTAAGAACAACTGTAACAGGGCAAATACTTCCAGGTTCCAACCACTACATCAAAGAATTGCTGCGTCCTTATGCAGCAAGACACAAGAGCGATGAATAACCTACACCAAACATACAGAATAAACAGTCTTTCAAAGACAGAAGTGACAGTTTTATCTTGAGTCCTTTCACATGTGGAATTCAGTATGTTGAAAAATAGGCTTTCACTAGGTTTTAACCAAAGAACAGTCTGTTACTTTACATTTGTGCCCTATAAAACATTAACAATGAGGTTCAAAATCACTTAGAGCAGAAAGCAGAAGATGAATCTTAAGCTTTCTTCAGAAAAGCTTTGAAGAATCATCACCTTTCATCATCAGGAAGTGTATCAAGGAGAGAGGACAAGATACCAGAGGATGTTCCTACCATGTGACAAAGGCTAAATAACACACTAAGTTTCAGAAATCAACAGTCAAATCTGAACAGGTTAGCATTCATTCCCCACCCCACATATGGGGCTTGATACTGCGTTGGATTATGTAACTTCAGAACCAGCAATCTCCTTGAAGCTTTAGAAAATAGTCTGTAGAGATGCAAGCCAAAGACAAATGCTGTGAACACTTCCCATATTATGTGCTATAGTTCATTGTCAGAATAACTAGTATGATGTAAATTTAAAACCTTGCTTAAAGTTCTCTTGTATAGCAAAGTTTCTACGGAGGCTGACAGTTCATATTTCCTCTTCATCAATGTTCTAGAGCATTTAAAACCTGGAAATAGAAACTTGTTTAGGATCAACTTAAAAAAGTCACTTAGGGGAGGAATGAAAAATGTGAAGTAAGCTAACTGCAAAGTTTAGAACAAAACAAAACCAAGTTTTTCCAGTGCTTGTTACTAACTTTTAACACATTGCTATTGCCAGGACACGTGTACTACCAAAAGACTTTAAGTCCATGTTTATGGTTTAATTTTATTTATTTTTTTATTTTTTTTTTACATTCCATACGGTAGATGAAAAATGCAAACGTTAGGTACCTTGCCATTGGTGATGTACTTGCAGTTAATTTTTAGAAACTTCTCCGTAAATGCTTCTTCCTCTTCGGAGGTGGATGATACCACTCTTGTAGGACGAACACATGCATGTGCTGGTGAAGCAGCTGACTCCTTCCGTTGCACTCCATCTGGATCCTAGAAGGAAATATTAAAAAAAAAAAAAGAAAAAAAAAAAGAAAAAAAAAATTATAACTTATCAGCCCGCCTTTTTCAATATTGAGATCTTCCATTATGTAATTTTTGCTGTAGAAATGAAAGGTAAAAATAGGATTCCAAATCCACTGTAGTTTAAAGAACAATTTTGATTTCAGCGTACATATAATACCAATAAGGCACAGCTTAACTAGCACGTAGTAAGAAACACAAGTGGGAAGGGGTATTCAAAATCAACCTGGGAACAAACAACAAAATAACCATCAGAACTCACATACAGAGATCATCTGATATGCTTTCACATCCAAAACTCAAGAAACTGACAGTTAATGGAAAGGATTATTTTCCAGCTTCAACAAATAAAAGCCTTATTAAGTCTGTTATCTTTCCATAATTTTACACAGTATGTTGAAAGGGCCCTCTGAAGGTCAGATAGCTGAACCCTGTGTTGAAAGCAGGCCTAAGCCTACACCTGATCAGGTTGCTCATGACATTTTCAGTTGAGTCGAAGTCTTAGAGGTAAGAGATTCCACAGCCTCTCCAAGAAACCCATTCCAATATTAGACACTGTCATCATGAAAAACATTTTCATATTATTTAACCAGGAAGTCTTATGAAGCAACTTGCACCTGCTGCTGCCTAACCTTTCACTATGAACCTCTGAAGTTCCCAATTCTTGCTTTCCTCCCTCCAATCTCTCTATCTGTGGTAGCACACAGAAATCACGTTCTCCATTAGCATTTTCTCCTGGAGGCTATGCAAACTGGCTCCCTCAGACAGTCCTTGTGTATCAAGTTTCCATTCCCTAATCATCCCTCCAGTGGGCTCTGTGCATTATGTCCATCCATCTTGAGGGGGACAGAAGTGCTGCATATGCAGCTTCCCAAGCTCCCCTGACAGGGGAATAATCATCTTCCTTAACTTTTTGGCATTGTTCTTTCATTTGCCACCTGGAACATGATTAGCCTTCATCTTCACAAGTGGCCACTGTTAAACATGCTGCCTACCAGGACACCAGATCCCACCTCTCCTTGGCCCTTACTCCTTTCCTGCAAAGCTGCTGTCTAGGCAGCCAGCCCTCAGCCTGTACTGCCACGTGGGGCTGTTCTGGTCCAGGTGGGTTTTCACTGCTACTGAACTTCAAGCAGCTGGAGAGATGAAGCAACAGAAACCTCCTGATGTCCCTCATGCCTTTCTCTCCAGTGTATTGAGGACTTTCCCTAGTGTTTGGTCCTTCCTAAGCTTGCTGAGGGTGCATTCTGTCCCAACACTTTAGGCACTACAAAGAAGATTAAACAACATCAGCCTTAGTGGGCACCCCCAACTATTTGCGACTGCCTACCTCTCCAGAAAGCAACAGAAACTAACCACCACATACAAAGACACTGAATCACTTTGAGCCCAAAGATCCTACCAACTTTTCCACCTTGTCTTGTAGCCCATCCATTCAGTTCATTTTTCCCTAACTTTGTAATAATAAGCTGCTCTGGGACAGTGTCAACTGCCTAGCTTTAGTCAACGTAGTTAATATCCACATTTCTTCTCTCATCTGACGAACCATTCATGTCATTATCTGACAGAAAGCAATCAGGCATGATACCAACACTATGGCTGTTCCCAAATATCTTCATCTTTAATCTGCCTCGATATAGCTTCCAGAGGATTTCCTTCATGACCTTCCCAGGCAGACAATAGTTACCTATCTTGCTGTCTCACTATATATATATATATATAATATATATATATATACAAAACAAAGTAATTAGTATATGAACATGGAACTTTACTAGGGACAGTATGGGGAAAAATGTTTACAAATAAAAGCTACACATATAGAAAAGAGCGCTCCAAAACTTATTTTATAGTCTCAGATGATCTGTTTTGGAATTTAATCAACATTTAGGGAGTTCCATTTCATGCATGATTACTATCAATAAACTACTACAACTTATAAAAATGTGAGCTTCTATGTTCCCTTTGGGTTTCTGCTGTTCAGTTCTATTCACTAGCCCAAGTTGCAGCTAACTGCTTTTAGTCTTAAAGATAGTACTTACAGTTCAGTTCATCTTGTCTTTGGCACTATTTTAAATAAAATTGAAAGATGCACACAAAGGCTAGAGAACAAAAGTCCAGTTCTGAATAAGACCAAAGTCCAGGTCTGAATATTGAACTGTGTTTTGCTGAAAGAGGTAAGAGATGCAATTAAAAGGCAAGCTTCCTCAGGATGAGTTCTCCTTCCATCTCTGACTTTCTCCTAAAAATTATGTGGTCGCTTTTGTGACTGCATGTAATTTTACATGCAGTTGTAACAGTCCCTAGTTGATATCTAAGTCCACCATGAATAAGCCAGCTGTTTTGCATTCAGCAGGAGTAATGCTGGTGGCAGAATTTCAAATTTAGCGACAACCTTTTCACTACATATTTTTGAAGCGTATTTTTAAGTTTTACAGGTAGTAAAACTTACTGGATCTTCCTAAATTTGTGCATAAGACTGCTAGATGAAGAAACACTTCAAGAAAAACAAAAACAAACAAAAAAAAGTAGCGTAAGAAAGGATTAAAAATCTAAGCCAAGTTCTCATATAAAAAGCCCGACACTAACAAGCTTACTGAAATACACACCAAAATGTTAGCTTAAGAATAGCTAGGTAAGAAAACGGGATTATAAAGGCCTTATATTGGCCACATGCTGATTTGTATTCAGTCACTGTAGTGTTAAGCTACTCTAATCTTAAACAGAAGTGAAAGCACAAACCCAGTACAATCATTGTTTAACCAACTCCTGAACCTCTGCTTAGGCAAAATATGGTAGCCTCATTCAATTTCAGGCAAGAAGCGATTCATTTCAATGATGATACCACAGAGATATGATCCCTTTACATTATAAAGGCATAATAACATATCCTCTTTAACTTTAGACGTGCTAAAATTTCAATTGCAACTGTTAATTCAAAACTGTGGAGTCGAAGAAGACAGATTAATCCAGAGCATGAATGACAGCAAATTACCATAGGAACAGCAGAAAGGAAAAAAAGCATGGAAAACAGGTGTCAGCAAAGAACAAAACCCGCCAGCCTTATCTTCAAAGAGAAGTCATGTACCACTTGCATTGCTAGTTAAATAAAAACCAACCACAAAAAAACCACACATACACAGTCCACACTGACAAGTGCAAGTGACTTCTGCTGTTCTTCACTTTTATTTCACAAGTCATCCAAGAACATCCCTTCCTCCCCTCCTTACATACGCTTCAGAAAAAAAAACACATCAGAAACATACGCTTCTGTGAGCAATTATATATTGTCACATAAATGCTTTAAGAAAAGTCAAGCTAAGAACTGTTTGTGTTGATCCATGACACGTAATGAAATGTACAAAATTGTTCTGCAACAACACATTATGTCAAGTACAGTTTAACTCACAAGATGTTGCCAACATAGAGCTGCCTATGCTAAGCAAAATAACCCTCATATAAGAGAGCTTAAACTTTAAAAAAAAATTTAATCCATTCTGTTTCTTCTTTGACTTCAAGCTTTTGTTGTTTTTTTTTTCAACTGATTACTTGCACATAGTTATACTACTTAGCCTACGTATCTACTACATGCAAACAAATATATACAAAAATAATTCACAAGATTAAAAAAAATGTATCTGGAAAAACACCTTATCTAGTGTATTGTAGGAAGAACACTGATTTCTATTAGTAAAATTAATGAAAAGTTACTCAAGGGAGAAACATTTACCCTATATGGGTAGATCTATCCTAGGATTTACAGTCATTCTGAGACTGATAAAGAAGAAAGTGAAGTAAATACACTAGATGAGTCTGTAAGAATACTACACCACCACCACTTTGCCATAAAATGTAAATGTAGATTTATTTACAATGGACAGCAGACATCCCAAAACGATAGCCATAGAAAGTTGGGCAAAGGAATAACAGCAAAACCAGATATAATTTTCAGTAGAAGCAGCTTTGGAGCCTTTGTGATGCAGTTTGGGAACCTGTTCAGTAATGAAGCTGTAACCTCTATTTAAACTTCACTGGATCAAGCCATGCAAGCAAGTAAATAAATGCTTTAAGTCTCAAGCCTACCTAAGCTTTTAGCACACAGAATCCTGAAGCAGGCATTTGACAGCTTGACTGCACACTATCAGGAAGTTTTGTTATTTGAGATAAAAGATAACAGGAAAAGAACAGTAGTGACATGTTAGGAAATATCTGAATAAGGTAAGAATTGCGTATATTGCAGAGAAGCTGAGGCTTCGAAACAGCAACTTTCTGATTTGATTTCTACCCATGAAATTTTCTTAAAAGCAAAATGGCATTCCTGGAAAGACTTACTTTTACAAAGCTAATTCATTGCCAAAATCTACACTCATGCTTAATTACCGTGCAGCGTTGATAATTATATAGTTTTAATACCCCAAAATCTACAAAAGTAGTAAAAACTATTGAGCAGAAGTTGGCTATAATCAACTCTCACTCAATAATCAGACCCTTAACGAAACAGACTTATTTCTTCATTCTGCTTAATGGAATGAAGGAGAAACATCTTTTTTTTTTTTTTTTTTTTTGTAAAAGGTGTTATTTTGCTTTCAACTCCAGGTATTATAAAGTACTTTCTCCCAAAATGAGTGAATACTTTAAGAAGAAAGCATAACATTTGTAAAATTTATCTCATAAGGGAAAATTATTTTCAAGGACATCAGGTATACCTACATTTATTGTAGCCTTGTCAAACTCTGCTTCTGAAGATGTAGGTGATAAGGGACTTATAGGACTTAGAGAGGGGGAGCTGTCCACACTAGAAATGTAGTCTGGGTCAGGAACATACAAAATCTATAAAGAAGATATAATGTAGTTAGAAGTTACGCTTTCGAAGTTTAACTTATACCTGAAATAATGAGAAATCTATTTGTCATGCTTTCTCAAAACAAGCTATACAGAGTTATTTTTGCTCCAGATAATTTTAATAGAAATTATGAATTCAGGGAATTAACAAAACAACACAAAATTAGTCTAATTTTTAGCTTTCAAAATTTTCAAATATTATTATCTCAGAATATGAGTGAAATTTAGTTATAGCTGAGAAAATGTTCAGATAGAAAGCTTTAGAAATATATTGCATGTCAGAAATGCCCAAGAAAGTATTTAAGGAAAGCCTGCCTCATTTCTCTTGCTATCATTCTACTATCTGAGCAATCAAGAAACAGAATTGGGAAGAAGTTTATAGACATGTTCTAGGATTCTTTCAAATACAGGGCTGATACCAAATGGTGTCATCAGCTGACCTATGACTTATTTTCAGGCCTGTCTTTGAAAGAAGGGAGAAGCAAAGGCTAGGGGAAAAGTAAATATAAATAAAAAGGTGCAAGCAACAGTAACCTAGAAATAAAGAAATAAATGACAATAGTTCATATACCTCCAGTAAATAGACAGAAAGTTTTTAGGGTGGCATGGAAACATTATTAAATTTATTAAGTAGACTTGCAGGCAGTATCATGCAGTCAGAAATGCTGTTTGTAAGTTGTACTCTGAATTAACTCTGAGCAAGAGATTGTAAACAGCCTACTGTATTTGCAAAATAGCAATTTAGACTCTACCCAAGTGTTATTGTATCATTACGTATATTTTGTTGTTTTTTTTTTTAAAAGTCCCTCAATTTTACTTAGGAGAGAGGTAGTTTCAATAGTTGTTCCTTTTTTTGGAAGCTATTAATAATCAGATGAAGCTCACCAACTAGAGAGGAATCAGAATGGTTTGGGTCGGAAGGTAACTTAAAGATCATCTAATCCAAACCACCAAATGAAGAAGCCTTTTACAAAGCCAAGAGGAAAACCAGTAAGAGAAGTACTTTAACACTTTCTCTGGTAAAGATGAGAAATATAGGAAAAAAAGTCTTTGCTGAATAAGTAACATACATAATATAATAGTACCTGTCCAGGAACGACTGCTCTGGAGAAAAGCTTATTTAACTGAACCAGTTCATTGGGTGTTGTATCAAATTTCAAGGCAATACTGTTTAAAGTATCTCTTGATTCCACCTGTATCAATTGGGGGAAAAAAGAAAAACAAAAACAAACCTGTAAGCAGTTAGTTCAAATAGTGGTTCATTAATTTTAATCATATATAGATTTACAGAGATTTTCATAAACTAAGTCTTTTTATCTTTGCCCCCCCAAAATAACTATCTCCTGAATATTAGTCTACTGCAAACCTGTATAAGGACACCTGCCTTCCCACCCAGTTTTCAGGTGGTCAAAAGGGTTGGTCACACATGTTGGGCTGCAGCTCAGACATTGCACCGGAAATCCTGGTCTGTAAATTCATTGCTGGGTACCACTGGGACATATACATGATCAACTCATTTCACAGAACCTCACAGCATCCCTCTTCAGCTTCTCTTCTCCATTCCCCACTTACAGAAAAGTTGAAACAAATCTCCATAAGTGTTAACACTATTCTCCTATTGAAACAAACTTCTGTTAATCTGCTTTTCAAGTAAAACTCATCACTTAGATCAAAAATAAAGCAAAACAGGTCAACTGGTATGACAACAGATGGAATATACACTTTATAGAGTAGGTGATTTCTGAGTAAGGATTTTTGCAAGCTCTTCTCACTCCTACACCTCCTCCCCATCTCCCAAAACATATTCAATATGAACTAATTAGAAGAAAGTGAGGGGAGAATTTTATTTTGAAATCTATCCATGAATTAAAGAATTCATAGGAAGTGTTTAAGAACAGTGATAATCATATGACAAGAAAGCATACAAGTAAAAAGTCTCAACGACCCTGGGCTTCATAACCACCGTATCAGGGAACTAACATCCTATCAGTTAAGAAAAGATAAAGCAATTTAAGCAAAGACATATTTGTGGGTCTAAACACAGGGTACAACTAGAAAAATTCCACTAACTCCAGTCTTAATGTCTTCTCATTTGTCCCTCAGCTTACATCTGCATGATATATACCTCTAATACTCACTATTTATATGGAATACATTAATTATTCACAGGCTAAGCTTTCCTTCCATATTCGGTCTATTCACTGAAGTTTAAATTATCTTGACAGCTATGGAAACAAATGCTTTCTCCTCTAAGTTCTCTCTTTAAAAAACAAACAAAACAAACAAAAAAAAAGTTTTGAAAGGGTAAGAAGGTAAAGGGGGGGGGGGAAGACAAAACAACCTTTTTGTTTCTACTATGTTCTATACACAACTGTTTTGAAAAAGCACATATATGTCGTTAGCTGACTGCATATCCGTTTGGATATGCATCTCCTGCTCTTCATGCTCTTCCTTAAAGATATGAAGAGCACTATGTCTTGCATGCCCCGTCAACTGGTGCTAGATCTAAAAGGTAAATATCCTTCACTTCTGCTTGAATGAATGAGCTGGGGCAGAAAAACTAGGGATGAGTAGGAAGGAAAGGTCACAGAGCATACACATTTTTAATAGCTTTTGGTTTGACAGTAGCTCCACCCTATACACAGTAACACAGGAAAATACGTTTGGAACTGAGACACCAAAGCACTCTATTTCAGTAACCATACTGCAGTGTATCATGGAATCACATAATGGTTTGTGTTGGAAGGGACCTTAAAGCCCACCCAGTTCCACCCTGCTGCCATGGGCAGGGACACCTCCCACCAGACCAGGTTGCCCAAAGCCCCATCGAGCCTGGCCTTGAGCACCTCCAGGGATGGGGCATCCACAGCTTCTCTGGGCAGCTTGTGCCAGGGCCTCACCACCTTCTGAGTAAAGAATCAAGAATTTCTTCCTTAGATCTAACCTAAATCTCCCCTCTTTTAGTTTAAAGCCATTCCCCCTTGTCCTATCACTAGACCTCCTGACATAGAGTCCCTCCCCAGCTTTCCTGCAGCCCCCCTTTAGGTACTGGAAGGCCACTATAGGGTCTGCCTGGAGCCTTCTCCAGGCTGAACAAGGATGTAAGTAGCAAAGTATATACTGGGTTAGCCTGCTTCCAACCATAGTCTATTTTGGTCTGTTACAGTTAAATTACCTTATTCTACATAGCATAACACAATGCTTAATGGTAACCAGTGTAATATCAAAAGACACATTCATTCTTCACAGAAGCTGTAAACATTTTGCCAGAAATGCAAGTATACATAATTTAATTTAGTGTTAAATATTTAATCCCCCAATATGAACACATACATTTTATTAACTTTGTGAGAATAGCTGGTAAATACAGTTCCTATCTGCTGCAAAGCAAAAGTAGCATATAAACTGTTACATAATTGTTCCTCAAAACACATTTCCCCCTTGAATGTTCCAGAGCTTAAAACTGAACAGAACACTAATCCCAAAATAAAGGGAATTCCTTAAGTTCTTAACTTTTTAAAGTTACATCATGTTAGCAAACACATGTTGACAGTAGAGGAATTAAAAAAGCATAACTGACAGATATAAAGGAACATCCTTGAAATAGGGAAGCAAGTTGTCCTGTAACAAGTGCTAGAAACATCATGTACTTTGCAGACTATCATGCTTCAAGTGAAAACAGAGGTCAGTTTGGGATACAATATATTTAACACTTACAAGTGGGAGTCAAATAATACTGGAATACTAGAATAACACGGACATTATTTTTTTGTAAATGTGCATGTCAGCCTAGATTCACTAAAACGGGTGGTTATTGCCAAAGAAATGGCAATTAACTATTTTGGAATAACTTCTGTGTTACGACAATTCTTTGTATAGGAAGCCATTAAGGTACACAAAGCAGCAAACACCTCTCTATCAGTATTTCATGCCTGAAAGGACAGCTGTACCACAGTAGTTCAGTACTAGATGATCACATAGTTATGGGTAAGTCACAATATTCTCATATGCCACTTTTAGTTGGTACTAAGGCAGAAAACAAGAGAAAAACCTAACCAGACCAGGTATTTACCACTTGCTCCATAGACTACAACAAAACTGACGGCCAAATCACTAAGTATAGCAGTGTTTCCGTCAGAAGTTCTACATTTTACAGGTTTGCTGAAACTGCTAAATGAGATTCAAAACTTTGCCTAATTCTGAAGTTTGCTTTCACATCAGTGTTGGAGGAAAACTTAGCTGTTAAGTAGATATTCCGTGGGTATCGCTTAATGAAAATATTTGAAATTTTAGACTAACATTAATAAGTCAAAAGTATTCAGTTTCAAAACAACACTTAAGCCTGCTAAGAGTGTATTCATTCTTCTCAGCTTTCAGAAAGCAGACCAGCTGGTGAGATCACTAAGCAAGTGAAGGTGTTTATCTTCAAATCATGACCATGAGAAAGGCAAACATAACTGAGCTTCCTTTTCTTATCTGGTTTTCAGGTTTGCACAGGTGAATCTAAACACTACGTTAAGTTTATCAGTGCTGGTCTCTGAACTTCCGTCTACTTCCCCAGTTCTTGGGTTTTCTGCCATAAAAAAAAATAAAAAAATATCTAAACATCTAAAAGCTAAAAGAATAACTGTGGAGAAGAGTAGTTTAAGAACTGTGCTGGGTCTGGCTGGGATGTTACCTTTCCCTGCAGCAGCTGTGCTCTGCACGTGTAGCTAGAACAGCAGTGGTATCACACCAGTGTTGTGTCTGCTGCTGAGCAGTGCTGGCACAGCATCAGGACTCTCTCCAACCTTCCCAGAGCGAGCAGACTGGGGGTGGGCAAGAGGTGAGGAAGGAACATCACCAGGGCAGCTGACTGAAACCGACCAAAGGGATATTCCATACCATGTGGTGTCACACTCAGCAATAAAAGGTGGAAAAGGGGAAGGAGGGCGAAGGTGGAGGCGGGGGGATCTTGTTGTGAAGAGGTCTGTCCTCCTGAATGTGTATTGATGCCCTACTTCCCAGGATGTGACCAAACATCATCTGTTGATGGAAAGTAGGGAGTAATTGTTTTTTCCACTTTGCTTCCAACACAGTCTCAGCTTCTACATGATTCTCCCCCCCCCCCTCCCCCTCCACCCCTCTCCCGCCCTTTCTTTTCCCTTTAATTAAATTATCCTTATCTCAACTCATGAGCATTTTTCTTTCCAGCATACTTTCTCCTCCTACCTCTTCTTTTAAGGAGGGGGAGTGAGAGAGCAGTTGTGGAGGAGCTCAGCTGCCCAGCAGGGTAAAACCAGCAGAATAACTAACAGGCAAAGAAGAAACTCCCCACCGCATGCCACAGCCACCCACAAGCTTTTCTAATCCTTTTCCCCCTCTCTCTCTTAAATCAATACTGGAGGAAAGGGGAAAAAAACAAATTCCTTCTTTCCCAGGAGAAAAAATAAAAAAAATAAAAAAGCGTTCTGTACATTGTGCCTAGCTATTCAAACACTATTCTGAATATTAATACTCAAATATTTCCATAAGCATTCTTAAAGTCCTATGCTTCATCTTCATGGGAAAGTTCCCCCTTCTAAGGGAAGAGAGGGAAGATGAACAATGGTTAAGTTGTTTCATGATTTTACTGAACAGCAAGATTTGTTCAAATACAAATAAAACTCTGATAAAAAAAACAACAACTACTGACACATGAAAACATTTTTTTCCCCTAGAAACAGTCTGAAATGGAATTGAGCAGGCTAGCTGGTACCTTGAAGTGGCTCAGTACATATGAATTGGAGTTGCTTCTTCAATATATCGATTCAGGTATAAAGACGGAAAGATATTGATTAATGAAAATCCAAACTCAAGAATAATTTATTTAGGACTGCATGAGACTGAACACACACAAACCCCATTTCGTACAATAACTTTTGCTATTAAAGGTCTTTTTTTAAAAGTATAAGTAGCTCTCCTATAGACAGTAGCGAGAGCTTCTAAACTCTCTATGAAGTTGTACAACAGAAGGCCTTTTTCTATAGCTTCTTCTTGTGTAGTCATTTACATACGTACAAAAAGCAAGAGACACTTAAGATCCAAGTAGTCCATCTCACTTCTCCAGTAACAGCCCAATTCAAACCATCCTGCCCCATTTGAGCAGAGGTACCTCCTGTTACAGAGCAGAGCACTACTTGTATTCATGTTTGCCACACAAGTACCAGTAGACAAATGGCTTCAGCGTTACTCCAACTAAGGTTCTAGCTGCTTTCATTTCTGTCAGATTAACAGTTGTCAAAGTTATTTAAAAGTCTTATTTAAAATAGGTATTCTACTGATACTTGAATGAACTGTCATTGCAACTTTACAACTGAAGTTCGTTTGTTCTTCCATTAAAGTTATACATTTTTACATATGAATCAGTACAAGAATTTGTTTCATGCAATATTTCATGGTTAGTTGTCCAAGAACCAGAAGGCAAAACAATAGTTTAAGAAAATGAGAAGGAACTAACAAAACTAGAGACGGAAAGACCAGGAAGAGAGGTGAGGACAAAGGAGAGAAGAGGACACAAAAACTTTGACTGGTGTTGTACCCAAACCTTTGGCAATATCAGATTATCATTACATCAACTAATTCTTAATAGGCCTAATTTTTGTAACATGTAACATCAGGAAAGTGGAACTTCAAAATACTGTAAGAACAACTCCAAACATCATTTTAAAGTGAGACAGAAGATAAAACAGATGAAGCAACAAATCATTATGATGTACATTTTCCAAATCCCCCCAGACTGGGCAAAAGATTATGACAGCAGCAAGTACAGAGAAATCAGACAAGAATGTAACCCCAGCCTTGAAATGAAGCATTACGAGAAAAAAAAAAAGCAAAAATTCCTCAGTATGTAGGAGTCTAAACAGGATGTAAAGGCTTATGATGGCAATAAAATAGCTGTACCAGAAAAGATAACCTTGAGCACTCTAAGCTACCCCGCAACAGAAAGCCAAATTCACAATTACTCTAGAAAGGTATTAGCACACACTGAACACTTCTCTACTCTCAAAACAAGCATGTTCATCCAATCATTACAGCAATTAAACCCACATGAATACTTGGAACTTAAGTCTAGCAAGCTTGCTTCTGTTTGATGGTCACTATAAAAGCACTTGCCATCCACAACCCTTGAGCTAAGAAAGGACCAGAATTTCTTCCTAGTTTTACCTGAAGAAGCAGACTTCATAAGCCACTGCAGTTTTGTTCTCAGCATACAGAACAACTGGTTTCTAACTAAAATGAACCAAAGAGTAAATGAGTATCTAGAGATTGGACTTAGCACCAAGTAACTGGAAAATGATCACTTCAGAAGTCTAGCAGTTCAGTGGTGAGAACTCTGGCTGAAGACCCTGCTCTACTACAGACTTGCATGGCCTTCATTAATTGGTAGCAGGTTCTTCTCATGATCTGGACCACGTACGCTTATCTGTTATTTCAGAAGAGGAGCACATCCTTAATCCCCCAGAGAGCTGAACAAACCAAAACCACATTTGCCACTATTTTTCAGTGGCTGGAATTCAAACAGCAGAAATTTGTTTTGAATTTCAGCTTCAAGAAAGCCTTTATTATAGGCTAGAATTCAGTTCTCAGTAAGAGGCAAGCTAATGAAATTCATCTTGCTTCAATGCACATATCCTGTGCCTCTCCCCAGATTAGTATCACAGCATTCTTAGCAGCTAAGCCATTTAGCTTAATGTAACATTAAGAGTTAAGTCTTCCCCTTCTCTAATTCTTGAAATAAGAACACCAAGAGATCAAGTACAGACATTTATAGAAGTTCTTATTTTTATTTTATCCTGTCCAGCTTCAAAAGCATTCAAAAATAACTACGATAGGCTTCCCCTGTTTTAATGTTAACCTTATAAACATTATTTAAAGGCTTAATTATATTTCCACTATATAGCACAAGACAGATACTTCTCACTTCAGTTTCCCTTAGTAACCATAAATGTGAAAAGCTGACTGCAGCACAGTTTGAGGGTCATTTCAAGAACAGAACAGGCAGAGAAAGGCTCCATTTTCAGATACTGCTGGAAGAACAGATCTATACTGTAGAGGGTATAGATCTATGAAAATTATTAGAAGGCGGCTGGAAGGTCAGTATCAAGAGATAGCCAACCCTCCCCCACCCCTGCATTCTGTTTTTTCTCCTAATGTCAATAGTTTATTAGCAATGCTGAAAGCAGGCAACTTGCACATGATTTTATAATTAATGCTATTTACTATTTCTAACTAGTTACATAAAACGGAATCATTCAACACATTGATTAGCTTGGTAGTAGTAGTATTTTTGGTTTTGGCTTGTTTTATTTTTGAAGAAAGCAGGTAACTTAAAGAAGTATTATAAAAGCATTAATCAAGTACTACTAGCTGTCTAATTGCTAATTTAATTTCTGTTAGAATAAGCCAGATATACCAAATTATAAGATTAAAGGTAATGCACATCACTGTTTTGCTTATATTTAGTACTGAAAGTAAGTCTGCACTTGCTTTGCAATGACATTCTAATAATCAAACAGCAACTTACAGAATATTCAATAGTCCCTTTAGGCTTTTGAAAAGACATTCGTCGCCCATCTTTCTTGTCTGGGGTCTTCTTCTGGCCAGTGTCTGAAAAAAATTGAGGCAACGTGCGTGTTAAATTCATTTTCCTCTCTCAGTACTGTCACAGGCTGCTGACTACAGCCCCGTGGGCAGACATCTAATTCACCAGTTACACAGCTTGCTCTCTAACAGCCAGCCAGCTGCTAGAATAACAACTTCATTCCCCTGCAATGCTTTAAGAATCTGACCAATATAAGCCGCTGATAACTGAGAATCAATTAACTGCGTAAGTACTTGCTAGTAACCAGGAAGCTATTAATGAAGGAAGCCTAAATAGGTGACCTACCCTATCAGGCAAGCAGCATTTCTGGAACTACTGTTTTTAATTGGTTTTCTATCACACTCAGTCTGCTTTTGTCGAGAGGGGAGATGATCTAGTGTTCCCTCTGTGTATGAACTAATCAGCTTTTTTTAAGCTAAATGGTGTTTGGTAAGTACAGAGTATTTAAAGCTTCTGTGTAAAACAAAGGGAATTCATACTTAACTTCAGAATTATCCTGTTCGTGTCAAACGTGAAGTACGTACACCCTATGCATAAATAGTAAGATTCCATATAACACAAGTTGAAAGCTATTCTTTTTATTGGCACATCTTATTTTGATGAGCTAATCAACAATTTGTACCTGAAGTACCTTCTATTTTTTGAATAACCTGCTTGATATATTTATGATAAAGACAGTGTGAGTGTAATCACGTGATTCAACAAGAAGCATTCAATACTATGTCTTTAGAAAGAGTTTTTAATATATCCATCTATGACATGTCTTGAGACAAATCTCTTAATTTACAGCTCTGTCACAAGGTCTCCACCTTCAACAGTTAAATATCTGCTATTAAGAAGTCCAAAATATTTACACGAGACGTTATGTTTCCACACCACACTGGCATTAGTTATTGTTGTTTTGATACAAACTGATGGTATCATAACTGAATATATTCAGTTGAATATTTCAAGCAAATTGGACATAAGAAAAACTTTACAAAATATGTTCTTTTAAAACACCTTCACATGCAAAAATTGAGAGCAGAAAGTATGCTTTATGTTTACATAAGCTGAGGTAATATGTAAGCTTGCCATAAATTTACAGCAGCTTCTACTGTATCACTACTTTTAATTAGTATCCTGACAGCAACACAGGAAAAAAGATTAGAAGAATGCTTGTATGAATTTAGTCTCCCATCTCCAGCCCCACAAATTTCTGCATAGTTAGCTGAAACTATCAGGACATGAGAAAAAAATACACAAGTTACAGAGAAAGTTCTGCAGTGAGAGAAAATAAACATCAAAGATCTAACACCTCAGCAATTATCTTACAGTGCAACCCTGGGCAAGCTGTAGAAGGCAATAATAAAAGTGATTTCTAGCCAACAACATAAGTACTTTCCTGGGGTGTTCTTCCTACAAGGGAATATACATTGGACTAATTCTACATTTTTATGTATATTAAAAAGCAAGTCTGCACAAGAGTGCTCCCATACCCATAAGACAAAATTTGATATATAGATTATATTATAAATATTAATAGCTATAAACAATAATCAAGATGTTAAGCCTATTTTTAAACACCCTCTAGAAATTCTGAGTCTGAAAGCTGTAGCTCTGCATCCTGCCATCTTCATCCAACCCATTAAAAGGCATTTCTTCCCTAATTTACTAATTGCAGATTTAAAAATAAAAAATACCTAAAAGAAACCTTAATTACTGATGATATTAAAAACTTTTAAAGATGCTACAAATGTCTCCAAGGGAAGTTAAGTCAACCAGTAATGAGTAAAATACACTCGAAGTTGCATCTAGAATGACAGCATACAACATTTTCATCTTCCAGGTCAAACATTTTTTTGTGAGAGTTTCTACCCAACCTTGCAATACAACGGGTGCTTCCTTATCAAGCTGCTGAAGACTGCAAGGCCATTAGACTTACGGCTGTTCTGTATTTTCCAGTCTTATCGAAACTTTGCCAGCAGCATAATTGTTTCTTGCCCCAGCAGGCTGGTTCAAATACTCTTACACAAATGTCAAAGGATGTGTCTGTCACTGGAAGACAGACTGAACTCATTCCGGATCCCAAAGAGGCCTTAACCTATACACTGAACAGGCCTCTATTAGAACAAGCAAATTCTCTCAGCCCCCATCATTAGCTAGAAATACAGAAATCCCATACTATAACTTACATACATACTTCATTTGTATATACCTCCCCTCCAAAATTAGGTTTCCTTTCTCTTCTTTCTAGCTTGTGCATGTAAGTGTCTAAAGAGTTTCCAGACAAGTGCCACTCGGGAGGTCAAGTTAAGTTATTCTCCCCCCTTCTGGCAAGGGAATAGAAGAATAAAGCCTTGCTCAGATAACGAGCTCTGTTCCTTTTGCCAGAAATAAAGCAGAAAGGCAATTCCTTTCCAGAGCAGATGGATCTACTGTGCATTATATTCACAACATTTCAGGAAAATACCGGCAACCAGGGAGGGAAGGAGCCTATCGGAGGCACATGTAAGGAAAGCAGATCCCAGGAGAACTCCCACCACTAGGCACCCAGAAGCTCACAATCTACAATTTTTATGTCCCCTTCTATGCCTAACACAGTAACTCCTTCCCATCCATCAGCATCTGCTTTGATTCTTTCCCGCTGATAGCATTATTTCTTCCGCGTTATGTGGATACAGGAGGCAAACGCTTCACATCCTACTTTGACCCAGGTCCCCTGGGTCAAAAGATGGATGCAGGCAGTGCTGAGCTACGTGTGTGCTCGCCCCACAGCCAGCCAAGGACACAGCCATCAAACTCCCAGCCTCTGCCCGCACCAAGCACTTCAGCTGTCTGTTCTTTGAGAATTTGTGCATGTCACCAAAAGCATCAGAAACAAAACCGGGAAGTATTTTAATTGTGAAAATGGGTCAGAGTTGCAGGGACATGCATTCTAGTTACCTTGTGGTACACTATAAAGCCTCCAGCAATCTTGCTGAATGAAAGTTAACTCATCTTCCAGCCATCCTTCTATTCCTAGTGTGTTAGGAGACATGGGAAAGCCAACACAACTGTTAGCATAGGAGGCAGTGGTCTGAGAAGACCTCAGCAGCAGTGGGAATCACTCCTTCATTTTACTTATGCGAACACTTCATGTTCTCAGACCACAGGTATAAGAAGAGATCGACACCACTGATCATGCTGTGTCATATGGGACCTCAAGAGTCAGCCTAAACGTGTTTAACAAGTGGCTTTGTGGTGCTATGTTAGCAGGTCTGTAGCCATGCTATTTCAGACAAACAAGATGAGACACTGTGTGTAACGTCCAAGTTGATGCTTTAATTCTGAACTACCAGTTAGTAGGACTGGGCCTCCACAACAGCTTGATACCCGGAAGAGAAAGAGCACATCAGAGCCGTAAGTACCAACAGAATACTTGAACTGTGTACAACTTAAAAGACTACAACTAGTAAGCTATAGAATACAGCATTTAAAGTGACACCAAAACAATATTTTGTCTGAATGCTGGATGCAAGCACACAGAAACAGATGAGATTAGTGGAGCATTGTAGTGGGGTTATGTGGCAATGTTTTGGTAACAGGGGGCTGCAGGGGTGGCCTCTGTGAAAAGAATCCAGCAGCTTCCCCATGGTAGGTAAGGGCCAGTTTCAGACAGCTCCAAAAGGGACCCACCACTGCCTAAAGCCAGGCCAATGAGTAATGTTGTTTGCTCTTCTGTGAGAGCAGATTTAAGAAAAACAAACAAACAAACAAAAAAAAAAACTGCTGTGCCACAGCAGCTGGGAGAGTGAGGAGTGAGAACAGCCCTGCAGCCCCCAAGGTCAGTGCAGCAGGAAGGAATCCAGGCAGGCAGCAGCAGTTCCTCTGCAGCCTGCGGAGAGGCCCCTGGTGGAGCAGGCTGTCCCCCTGCAGCCCATGGGTCCCACATGGAGCAGATCTCCACGCTGCAGCCCGTGGAGGAGCCCCTGGTGGAGCAGGTGGATGTGGCCTGGAGGAGGCTGTGGCCCATGGAGAGCCCCCACAGGAGCAGGCCCCAGGCCAGAGCTGCAGCCCGTGGAGAGGAGCCCACGCAGGAGCAGGGATCTGGGGGGAGCTGCCGCCCGTGGGGGACCCGTGCTGGAGCAGTTTGCTCCTGGGGGATGGACCCCGTGGCACGGAGCCGTGTGGGAGCAGTGCTTGCCTGTGGGCAGCCCATGCCATGAAGGAGTGGCAGAGATGAAGCGTCAGGGACTGACCACAGCCGCCCGTTCCCCTGCACCGCTTGTGGGGAGGAGATGGAAGAGGATGGATGGGGAGGTGTGTTTTTAGATTTTCTCTCCTTCTCACTTCTCTATCTTGTTAGTAATTGGCAATAAATGCTGTTAGTCTCCCTATACTGAGTTTGTTTTGCCCATGACAATAGTTGAGTGATGTCCTTGTCCTTATCTCAAACCTTGAGCCCTTTCCACTGTATTTTCTCCACTTTTTCATTTGAGAAGAGGGAGTGAGAGAGTGGTTGTGGTGGAGCTCAGCTGCACACCTGCGTAAGACCACCACAAGCGTAAGAACTGTTACCTCACCATCAGCAGAACTAGAATAAGAGTCCTGCTTTAACTTATTTATACAAATTAGGAAAGGTGTTTTTAGGAACAGAGCTTTTGATGAGGTACCTTGGATCTTAAAATATGTAACAGTAGCATAATTCATACGACATTCAAAGACAACTTAAGTTGAATTCCAACATTTAAAGGTGGCTTCTACTAATTGCCTCTGTAAGGCCCCACACCATTGAATTTTGGTTGACTGAAAGTACTTTCCATGTGGCACTGTTTCAAATCAGTATGACAAGGGTGGCATTTCTCATTTCTTAAACCATCTGCCCCGGCTTGCAAACTTCCCATTTTCAGTTTTCATGCTTCTAGCGCATCCTTTGGACTTCTTGCAGTAAGTGCTGATATGCTGATAAGGAGAACAAGATTTGAACCAAGAAACAATGCAATGAAATATACCAAAGAAGAACTGCTTCCAAGTATCTTCAAGTTCTCCATGGAGTAAAATGTATTAATCTTTCTTTACTCCACTGATTTTCTGCAATATCTAAAATAAACACAATTTTTTAAATTTCTATTTTAAATAGCTTTCAATGATACTCAAACTTTGTTCTTTTTCTAATGTCAATGTTATCAGAAGTTATACAAATAACTTTTTCCAGAAGAATGTATAAGCTAAACAAGAACCCTTTAAAAAAGCAAACAAACTGAACAAGTCAAGAGTTAATTCAAATTATTTGCAGTTAGTCACTGAGCTTATTGTGGTCAAGGAGATGCAATATAAGGTGGAGTTTTTGGTTGTTTTTTTTTTTTTTGCTAACAAGAACTGTGCATTACACAACAGATATGTAAGCATTTAAGAAAGAGGCAGCAGACTTGTTAAGTGTTTATCGAGGACAATCTTTTTACAGAAACTTAAAAAAAGCAAACAGCATGAGGTAAAAGTTTTTAAAAACTGAATCACATAAGGAAGAAAGGAAAATAACCTTCCCTTGAAAGGACTAAAAATATTTGAAATAGGAAATCTGTATTCCACAAGTCATGGTGACATGTCCCCTCTTCCCATCCCTGAGCTCCTAACAGCAGGGGCTACATCTCAGCAGAGCAGTTGTCTCATTGACCCATCTACTCCTCCTGCAGTTAGGTATGGACCATTATTTTCAGTTATCTCCCAAAATTTTCTCCCAAGAGACCCCACTAGTAACCTACCACATGCAGGCAGTCTACAACTTTCTAGCTGAAGTTTTAGCAGTTCGGGCCAAGGCAACACCATAAACAATGCCCCTTTTTGTCTTCTTCCCTATGCTAAGCAACTGCTTGTCATTGTGTGTGGTTCAGTCTTTCCTAGTAAGTCATGTTCTTGAAACCACTGATCTTTATCATTAATCTCATGATAATTTTGCTCATTTTTCTGAAACACAAAGGCCCAAACTAAATGCATTAGACCTCAAAATGATGTTGCAGTATTAACAAAAATATCAAAACAACTTTTTCCTGCAATGTGGATTCAACCCTGATCTAAGTTCACTTTGTAATCCTCATAACCTAGGACCCTCTAGTCAGCTGTATAGTACATAGGCAGAAATAATTAACTATGCGATTTCAGGACAGAAAAAGAATCAGTAGAGTCAGATTTAAGGTAACATGTTTTGGCAGGCCACTTCCTCAAATGATTAGAAGACAGAGCCTGCTCCATGCATGACACTTCTACTTACATCACACTGGCTTTCTTCTCAGAGAATGCTTCACACTCGGGGTAAACAAATATTTCACTAAGTTTTCAGATTATGCCACAGAATGTGTTTATAACAGTAAACCAGCTGCAATCTCCACCTACTGTAGAACCTTTTTGCAGACCAAATAAAATGTATGTAATAATGAAAACATGCAAGTCAAAAAATGATACTGAGAATGAAAAGGAAGTTAGCTTTCAAGCATTTCTGGCAATAGTCTTTTTTTTCCAGATATTTAAAACTATTTTGATGTACATCAAGTCAACACAATAGTGCACTCAGTTTGAAGACCAAGCAACAAATCCAGTTAATCTTAGCTCATATCTTCATGATTTTACACTTTGCCTTGTCATATTTAAGACAATGGTGCTTACTTTTTCCAGGAGCTCAGAATCAGTTAGCTTTCCTAATGATGCAGCAGATGATGTGCTGTAAAATGACATCCTCTAAAACTGCTCTGCAAACATGGAAATAGATCTTACTGTGTGTGCGAAGTTATAATCAATGCTTCTGTACATATTGTACAAGTTTATTGCATTAGGCTCGCAAATGACACCTAACTGGGGGACCAGTCAACATATTAGAGGGTTGGACTGCCATTCAGAGGGGCACAGACAGGCTGGAGGAATAGGCTGAAAGGAACTTTATGAAATTCAACAGTCCTCTACATGGGAGGAAGGAGCCCCTTGTGTTATAAAGGCTGGCACTGCAGGTCTGACCTCAGCAGAACATCAGCTTCAAAACAGTTTTAATGTTAGAAACTGTAATTAATCAGAAAGATAAAGTGCAACATGACATTAAAACAGAAAAATGCAATACAATCAAAGGATATCATTAATAGAATAAATTGCACCTATATTATAAATCAATCTAGCAGATAACTGAAATACATTAGGTGTTTTACTGAAGTTTGGTTTGTATCAGAACCCTAAAGAGTGGTAACAACTCAATTAAGAATTATTACCTATGCCAAAAAACTAGCTGAACAGGAAACAGAAACTAGCAGAACGGAGGGATATACTTATGAGGTCCCAGTAGACTAGCCTTAAAAGCAACTCAATCACACATCAGCAAGCAAAATTGGAAGCCGATAGCAAATCAATAACAGAAGTCAAAAATGACATGAGAAATTCTGTAGCCCCAAATCCTGGGGAAAAGAAGCAAGGTGAAATGTAGCAGCACAAAGCATAAGGTGAAGTGAAAGAGCATTTAACATCCCATATCCACTGAACACTCAAGAATTTCTGATATAAACTAGTAGAGCACAGTTGGAAGGAAGGATTGTGCATATATTAACATATCACAAGATGACTGAGTCACCAGCCCAACACAGGCATAAGAAAAAGTAATCTCTGAATGTATCAACTGAAGTATTTTCATATACAATAGAGAAACATTAATGTCTTTGTAAAGGGTGCTGGTACATTTTACACATGCTTCATCTGGATCAGCGTGTACAAGAAAACACAAGAATTGCCTCTCCGGTTTGAAGCTTCTATCGTGCTTTATCATACATTTGTTAAACCTTATCCCTATTAAGCACTTAACTTTTAAGAAATTATGTGAAAAAAATAACCTACCCAATTCTTATTAGGGCTTTAATCTGAAATTAAAAAAGGTAAATACTAAGTTTCAAAGCAGGACTTCACAAACACTATAAGTTGGCCCTGAATATTTCAGAAAGAATGACATGAGGAATTCTGTAGCCCCAAATCCTGGGGAAAAGAAGAAAGTAGAAGAAGTAGAAAACTTGCACAGCTGCTACCTTCACTGTAGTTCAGAGCACTTACAGAACACATGGCTTACTGGAAATACTGCATATTGTTATCAGTCAAGAGCTGATACGACAAGAACTGTAAATAAACCCACAGGCCACATGGTTGAAAAATGAACTATCAGATTCAGCCTGGGTTGGGGGAAAAACAAAACAGAACACATCGCAATCTCTTAATAGAAGGCAACTGGAACAATTTCTGCCATACTAAGATGATGTTCTGAATGACTGATTTTCATTTCTTTAACTTCTGTACTTAAAATACATATTGCAGGAAGGCTGCGTGTGCAGTTTACCTTCTCCCTCCATGAACTGACTACAGACATAAGCAAGGTGAGGATGTCTAAGAAGGACTCCAGGTGTGCTCAGGATCAAAGTGTTACCTGGAAGAAATCTGAAGCCCATCTGCCCCAACCCCCACTTTAAAACAGGACTACTGTCAACATCAGATCAGGTCAGCTGGTGCTTGGTGGAGCCAAGCCAGTAAAACTTCTGAGTTACGTAAGTTACCCTGTAATCTGTCCCAGTGATGTTCCACCCTCCCTGTGAAGTTCTTGTTATGTCCAGTTTGAACCTCCCAAGCCTAAACTTGTGGCTGTTGTGCCTTCTTTTATCATCTGTTACAACTGAGAAGAGCATGGCCCTTCAAGCAGATGTAGGTCACTCTCAGATTTCCCCTAAGTCAGCCTGATGCTATGCAAGGCTAAAAGCCAGCTCCCTCAGCCCCACACAGGTTGTATATCCTAGACCCCTAAATATACTGGCACTCTTCTGCTGTACCCTCTACAGTTTCTCAGCAGCCTTTTGAACTTTGCTGCACCATACAGGACACAGTAGTCTGCACACAACTTCACCAGTGCCACAGAACAGCAAACTAACTTTGAGCAACACTCTCCCTTTCACAACAGATAAAGGAAACATCATACTAAGCTATGGGACACGCTGTTAGCTCATTTAAGTAAGGTTTGTACGAATGAGACTCAAATTAAACTGAATGTTCAAGTTAATTCTGCATTGAGGATTACCCTTAATCACGCATTCCCTAAAGCCCTGAGTTGCATCTTAGAAAAACACATTGCAATTTCAACACACTCACACCTGCAATATATACACCAACAAGCAAGACAAAAGATACTCAGCTACCATGCTGTGTGATGTGGTCGACATGCTGGACAGAAGGGATGTCATCCAGAGGAATCTGGACAGGCTCGAGAGGTGGGCCTGTGTGAACCTCATGAGGTCCAACAAAGCCAGGTGCAAGGTCCTGCATCTGGGCCAGGGCAATCCCAAGCAGGAACACAGGCTGGGTGAAGAATGGATGGTGAGCAGCCCTGAGAAAAGGACCTGGGGGTGGTGGTTGTTGAAAAACTCAACGTAAGTCAGCAATGTGCATGCTTGCACCCCAGGTTGTTTGGTTTTCTGAGCTACAAAAGCAGCTTGGCCAGTGGGTGAGGGAGTTGATTCTCCCGCTCTACTCTGCTCTCACAAGACCCCACCTGCAGTGCTGCATTGAGCTCTGGGGCCCCCAGCACAAGGAAGACATGGACCTGTTGGAGCAAGTCTAGAAGAGGGCCACAAAAGTGATCACGCAGCACCTCTCCTTTGAAGACAGGCTGAGGGAGTTGGGGTTGTTCAGCCTTGAGAAGAGAAGGTTCCAGGCAGACCCTATAGTGGCCTGCCAGTACCTAAAGGGGGCCTGCAGGAAAGCAGGAGAGGGAGTCTTGGTCAGGGAATGGAGTGATAGGACAAACAGCAGTGGTTTTAAATCATCTGATCTATATCTATAGATTATATATAAGGAAGAAAGTTTTCTCACAGAGGGTGGTAAGGCACTGGCACAGGTTGCCCAGAGAAGCTATGGATGCCCCCATACCTGTGGGTGTTCGAGGCCACGTTGGATGGGCCTTGGGCAACCTGGTCTGGTGGGAGGTGTCCCTGCCCATGGCAGGGAGGGTCAGAACTGGACAGGCTTTAAAGGTCCCCTCCAACCCAAATCATTCTGTGACTGATTTTGTTTTAAAGCTTCCCAGTAAATCCAGACCATACACAAAGACTGGCTTCTTCTAGAAGTTATCATTGGACTATCTTTAGAAGTGACATTTTAAAGCTTACAGTACTTTTTCCTTGAAGAAGTAATTGCAGACTGGAATTACTGGTAGCACCTTTGTTAGAGCTGGATGCTTTCTCTAGCATTTCCATTTCTCCTTACATTTTTATCCTCCACCACACTCATCAAGAGACAGAATACCTTCGTCAAGTTATTCCACCGGCATGGCTGCCGACACAACCAACTGGTCAGACAGGTTTACAGCCTCCCATGGCACTATTCAGCCTCCCAACCTCTCCTTCCTCCCTTCTAAGAAAGGAGAATCTGTTCAGCAGGTACCCGCAGAAGAATATACGCTTGCAGCAGTGATTTGAGGTACAGCATTCAGCCAGGGTAACTTCTCTGAACTTAGAAACCTTACAGAGCACTGCAGCTATCAAACTGCTCCAAAAGCCAACCAAAAAAAAGCCTGTAGAATTACTAATATTACAAGAACAGAATTAAGATACTTTAAGATGTAAAAATTAAAATAGTTTTAAAGTAAAGAGGTTGGCTTGTTCCCAAAATCAGAGTTTTCACATTTCACAAGGAAGTATGAATAAGCATATTTATAGAAGAACTATTCTAAGAAATAAACAGTCATAAGTGAACCATGTAAAGAAAATAATCACTGAAAAGATCCTTCTAAAAGTCACAGGTGGGGGGAAAAACACTAGAGTAATAAGCCTGGCTCCAGAACACTGCATACAGACTGAACATTTGGAGTAGTTAGTGTTTGCCATTACAGTTTGAGTTAGTGTCATGGGACCCCTCTCTAATTAAATTGAAATCCAACCTCTATTTTAAGTGTTGTAATCATTGTTACAGCTTCCACAGCACCTACCATCACAGCACAGGCAGTCTGTGAAAGCCAGCAAGTGCTTGCCACAGGAAGACTTCTGAATTCCACAAGAGTTTGTTTCTGCTTATAAGCAACTGAAACCCTGTGAAGGAGAAGACAGTACAGAGAGCCAAGATCTAACTGCCTTCAGTAGTAGTCTTGGCCTAGAACTAAGCATGGGTCTGTCTGAAGGGCACATCAGATTCTGTATCTGTAGAAATCCGTCTCACATTCTAGAACTGTACTCACATTTTCACTAATACTAGCTTTAAATATTATATTATAAAAGTATGAGGAAATACACTTTCTGCTCAAAGCCAGAGGAAAAAAAACTACACACAACAATGAACAATATCGTGCAGTCCAAATTAATCTTTTGCGCTAGAGCAGGAGGAAAAAATAGCCATAGAAAGCTTCCTCCTCCAAGTCTTCACATGTATCAGCAGCTGAACACCTGGCCTTGTAACTGACTGAAGACCAAAATATGTCTGAAATGTTTCACTGTCATTTTGATTCTGTGAAAGAACAATAGCCTCTGTTAAAAAGCCCTTAACATTTTGTAGATACCTTATTGGAGGTACTTTATATCACTGCTGAAACAAGTTGCTGTCACTTTCTCACCCTGTAACACCTTTAGGCTGGGGGCTAGAGAGGAGAATAAAGCAAGACCAAGCAGCACTGCAAACATCAGTGGTCAGCTATTACACTTTCCATATAAAAGGCATGATCCAAGGCACTCTGGGAGACATTATCATCACATCTCATGCTGCATGGGCACTTCCCTTTCCTATTACAGTACTTAGCAGAACTGCTTTCTCCTGATAAAAATGTTATTTTACTTATTCCAAATAACCTGAAGGGAGAGAACAATAAAACTTAATAGTCTTTAGCATTACTTTTCACTAGAGACCTGACTTCAGTCTTACCTACAGACTATGACAAACGTGATCACCCACTTGGGCAGGTCTGCTGAGGACAGAAAGCACAAACAGATTTACTGTTTACTGAATACTGCTCTTCAGATTTTTAGAAAGCATTTTCACAACTCAGCTTCATGTGGCTTTCTTCCCCAGCAGTCCCCAGAGCGTGCTGCTTTTACTAGTCGAGGCGAGGCTTGTTTCTTTCTTCCAGCTGGTAGCATTACTTCCCTAGTGCCCTGGTTGTGGAGGCAGAGGAGGACCAGGCAAGCAGTGCCCACCCCTCTAGGTTTCTTGTAGTGTTTCTTGCCAGCCTACCTGCCCTCATCCCGCAGTGGCAGCAGACAGCATTATCAAGATGGGGGGTGGCACAGGACCAGAAAAAAACCCTGCCCACCCTGTTTAACCACTGAAAGGCAGACGTACTATTTCTGCCCTTAGCAGCACCCCAACTACTTCCAAGTGCCACCAGGACCCCTTGGAAGACAGAAACCACCTTACACACAGTGGAGAGCTCAAACCAAGCAACTTTTCCCCAGTCACCCCCCTATACACACACCCTTAATCATAAGAGTACCAGGCAGGCCCGTAGGAACGCAAACACTGCAGCAGCGCCCCCAAACCCGGGGGCATTTGTCTCACCGCACCCCTCCCTGAGGGCAAGGGGCCTCCCCCTGCCTGCCGGGCGGGCACCGCCGGCACCATGCGGCCCTCTCCTCCCTCCTCACGGAGCAAGGAGGGCGACAGCCAACCCCTGCCCCCCGCTTCAGCCCCCGTCCCCCCGCTACCTGGCGGCGGCTCGGCGGGGTGCGGAGCCCCGCGGCCGAGGCCGTCCTGGAAGCGGACCTGGCGGAAGCCGCCGGGCACGACCCCCCAGAGGCGGCCGGCAGTGCCGCGCAGGAGGCGGCTGCCCTTGCCGGTGATGGCGGTGAGATAGTCCATGGCGCCGGGGCTCCTACCGGCCGGGGGGGCCCATGGCCGGGCCGGGCTGAACACGCAGCTCCGCCGGCCCCGCTCCACAACTTGGGCAAACTTCGGGGCCCGGCCCCGCCTCCATTTAAAGGCGCCGCCATTGCGGTGGGGGGGGGGGGGGGGGGGGAAGCCGACGGGCCCGAGCCGGGAGGGGAGCTTTATTCCCGTCGCTTTGTTCCTCACACACGCTTCAGGGTTTCTTCGTTTTTCTCTGCAGGAGGTGGACAGGAGGAGTTTGCGGGCTCTTTTCTGTGGTGCCTGGTGCCCGGCAAGGCCCGCGCTGCTGCCGGCCCCCGGCAGCTACAGGCGGAGCGGTGCCGGCAGCTCCCCGCCCTGTCCCGCAGCCAGAACACTGGGAACCTTACTTCCTTGGGGTCTCAAGCTGACTTACCGTCACTTACACATATTTATGAACTTATCTGTAGTTTGGGGGTTTATTTATGTTTTATGCAAGCTCGCTGCTTTATGGTGATGTGCCAGGAAGCTTTGTTTACTCAAAACTTTTGCGTCTCTGCTTCCCTTCACTAAGAAGCACAAAAACCCCGAATCAAGGCAGTCCCTTACATCTTGTAACTGTTGTGGACGTTAGGGTACTTTGGCACTGCAGCTGTGATGCTATCAGGTTTTGCTGTTTTGCTTTCGATACTCTAATCACTTTCCTAGGAAGCCACTTTCCCCACTGTGCTAGGCAAGCCAGGTCACAGAATCGCCAAGGTTGGAAGGGCCCTCTGAAGATCATCCAGTCCAATCCCCCTGCCGAGCAGGATCACCTAGAGCACATTGCACAGGATGGCATCCAGATGGGTTTTGAATATCTTCAGAGAAGGAGACTCCACAGCCTCTCTGGGCAACCTGTTCCAGTGCTCTGTCACCCTCGCCCTTTCCCCCTTCAAGTGGCAGCTAACTGCGATACCCCCCCACTCAGCCTTTGAACTCAGCAAGCCACTTCAGTCTTCTAACAGAACTTAATTTATGCACAAATATTTATTTCTTTTTGAAAATGTCTTTTGGTTTGTGATGTTCCTCTCTATCCTCTCATTCTTTGCACTCACACTTCTTCGGACTTTCAGGGTTTGAAGAAGTAAAACCAGTTAGAACATACTCCAATGTTTTTGTAGAGAAAGCTATCTCAGACATTGTATCTGATGGTTGACATAGGCCTTAAGATGTGCATTCTGCAGATGTTGAGGCCAGAAGAACAGTAAGATCATTATATTTACTACCTGTGCCATAGACCCTAAGAACACAGAACTGTAACGTGTTTCAATTCCAGTCAGAGTATGATGTAATTATATGCTACATCTAGCTGCAAATGAAAGCATTGTTTAATAAAAAATGCTCTTGTTGAGCCAAATCTATTGTGTACATGCAGAACAGAGGAACAAAGTGCTGAGCTATCTCAACTCCTATTCACTTGTAGCAGCTGCTCAATTAAATCAGAGTTTAATGTCAGCATTTTGCAGTGCTGATTTCTGAGGGTTACTTGATGTAAATAGTGCACTCATATCAACCCTTCTACTTACTACTTAAATCAGTTATGCTCAGGAGATAACGATGTTCATAACGATGTTCAAGACTTTTTTTTTTTTTCAAATAAAACTTTTTCACTAAGACAGAAGAAGAAATTTTCAGCAGAATTTGCACTCCCTCCCTCTCCCCTCTTCCCCTCACCATAGAACCTGCCAGTAGAGATGAACATGTAATCTGTCTGTTCCAGTACTAATGAATAAATAAGGAACTACAAAGTTACTACATGGTCCAAGTACCACCAGGTGTTTGGTATATAAACTATCCTGCCTACCAGATCTGTCTTGCCCTAAACACTGTAATTAGTTTTGATTTCTTTTCAGTGTTTTTACTGTCTGCTTTGAAGAAACTATGGTTGGTCTTCTTCCGTGTTGATTCTATTTTAAAGAAAATTCACCTATGTTTTGCACCAGGAATAAGCTTACAGCTGTGGTGCTCAGCCCTTTTGAAACTAAGCCGGCTTGTTCTCTAGTGGTCTAGCCACATATGCACCTCTGTTATACTGACATATATTGACTTATTATATTACATGAGCAATGTGTGCCATGAAGCTAAACCAAATAAATATTTTCCGTGGTATTTTTGTTAATTTTTACACTTCGACAGATTTTGAACATCTTTACGTTCCTTTATGTCTTTATGTTCTCAATGTCTAGAAATAACAGAATTCTGCTGAAAAGGACTAATGAGTTTGTATATGATCTCTAGGTGTGCAACAAGGATCTTTCCCCCAAGGATTATTTTCTAGCCTGTGGTATTGGCACAGAACGTGTATCTCTGTAACTCAACAATCATTTGAAACTGGCCCTCCAAAAGAAAGAACTGGTCCTACCTGCTCTTAATTGCTTGTGCCTGTTACCACACTACCAGTGCGAGCACCAGCATTCATTTGGCTGGTGAATGAATTGTACACTAAAACTGATCCACTTAAAAGTATATTTTAGTTTAGTCATAAGTAACTAAGCATTTTTTTTTTTCCAGGATTAATATTATCACCAGCTCGATCTCCAGATGTTTCATCCTGCAACTATGTGTAAACACCTATGGAATCACAAGTTACAAAGTAATGTAAGAGTAAGTAGAAGTGGCCGGAAGATAACAAGGGGAGGGAGGATAGTTGCAGGCCACTCTATCTTCAGTGTCAGTGTTTGTTAGCTCAAAGTGATAGTGAAAGTATGGCACAAGTGGAGATACCTTCGTGTCAGTATTATACAGAAAAATACCTTCAATAACTACAGAAATGTCTGACGGAATATGTTTGCATTTATGATGCAACACTTAATAATGCATTATACTAATCTTATACTAATCTATTGCTGTAAATAAAGACAACCTAGTCTTGTAGCTAGATCTCATTTTTCAAAGTCCCAAACTAGATTCACAGTGAGAGCAGGCAGAAAGCTTCTTGAGCTGCATACTGAAAGAACTGACAGTGTAGGGAAGAGAGAACAAGGATCAGTTTTGATCAAATAGAAAATAACACAATGAGGAAAGAAATGTTTTTAAGGTGTGAACATAGAATTATATATAAAAATATTTTAAACAATAATAAATTAAAAAAAAATAAAAATAAAACTGTGTAACAGCAAGTGGTAGTGACCTATAATTTCTTTGGGGACAGATTTGTTGCTTGCAAAAATAAGTGCTAATTGCAGCAACTAATTCCAGGCAAAATGCCAGCAGATGCTGTGCAAATTTCCTTAGGTCTCAGACAGTTCACACGCCTGGTGTACAGGATATGGGCCTCTTGCTGTTCATCTTGCCAAATTTATAGTGCTACCAAGCTGCAGACAAAAGGATACTAGACTGTAACACAAAACCCCTATTTTATCTTGTGAGAAACAAGGTTTACGCATGCTTTCTGAGGAGAAAACCTTGACTTTAGTAATTTGGCAATCAGTCAGAATTAATGTTCATTTGTATATAAGCAACCTATATGCAACCATGTAATTTTGACAGTCTGAACCAAATACCTCATTTAAGATTTATTACTAATTCTGGAGGCAACTGCTCTCATTTGATGTTATGATGATGCTATTTGCCTTTGTTAAGTTACCATATCTAAATTACCATATCTGGTCAAGACCCTACTCATTTACATGGTTGCAAAATCTATAATGACTGGCTAAAATAGGGATTTGAATTAGAACATGCATAAAAGTTTTGCCTCTCTCTTACTAAAATAGATTTCATTAAAAATTAATGTAAAGTAATTCAAGATTTATTTATTTTTTTCTTTCCTAATGAAAAGGATAAACTCTTATGACAGAAAATCATGGACTGCAGTCTGTTTCCAATGCTATTTCAGTAAAAGACAAGTACAATGTGGAATGCATATGCAGTCCCTGAAGGAGGAACCAGAACTGAGGCATGCAGAACACCCACATTCTCAGTCACATTTCCCTGTTAACCCACTAATTTGAATGATGAAGTATGGAAGTACATAGTTCTAGAAGTAAAAATAGTTACACAGATAAATTTTTTTGAACGTTCAAATAGTTCCAAAGTTCAGTGTCCCTATAAACTTGGGAGAAGTTGAAAAGAGAGAACCAGCAGGTGACACTAAGTAAATGGGTATACTGAAAACAGGTTCTTTACTGAGGACTATGGGTTAGGTGTGTCCATCCATATGGGGTTTCACAATACTACATCCTCTTCTCAGATTAGACACTGAGCAAGAAGGAAGCTACCAGCATCTATATAATATCTTCAGAAATAGTAAACCTGGAGTCTCAGGCTTCAGCAGGTAGGGATATAGTTCAGTTTTTCATAACCTTATCAGATTAGAATGAAATGTGGGTCAGTCTCCATCCCAGCCATTAAAGCTGATCACTGTTCCATAGAAAATGTATCACTGAAAGGACAAGACAGAATAAACATCGGGAACAAGGAAATTTGGCATCCCTTTGTTGTGAACTGCGATACTTCAAGTATAGCTTGTGTATTTGCTTATTCTTGAAACAGCACTGAAAAAGACAGGACCCCATTACAGACTCTCTTTTAGGATAGTGGCTTTCTCAGTAGAAAACTGAGTCAAACCTCCTTTTTTATTTATATTTCAAACCTGTCTCAATAAATCTTTAATTTCTTTTTGTAGGAAACAAAAAACAAGACATGTCTAGACAACTACACATCAGGTTTCTCCAGGCTGAGGTAAATATTTGGATAGCTGTTTTGGACCTAGGTACCTCAGTCTCCCCCTACAATGCATTTAAACATGAAAGTACGCAGTCCTAAGCACTCCTCCTTTTAGATTTAATTTCATAATATTTAAGTACCATAACATTTGTTGTGTTTAGTTTTTGTCTTACAAATTAAGAAGTTTAAAGAAGCCAAGTAATTCCTGTCAGATGCTGCTGCAACACCTGACCTCTTTGAGCTTTGTCTGTTCTGATAAAGGTTGTGGTTACATCAATTTTATGTTTTTGTTTGTTAGGTTGGTATCTATCCTAATCCAAGTCAGACTATTTATACTTAAGACATCCCAACAAATCCCTTTGACTAATTACAGTAATCTCTGAGGAGAAGGCAATTTTTGCTTTTCTAGCCAGATTTAAAAAATCTTGGTGCCGTAACTTCAATTTGATAGTAAAGGTAGAAACACCATACAAATACAACATATAATCAAATCTAAGACATTACTGAAATAGAAAAAATGCAGAATTAATAAGTTTCCTGTGCTGACATTTGTAACAGTCATGAAAATGTATATTAAGCATATCAAACTCAACAGAAGTGACTGTAAAGTGAGTGTATTTTACTGCATAATATATGCGTAGCCTCACCCTTCAAAATAATTTTATCAGATTTCAAAAGCACGCCACAATTTTTGACACTTTTGGAAGCACAAATTTTCAGCTGCATGTGGCCTGAATTTTCAGAGCAATTAAGTAGATAAAAACCTTTGTTTCCTTCAGTTACCTACCTTCCCTGAAAAATTATATCCCGTAGCCACTATCCAACTCTCATCTATGCTGAAAGTATTTTTCAAAATAAAAAGTGACAGAATTAGTGTTACTAAAATATATGTTCTAAAACTAAATCTGTATTTTCCTAATTTTCCCAAAGTATATTGTGGATGCTTAAATGTAGAAATGTTCCGCACTACAGTAACGCATATCAGCATTTGTTATAATATCTGTTCTGCACTACAATAACATATATATCAGCATTTGTTATAATATCAAAGATATAAACATGGAAGTTTTCAAATTTGTCCATGAACACAAACATATCTTGCTGGGACTTTTCCATGTTTATGGCAGAACTTCAGTTTCAAGTGCAATTACACAGCTGTATATATAGTCTGCCTCATCAAATTAACATGAAATGACCTCCAGGTCTTCAGTTCATACTTATTTAATAATAATAATAGCTTATTATGAAGGGAACACTCTGTTCTATTCAGGGAATTTTATGAAAATTAATTTAGACCCTAAGGGATATGCATGCACAGGCATGCATATACAGACACCCATGCAGTTTAAGGGTGCTCGCTAGGTAGAAATAATAGCAGAACAAGGTTAATTTTCAGTAGGCACAGATGTGTCCCTGTCTTCATGTCATCATCTTACTGACATTTTGTTCTTTCATCATGAGTTTTGAAACTCAGTGTGGAAAACACTGACAATGTAATTGATAACTGTAGTATTTACTAGCTAATCCCATCCTCCACAGACACAGAAGTTATACAAAAGATAAATATTGCCTATGAAAGCAGATCAGAAAATTGATTATTCATCAGGTATTTGAATCCTAGACAGTCTTCTCTTTATCCTTTTTTTTTTTCCTTTTTGCAGTACAACTATAACAATTCTTTCCTTAACACTCATTAAATGCTTATCATGTTTTTAATGTACTGTATCCCAATAAGGAGGTTACAGAAACGTGCTCAGAAACAATAGAACCAGATTCCAACTCACCATAGACTTTTTTGCATTGCCAGATTGGTTCATAATAACATAAAATGTCCCTCTGGTAGGATACTTACCGTTGTGGAAGCTCCATTCTGTAGTATACCATTTATGAAGACTAAGCAATCACAATACAACTGAGATTTCAAACCAAATCACTGATTCAGATCATTAACATAAAAATATCTGCTTTATGATCAATGTCTTGCCACCTCCTGACCATCTGTATTCCACATATTCATAGCAAGGTTCACATACTTTAGAAAGCCATAGTCCTGTCTTGGGATGAAAACCTCACGTTAATAGCTGAAGTGATGAAAAGGTTCTATCTGTTTGAAGACATAATTGATGCTTGTCACATGCTCACATTATATTGAGTTGGCACCAAATCAAGTTTCCAATTCAGAAAAGATTTTGGCTTTTAGTTCTAGGTTTTGAGCTTTAGTTGCAGCTTTTAGACATGAAGATAAAAGGATCCTTTTCATGGTTCTGAACAAAATGATTCTACTCAGACACCTGGAAAAAGCAGAGTTAAGAACAGCTGATGAGCAACCTCATAATGCCAGTTCTAAGTAGGAATGCCATCTTAAGTAGAATGATGTTATTGAGATAAATGGGCCAAAAATATCATCAGAATTTATCAGGAGCCTGAATAAGGCTAATGGCAACAACCGATCATTCTAGCTGCAATTTTATTCTTGTAATAAGAGTTACTGATTTTCTTTTTTACTTGCTCCTGCTTAGGCAGTGCATTCGAGGATTAGGGATTAGATGAAAAAGACTGAATTCTGAATTCTGTTCCGTTCTCTGCTACCTGATTTTTTGTTGTTGTCACTCTTTTGCTTACGTAGAGTAAGTAAGTGAAAGCCTTTCGTACATACCTTTTTTTGAGATGTATAAATCTGTGTGGGACATTCCTGAAATTTCCTTTTGAATGAAAACCAAGAAGGAGTATGTTGATTATTAGGAGGAAGTTCTGCTTTTTCTTTCTTGTTAAATCTTCCTTCTTAAGGAACATCTGCTCTTTTTCTCCTTCCCTCCCCCATTGACACCACATCACAAGCATATGCCTGATTCATTTGCTCCCATAAAATCATATATAAAACCCGTGGAGGTTAGTCACTCTGTCCTTTTGGGATTAATTACTACAATTTATCCTGAAAAATTAGATACATTGCTTCTAGCTAGCTAAAACATTTGAAGGCCATCCATTACTCTATTATTGCTGCATTAAGAAACTATCATGTACACATTAGTTTTTTTCACCTAACATATCTCAGCTTTACAGTACTCTCTTCTCCTTCACATATTAGTATCTTGTCTTTGATTACCATCATGGTTTCCCCCGGAGATCATCTGCAGTGTTTTCTCACTTGCATTCAGCCACATTTAGCTGCAATGCTGTATACACCATTGAGAACCTATGCACATACACAGCTTTACAGATCCTATATTTGCCTCCAATTTATTTACTTCTGTTTGTTTACATAGACTCTTCTGCAGCCTTCATACAGAATGCCTAATGGAATATCTCACTGTTTTTTTTTTTTTTTTTTTTTTTTTTACTTTTTTACTTTTACTGAGGATTTGTTATTTGGCTCACAGAAGTTAAATGTGAAATGCTATTGGCATGCTTCTTGTCAAGGAAACAGGTTGCATTGTTTTGCACAAGTCAAAAGCTTATTTCTTCCAACTGTAGTTCATAATATTAATGAATTCCAGCCTAGTTCAAGGCTAGAAATATATACAGATTACTGTTTTGGCCATGAATCTTAGTAGGGCCAATGAACCTTTGTGAATGGAAAGGTGATGCTGACAACAGAAGGGGTAAAGAATCTATTGTCTAGGTTTGATCTGTTTTCTTATTAAATACAAAAGGACAAATTCAAATATTTGAGCATTGATGGAACTTGCCTCCCAAGTTGCTGCTAATATGATGTTGAAGTCACACACTGGATATTTCTCATAGCTGAAGGTCACTGAAGAAAGGTGTGATTTCTAGTAGCACAGTACCCTAACTAGCGTAGTGCAACGTTCTCATTTTTGTTCCAGAAATTTGAATAAGTAGCCCAGTTAATCAACTGGGCCTGATGCACAATACACTGGTGCAGAAATGAGGTAGTAGTATTGAGTGCTGAGATACGGATGCTGTTGCAGGAAACCAGGCCCATAAATAAATAAGTTTCACTCTGCATAAAATGTAATTGCTTAATTTTTGTTAGTAACCTTCCATAATACTGTATGATTATAAAAGCTCAATTTTTCTTAAACATAGAGTATTAAATATGCCACTGAGTTCTTTCTTATCTGTCTCTTCAAGCACTAAAATTACAGCTGTTCATTTTGAAGTTCAGTAGTGCTGACATATTATTTATTGCTGTAATTAAATATCATCTTTATTAGGAACCTGAACCAATTTTGCACTAAAACTAAGATTTTAGACTTGTTACAGATCCCAGTAATTTTCCTTTCTTGCAGAGAAAGCACTGGTAGACTTGGTAGTAGTAAAGGGTCCCTGGTGTTACTCAAGACTTTGTGAAGTCATTTAATTGTAACACTAGAATTAAAAGACATCTGGATAAGTACAATAACAAAGTATTAATAAAAATTTTAGGTCCTGGTTTTGTAAATTTAGTGCTTTTCTTTGAAGGAGTCAACATGCATGCTGATAAGAATAATCAGTTGATAGCAACATATTCATATTTCTGGAAAGCTTTTCACAAAGTTCCTTGCCAAGGAAAAAAGACACAAGATGAGAGGGCTCATTGTTTAATATCCTCTAAAGTACAGTAAGAAAGAGGTTGAATTTCACAACAGAGGATGAAAAATTATCAGGTAGCCCAACAGAGATTCGTGCATTTCAACTTACTGGACTATTAGGCAAGGAGGAGCGAACAGGAGAGTGATGGGTTTTGCTGGTGATACACAGTTATGCAGTCAAATCTACTGAAGTCAAATCTATTTCAAATAGTCAACCTATTTGAAAGTCAAATCTGTTTCAGACGTATCTACTGAAAGTAATTAAAAATAATTTATAATACATATCATAAATAAAATGGTGGTTGAAATTCACTGTTGATAAATGCAGAGTAAAGACTTCTCTTTTCATGTGCATAACTATGTTTATACATACACATGGTGATGAACTTTAAATGAACTATTACCATCCAATAAAGAGACTTATGAAAATATCAATCAACACTCATATGAAAGGCAAAATAAATGTTATATATATAAAAAAAAACTATTAGAAAAAATATATATCAAATATATATATTTTTCGTGAATATTGGTTGTACTGCTGGTCATCCTGTCTCAAAAAGAATGTAATGTATTCAGAAAATGTACTCAACAGAGCAACACAGGTGGCAAGCTGCTTCCCTCTAGGAAAGCAGAGAAAAATACTATGTAGATAAGTAGAAAATAACTCAGAAAAAAAAAAGAAAAAAAAAACAACAACAAAAAAAACTATTCACTTTTTCTCATGATAAGAAGGGCACATAATAATATTAATTGGCAGATGATTTAAAGAAAATGAAATATTTTGTTATACAACATAAATGAATCACAGAATTCGTTACCACAGGATGTTGTATATGCCAAAACTATGAATGATTCAGAAAGTAACTAGAAAAAATCATAGAAAGTCTATCAAGAACCATCAAGCATGAAAAAATGCAGAAGTAAACTCTGGCTTTTGGAAGTCCCTATGCCACAGATTCCCTAAAGCTTGGAGGAAATGCCATAATGTCCTTCCATATTTGTTCTCTTCTGTATTTTTTCTCTAATTACTGGGCACTGTGGCAAACAGGATACTGAGCCAGATGTGAGCTAAAGCACTGCACTGACCTCATCCTGCCCAGCCGTTCTGATGCTGTGACGCTGACCCAGTCCCCTTGCTCTGGAACCAGGAGGGGTCCTGCACAAGTTCTCTCCTTCAGTCATTTACGTTGCGGAGTTGGGTAACCTATACAGACTGAGGAAGCTCAGAAGAACCAGTCTGGAGTCTCAGAGAGATACAAGACACCACAATTGCTACAGATCTTGAAGTACAAAGGAGAATTACTTTGCCTTTATTTTTCTCCCTGAGTGTTACGAACCGAAGTTGGTGTGGCTTCACTTCAGTTGCCGTATGCAGAAAATTGGAAATGTTACCCACTGCCAATGTTGATAACTTCATTTAGAGAGGAGTCAAAAAGAGTACGGGGTAGCAAAGTCAGGAACCTACATGGAAAATAATCCAAATACAGGAAATTTTAAAATGTCTGAGCGCTAAGGGCTCTGAAGTTATGGTCTAGACAGGAAAGCAAATGTGGAAAAAAATAAAGAACTGATGAGCAACAGTCAGATTCTGTCAGACATCCTAGGTATATTATAGCGGCTGTAGACCAGCCTAAGCAGAACTCTGAAAGGACAGAGAATGTATCTTACAGCAGCTTTAGATTTAGCTAACAAATATCCCTCTGTGCTGGCGCAGCTGCGCTGCCATGCTTGCAGGCGGCCAGGAAGAGGAGCCTGCCCACACCCTGACTCTGCAGATGCTGCTTCGCCCTCTGTAATAGAGATAGTTGGCACAGGAGTTTTACAGCACCGTTCCTCCATGTGCATATATGTGATAGGTGATTCTTTAGTTTTGAAAAAAAATAAACTGAACCTTTAGGATTCAAGGCTTTTAGAAAGATTAATCTTTTTTATTTATTTTTCATTTGCTTCTAGTCCAAATGATTTACTCTCATGCAAAGTTACCGTCAGGAATGGAAGAACTGTTACAGTTGAGAGATTAAGTGGATTACAGTGAGAGTGTTACAGAGAAGAGCCCATAATAACCCAGTAGGAATATTTCATCTCTTTAAAAATGAACCTGGAAACCATCTTTCGTCATATGTAATGGCCTAACTTCTCAGCAGCAGCAATACCCAAGATTTGCTTGCCAAAGTCTTACACCTGTGTCAGAGTCAGTCCTCTAATTAGCCATAGAAATTCTAACTGCAAAATGTACAAGATGGAGCTAAAATACTTTAAAACACAACCAGAGGGAAAGAATATTTTTACTTTTGATGCACAGCACAAAGCACTAAGAGCAATTACTTTGTTTTCCTTGGCCAAGCACAGCCTACAAGCATGACCACATTTGTTTGTTTGTTCCAAAAATCCTGTGCCTATGCCCAAACTGAGCGATTTCTGAGGACTTTATGCCAAACATCTATGAACACTTGTGAGTTAAACTACCAAAACCCAGGTGCACTGATTGCTCAGCACTTTGAGAAACTGCCTTTCAGTTTACTCTCTGAGTAAAGCATTTTTTAAAATACTGTGATTATTCTGACTTCTGTTTACAACATTTCTAGGAAAAGTGAAGGGAAGCAGATAATTTGGATTTGTTGAGCACTGAGATTGTTCTCAGCTCTTTAGAATAAACATAAAAAAATAAACCAGTGCCCCAAACAATTCATAATCTAAACAAACGAAAGCTGGCTTCCTGATGCTGAAGTCCTTTCTGATGGAACGATTTTGCTTGAAAGGTGAATATAGATATAGGAAGTAGGAATGACTGAGTAGTTGCATAATGTCCACTTATTTACAAATAGTTTAAGTTCTTATTATCTTCCACTCTTCCCTTGCCCTCTGCATTAAGGGTTTCTACATTATTATTCTACTTTATATGTCCTCCTTTATTTGACTGACTTTTTATTTTTAATCAATTTGTATTTTCCTCTGTGTATTTGGAATTCAACTGTCAGAAACCTGAATAAATATATAAACGATTGTGTTTAATATTAGTGCACCACTTGTTCTCATACGTGGCATATGCTCAATTTACATGTAATGAGCAGTTCTTAAATTAAGATATGCTCCTCTTACAGATTTTTAGCCTCAATACCCTAAAGTCTCCATGCTTTTTATGGTGTAATTTGTATGCAGTATTCTCTGTAGAAGGGCATCAAACTCAACACCTCTCCTGACATTACATTTTTATTTCAAGCTACTATTCTTATAGTCTCTGATGTACTTTGTTTTATAAGTCACAGAAAAACAACATTCTTTCAGATGAGATATGTCGTAAATGTGATACTGTATGCTATCAGCCTTTGCTTAATCTTTTATGAAGATTAATTGTTTTGCCTTTACATACTGAAGCCAGCAGGTAGAAAACAAGGTAGCAAACACTCTGATTTTACAAAGTGTGCTGCATTATGCTTTTTTTGCATACAGTGATGTGAACATAAACGTCGAGGTCAATTAGAACCTGTACACAGCATGTTAAAAATCACCATTTCTCCACAGACTCAACACTGAATATTACTTTTCATAGGAGTGACGACTTAAGGGAAGCATGAGCTACAGCATTCCCTTTCCAAGGTTATTCAGACTGGATGCCACAAGGACTTGCTGGTACTGTAAATACTCCCCACCCCTCCCACACGGACTGCAGGTAAGCCTGCAAAACAAGCTTGCCAGTGCTGCAGGGCACTGACTGAGCGGTTTGGCAGACGCGCAGAAGATATTTTTGCTGAATGAATTAGCAGAGGAGAGTAAGCCTCTAGTGATGATGTTACAGAGACTTCAGGACCAATGTAATGGTCTGTGTTCACCGTAGCTAAGTGCTATCCAGACAAAATACAACCAAAAAGGTCTGGATGTGGAAGCTGTCTTTCCATTTTGTAAACCAGTCTGACTCAGGGCAATGGTGTGTCAGTCAACAAAGCAGCAATGCTGGTTGGCTAGCTTGGATGATAGTCTGTGCTTCAAAATATAATTTATGATATGTTTCTTATCTGCATCAGTGTTTTGACTGTTTAAATGCTTTTCCATTTGTTTGAATAGCAAGATGTTTCTTCAAGTATCAGCATTATTACCCAAAAGAAAAAGAATTAGTCAGGAACAGAAATTGTGTGTGACTTGCACAATCACATCAGTCTTTTGAAAGAGGTAATTAGACCTTAGAGGGCAGACTGCCATTGCATATTGCAGATAGGAAAATCTTGCACAACTTTGTGGTCTGCTATGCCTCTTGCATTTTACCAAGGCATTTTGCATCATTTGAGGGTAAAAAATCTTATAAATATTAAAAAGGAGAGCTGCTGTTGCTTGCGTTTTATTGGACAGCAATATTGTCCTTTCCTCCCCCCAAATATTTCTATTTTCTTAACAAAAATGTTCTTATACGCAGATAATCACCGCATTCTAGGTCCCTCCCCTTTACATTAAATGTTCCTCCAACACTTCTTTTAGACCCATTATCAAGCAGAATCTTGCAGAAGATCTGAGGCCATGATGGTCTGTGCTGGCCAGTCAGCTCTGCCATCAAAGGGCACTCCATAAAAAATATCTTATTGCCATCTACACCTAGAAGACAGAAAGCTGGATTTCCTTAATATCAGAATGTTCAGACTGATCACCAGTGTTTGAAAGCACCTTGTTTTTAAGGCCTTTGATTCTTGTTTTCCAGAAAAACTCATCCTTCAAGAAGAAAATCCAAACAGTAGTGTAAGGCTAAGTGTACGTAGATCTATGGGGATGATCTCCAAACCATTTTCAGGCTATTTACTTCCTTTCTTTTCTTTATTTTATATTGGCAGTCACACAACCACACCCAATCTTATTTGAGATAGTGCTCTTTACATTTACTACCCATTATAGGTAGTGTTAATGTTTTAGGAGGGGAAAATAAAAGCGAATTTCAGCAAACAGCTATCAGTAAGAACAATAAATTCTCCTTCCATTAGTTAGCAGTTGTACGATCCTGTGAGCTATTTCATTGCTTATAACAAAGTAGCATGCAATCAACTCTGTTACACTTTGGTAATTTCCATTCCTCTGAAGTATTTTTTCTCTTTCACGATTTAATTTTATAAAACATACGACGGATTTTAACTAATGCCATTGTACTTCTCTAAACTAAGTTTTCAAATGTTCAGTGGGCTGGTTCTGTAATGAAAATGTGGTGCGCTCAGTGAAAAGAGGGCATCACACAAGCTGAGACGGAGCTCCTGCACTGCTGGGGAGAGAACATTTGATTTCTCTAAAAACTGATCAAGCTATCACAGCAAGAAGTCAGCAGAAAACTGCAAATGTCAAAGTAAAGTATTTGCATGTATGGCAATAAACTAATTGCAAACTGCCTGCTTGGGAATTTTATTCTTTATATAACCAGAGAACAAAATATTGAAAAGAAAGTGTACAAACAACAAAAAAACTTTGAAAATAAGGTTGCCAGTTAAAACAGCTTTACTATTTTTTTCTCCCTTATCTTTTATATCTGTGTTGATGAGATGATTCTCTTTTCCTCTGTAACCACTCCAAACTACTAGTAGTAGTTTGGTACAGCTGGTGATGTAGATATGCATAAAGTGCCTGAAGCTGCATTCAGAAGACACTTGAAGTGTACATTAGCTTGGTATCAAATGCCATCTTTAATGGCTGCTTTGCTTAAATACTAAGCCTCACTTTTTCCCTTTTAATATTAAGGTCTGTGTACTGGCTAGTTCAGTGGGGATGCTGGGGGAAAGAAGTTAAAAACTCCTCTGCTCACAAACTCGTTTAGAAAGAAAAGGAGTTCTGTGGCCTTTTTTACTGTCAAAAAAGTTTGACGAAGAGTATGAACATTTAAGGTTGTAACTGCCATTACAAACAATGGCTATTGTGCTGCAGGATAAGATTTAAAAGGGAAGCAATTATTTACCACATATGACATGATTTTCCACAGAAGGGGCACGGTATCATGATTCATATACTCTGAAAGAATTCCTTACAGGAAAAAATCTTGCACTGCTGACCTCTAAGAACGCAGACTCTCCAGTGTTAGCTTTATGAGTCATATCCTTGTAATTCCTCTGAAGGGCAGTACCATGCCAGTATTGTCCTCCGGTACAGAAGTACTTGATCAGAGAGGGCACTGGTGTAATGCCTTACCTCCAAGGCACACAAATTTAATGAATGTGCACAGTCAAAATGAAAGAGATGCCTAGGCCAGTTCCTTCTGGCTTCTTGGGTCACACTTTCATCTCAGCCTTGCTTTTGGGTCAAGAGGGAGGTTGTCTGAAGAGCACAGAGTGGGGTGTTTGGAAAGCACTGAGCAGGGATTCATGAGATATTACAGCAGAACGCCTGTGGCGCTACTGCAAGTCCTGCAATTTGCTTCTCTTATTCTTTATTTATATAAAATAAAATTTTATTTCTAAACATTAATAAACTGACTAGCATAAGGTTAATCAAGATAAAACCGACAGTGAAATATTCTCTTCTTGTTAACTGTTTTCAGAGCAAACCCAGCACACAGGGGAATTAAACTGAAGCATTTGACCAAGATTTGTTAATGCCAGACACACCTTTTCTTGCCTTCTTACTACTGAAATGTGTGTCTCCCCGAGGTCATTCTGCAGAGATTTGAGATGTAAGGTTTTGATAGTGGAAAAGTACAAGTCTAAATATAGTACATTTTGCCAAACTTTGTTTAAAAGAATGTTCCAATAGATAATCTGTTCAAAACTGTGCCTTGCTACTGGTTCCTAGTCAAACCATTTAATTAATGGGGATTTTACAAGTAAGTAATACTAGCGTGGGGCTATTAGAATGGGCTGACTGTCTCACAAACAGGCACACAGTGGACCTTAGGTTCACATTTATCTTTGTCATAGTCTGTGGTGCAGGAGGTCTTACTATTTTGTTTCTTCGTTTTTGTTTACTCACTGGTTCCTCTTCTGTGACACATATAAATCTATGTCCCTGAGAGGCACCAGAAGTCCAGTTACCTACTTTATCTCCAGAGCATTTCCCTGGTGGATTCTAACCCACAGCTCACAAATGTCTGCTTATACAGAAGGAGGAAAACCTAGTAGTGGACAGGCAAAAAGAAGGAGAATGTAACAAGTCTCTGAGGCATGGAAATTCAGTGTCTGAAAATCCATAGCATTGAAATCACAAATATCAGAGATGCAGAGCTTTAAGGAAAAAAAATGTAGAACTAGGAAAATGACCACTTTCTCTAGCAGTCTGTGCTTTCAACAACAAGAGTTTCCTCATTATAAACAAAATTTCACAATACTGTGAAATCCTGTAGGGAGGTAGTGGAGGCATTGGCACAGTTACTGACAGAGGAGGGAGGAAGCACATCCATGCAATGTTTATTACTTATTTGGAAGGTTTTACTTAGTGCAAAGAAAGGATTCACCCATGGCCCTTCATTCTCCTGCCCCACATCTGTTTTTAATGGCACCCCCTGAGCAGCAGAAGGTGACCTCTGGGAAACAGCATGTGGGGAGTAACCAGCAGGTCAGGATCTCCTGACAAATACCACCTACTGCAGGAAGCCCAACTGTGATTGTTCATACTTCATTGGAGCTCTCAGTCCAGCCTTTGACTCTCCCTCTGTGACCACAGGCATGTATTCTGCTTCATCTGAGTACCTAGAAAACATTTTCTTTTTCCTCTCTGTGTTTTCTGGTTTTCTTCTAAAGCTACATATTCCCTGGAGCAGGTTTTTGTTCACATTGCATAAACAGCTCTTCAGGCATTGCTGTGATACAGTACATGCCTATTGGAATGAGAATGAGCAAATGATAACAACACAAAAATGATAGAGAGATAAAGACAGAGAAGAAATCTCAGCAGTGATGAAACATAATAGTGCATTTTCATGGCATCTTAAATTTTAAGATGAGATTTTAGATTTTAAAATACTTAGGAGTAGGTACGATGTCTTTTGGACTCTCTTTATGACAATGATTCTACTTCCTTTCTTTGCAGCAACCAAACAAGGCTGGAGATACAACCTGGCTTTCAGTAGAGGAATGATGAAATTATGTATCCACAACCATAAAGGAGGGAGAGGGGAGGAAAAGAGGAGCTTCCTCCTGCCTTCCACCAGCACTTGTTAAAAGCAAAGAAATTGGAAAGCAAAGACAGAAACTGAGCTGAAAGTTTTCTTCAGCCAATATTACAAAAAATGCTTAGGAAGACCCCTGATCTGACCCTTGCCACCAAACTCTCATTCTCTTTGGCTGCTGAGGTTGCAGGAACGCTTCAGTGGATCCTGCTCCTCTTTAGGAAGTCCTGCACCAGCACTGTGACTTGCAGGGGGATGACCTTTGCGGAGGGAGTCACAGCCTCCAGTGGTGTTTAGCAAAAGACCATGCTCACTTTTTTTTTCTTTTTTTTTTTTTTTTTTTTTCCTGTCCTTTTTCATGAAACTGACTGCAATCTTGGCTAACTCTTCAACCTACAGGCAGTACAGCATTGCCCCCATACTTCGGAAGGCAGGACAGGATTGGGACTGATTGCTTGGATGAACGTACAGGGAAATCTCTCCAGTACCCATAAACATGTATGATCACTGAAAAAGTGCAAAGGATTCTGGATGTTACAGAAATGTTTCCTCTAGGTCATTTACACATAGGCCATATCAGAGATAGACCAGATCTTGACTGAACTTGAAATGAAAAACCCCTCAGGACGAACCATCCAGGATTCTGCAATTCCAAGCAGGTCATACATACATACGGTTCTCACTTTGCAACAGACCTTGCAGAGAATTTTGTAAAAAAGTTAACAAAATATTTATTTACTGGATGGGAAGCTTTTATCTTTAAAAATGCTCAACAATAATTTTAGCCTTCAGAAGAGATGTTCTTTTATCCTCTCAGAAATGGACGGGCAAGGAGAACAGACCACAGGATGCCAGCCCTATGGAAAAGTGGCCGTGCTGAGATGTGTTTTGAGAAATCTTCTGCCATGTCAAGTTCCAGCCAGTGCCCAGCTGAGGTCCCCACCCAGCTGTTAAGGGTGGGGACCACAGGGGCCCATCTAGAAGCTTCTTTTAGTTTGTGGCATGAAGTCTGAAGGCATTTCTTAGAAATCCCTGAGACTCTAAGCCACAGCATGGGGGCTGCCAGTCCATGGCTTTTAAAACAGAAGACAAGAAACCTCTGAAGCCCCCTGAGTCTCAGTGGGAAGGAAAAATCCTCTGTCTCTTCCAACTGCAATGAAGTGTAACCATGTTACGTGGAAAGTCTGTACTTATGTGATGGAGAAAAATCATAGACCTCCCCTCACTTCCACAGTGCATTTTTTTTTCACAGCCTCCTAAAACTAGTTCCAGTAATATCTCATTTAGCGTGGAGTTTGTACTAGGTCTGGAAACCAGGCTACATAGCAAACAAAGGGTAAAGTGAATCAAATACCATTTTTCTGGAAGTGGTTCCATTTTTCCTTCATGCCCTAATCTATGGGTCACAAAGCCTTAAAGTGCATATGATTTTATTCAGGGACACTTATGCAGTACAGGCCTATGCAGTGTCCTTCCATTTCTCCTCAAAATACATTCACCAGTGATCCCTCTTTTTTTTTTTTTAATTATTTTTTCCTCCTCGAAGACCAGAAAATGATATTGCTTGCAATCAGCTTCAAAAAGAATGAAGCCTTCAGATTTTAATCATGTCTCTAATCTTCTGAAGAAAAGGAGAAGACCCTGAAGCTAAAGCTCTGCATGAGATATGTCCCAAAATCATCAGACATGAGTGAGGGTATAAACATGAAGGGTGTTTGTATATACAAGTCAGTATTACACAAACACACACAAACACCTTGTAAAGCAGAAGTTATATATTTGTTCTCCTCTTGGCTTTGAGGTAGCAATCACTTATCAAAGTCTAAGTGTATTCTAAGGACATAATGTTCTCATTTACTGTGCTTCAGAAAGAATGCTCTCTGATTTCCTTAGCAAAGGGCACAGATAAGTATTCCTGCCACACAGGCAGGAGCTGGCAAACACCTCTGACTCCACTTCGATTCAGCAGTTTGAATCCTATAAATTCTGGCTTCAGTCTGTTATTGTTGAAATTTCTGATCCAGCACAGGGAGATCTTTCAGGAATGACATGGCACCAAGATTTTCTGGACTTCTGTGGTGGTGTTACCCAGCTGGGCAGCCAAACTCTGCCGCAACCACTCACCTCCTCAAAGGGAAAGGGGGAGAAAATATGATGAAAAGGTAAAAACAAAACAAAACAAAACAAAACAAAAACAAACAAGCAAACAAACAAACAAAAAAACCCTCACAGGTTGAGGTAAGGACAGGAAGATAGCTCAACAATTACCATCACAGGCAAAACAGCCTCCTCCAGGCCACATCCACCTGCTCCACCGGGGGCTCCTCCACGGGCTGCAGCGTGGAGATCTGCTCCATGTGGGACCCATGGGCTGCAGGGGGACAGCCTGCTCCACCAGGGGCCTCTCCACAGGCCGCAGGGGAACTGCTGCTGCCTGCCTGGAGCACCTCCTGCCCTCCTGCTGCACTGACCTTGGGGGCGCAGGGCTGCTTCTCACTCCTCTCTCCCAGCTGCTGTGGCACAGCAGGATTTTTTTCCCTTTCTCAAATCCTGCTCTTAGTGGCCCACCCAGCATCACTCACTGGCTCGGCTCTGGCCAGCAGCAGGTCCCTTTCGGAGCAGCTGGAGCTGACTCTAACCTGACATGGGGAAGCTGCTGGGCTCTGCCCACAGAGGCCACCCCTGCAGACCCCCAGCTACCAAACCCTTGCTACATAAACCCAATACAGCTTCAGAGTCTTCCAAAGGGTATCAATTGCAGTTCTACATGAAGAAATGAATCACAAGCTCTACCACCTATGTTCTTCCACAGATTTTGTCAGTAAGCAAATACACAAACTTTCAAAGAGGCTTTTGACAAGGGTATTAATTCCCTTGCTCCCTTCCCCATTTCCTTCCAGACAGGGACTCTTCAGTGTAGTTTGAGTCTGCAGATGATCCTTTTGATGTTACTTCCCTTAAAGTTCTGCATTGCAACCATATGCCTACAGATGAAGCCTGTATTTGCCAGTAGTTGAAAAATGACATTCAGGAGTCCATGGAAACTGCCTGAGTGCAACAGCTTCTCATCATTTGGGAATTTTTAAATCTTGGCTTAATTGCTTTACCAGGATGAAAAGTAACTCATAACGTGAGTTCTCAGAAAGAGTGTTTAACATTATGTATTTGCTTTCTCTATGATAATAGTCTTTTTTCTTAAAATAGTATTTTGTTAACTAAATATTTCATAGAAATAGAAGACAAAGGGTATGCAGAACTACAAGAAAAAAGTACACTGTAAAATGGAAGCTGTGGTTGCCCTCTATCAATTACAATCTTAAATAAAAACAACAAGCAACTTTTTTGGTAACTTCCCAACCCCCAGATTTAAGTTGGCATTAAAACAAAACATTGCATTCATTTTAATTGACTTGTCATTTTCATTAGAATGATACAAAGGTAATTGAATCCTTTTTCCATAATGGATGAATCAGTGCAATAGAACCTATAATCAAACAGTAAGAGCAAGCTGACCCTGTGATGCTGGTGTAACTCTGGTTCCAGCGATGACTTTTGAGTACTCTGGAGTACTGTGTCCAGTTTTGGGCCACCCAGTACAAGAGAGAAGTGGACGTATTGGAGAGTCCAACATAGGGCCATGAAGATGATGGAGGGATTGGTGTGCCTGACATATGCTTAGAATCTGAGAGAGCTGGGACTGCTCAGCCTGGAGAAGAGGAGGCTCAGGGGCATCTCATCACTGTCTGTAAATCCCTGAGGAGAGCATGCAAAGAGGACAGAGCCAGGCTGTGTCCAGCGGTGCCCAGTGCCAGGACAGGAGGCCCTGGGCACAAACTGTCCCCCAGGAGGCTCCCCCTGAGCACCAGGAGCACTTCTGTGCTGTGCGGGTGACGGAGCCCTGGCACAGGCTGCCCAGAGGCTGTGGGGTCTCCTCCTTGGAGCCCTTCAGAAGCCACTTGGACATAGTCCTGGCAAACTGCTTTAGGACCAGACAGCCTCCAGAAGAGTCTTCCAACCTCACACATTCTTTGATTCTGAGATACTCTGCATAAAAGCTGTAAAATTTGCAAGCAAATTGTTCATGGGCACATTAGTGATGTGAAGGAATGAATATCAGGACAAAGTTGAAGCAAAGCATGTTTTAATCTCCAAGGTTGGCCAGACCTTGGAGCAATAAGAATACACAAGTTAAAAGCTGCAGGCAATGTAGGAACTGCATGAGAACCACTAAGGCGAGCACTGAGCATCAAGCTCAGCCTCAGATTCCCCTCATCGGACTTCTGACAGTATGCAGATTTTTCACGTGACCTTAGTGTGTGTACTGCAAATACTAACAAAACTGCATTTCAGCTCCACGGATGGCAGGTTTGTTCTTCTTCTGACTTCAATAATTATGTCTTTTATTGGAAATTTTAGATTTAGGCTTGCTTTCAAGGGAATCTCAAGTGTACTTTCCAGCAAGCACATCAATTCCATTAACTAGCCAAAACTCCAATACTCAAACTCAACCCCCGACTTCCTTCTGTAACAGAATGGAGCATTGCTGACATCCTTACTAAATCCAAACATTCTGGGCATATAAAATGAACAACATAAGAATAGAGACTTGTAGGAATATAGCTATATACAGGTGAGGAATTAAAAGGCACAAGTGCAGCTTTTCTGATTACACATTGCAATCAAACTGCATTTTCTGGAGAGATTATATACTGACAGATATTTGTGATGTTACCAGTCGCAATGTAATCCTTAGTTCACATTTGTAAAGCTGACATCCTCATTCCTGGTGATTCAGTAGATGGCAAAACTGTTTTTTTTTTTTTTTTTTTAGTTTGTTTTTAAAAAGGTACTCAATAAACGCCATGTCATATTATAATTCTTAAAAGATAAACTGAATACTTCTCCAGTGAAAATGTACTACCTTGACATGGAAAGGAATGAGAAAAAAAAATCCTGTCTGAAACTTTTATGTTAGAATGCTGGACCTGCCTGAACTTTTATAATTAGGCCATTTTTCTTTCTCTTGCTGTCTTAGAAAAAGAATTTCAAGTTAATATTTCCATACAGTTTGATTTCACATTTGAAAGTGCTGTTGTTCTGAAGAATTCCTTCTAATACCTGGTACTAAGACTTAGACCTGCTGCCAGTACCCAGAGAGACTGAAAACGCCTCTGGATGATGGTTGTCTACCACAGACTATCCCAGATTGGAAATGTCCAAAAAATATAATGTATACAGGCAGCACAATAATTTTTCAAGGAAACTTACTCATACTGGAACATAATAAAGAAACATAGATAGTACATCATGGTTGTTTGGGGAACAAAATAAACACTTCCTCATGGGAAAGGAGGAAGAAGATTTAGAAGAGAAATGTTTCCTACATCGCAGCTTGTCATTAAGAAACTTAAACAAGAATTCACTAAAGCCTCCTTCTGCCCCAAGACCTTCTTTGCCATTTCAGGTATCATTTATAACTGAATATTATTTATGGTAAGGTTATTATACCCTCATGCAGAATGATTCATATTTTAATCTTTTTTATTTTATTCCTGTAGCAGATAATTGCTAATTATACTAATAAAATATTTTGAGCACTAAACTCTTTTGCTGCTAATCTTTTGTAATAGCTGGTGTTCTGGAAATAGTGATTTCAATTTCTTCCTTTTTTTTTTTTTTTTTTTTTTTTGGATTGATAGCTATATAGCTTTATATAGGAGACAAAATCTCTATGCAAAACTTTGAAATGCCAGAGATATTCCTGAAAAACTTCAGTGCAGTCCCAGAATAAGCTATGGTTATCATAGTAAACTTTATAGAAATTAAGTGTATGCTAGGAACTTTACAAAAATAGGGTTAAATTCTAAAACACATCTACAGTCATCTGAATCACTGCTACCTTATTATTCTACGGCTGGTTCATCGAAAGCCCCAGTGTATGGTAATCAAATAACTATTCTTAAGTGTGCCTGCTGGGAATGCCCCTTGAGTGCCTGCCACCAGCTGGGAACAGCTAAAGCTCAGTAGCTACTGTTCTGATCCTTTCTGTTCTCCCAGTTTTCTTGGAGGGGGGGTGGCAGGGATCTACCATTATTTATGATTACATGCCCTCAGCATTTTTTCCTGCTTTATAAACTGTCTTTTCTTATTTTGACTGTCTCCAAGTTATCGCCAGCTTTTTCATTCTGTTCTCTCTCATGTCTGTCTTCACCCACACCGGTTCAGTTACATCCAGTGGCACCCTCAGGGTCACATCCCTGGCCATCCACATTATGCATGGATTTGGGTGCTCTCAGTAGCAGAGCAGCTCTAACAGACATAAGGGATGAAGACCCCAGCACTGCCAATCCTTTGCAGTACTCCCCATTGGATACTCACTGGCAACCTGGGATAAAAGTTTGGGTCTGAGAGTGTCTTAGGTCACTCTTATGGAGTGACCCACAAAGTGCCATGACCCACCCTGGGCTCCCTCAGGGCTGTCCAACTTTCCTGCATTGGGGTGTTCTTGGAAAAAAAATGAGATGGCCCAAGTCTTTCACCTTGAATCAGTTTTGGCTGAGGCAATTTTTCACTGGCTTCAGCACAAATAATTTATTTAGCTTGCTTTGGGCTATCTCAAAAGCCAGCCCAAAAAGAGCCTGGTTTTGAGCTGAGGTAAATGATTCTGAGCTGGCCACACACACTTGGCAAGGCTGGGCCTGGGACTCATCACACTGCTTCTCTTCCCCTCCCTTCAATCTTCACGTGGAGGCTGATGGAAAAGTACAGTCTGGTTTTCTCTGGACAGCCCCTATGCTGCTCACAGCCAAATGCTGCTGCCACAAACACGAGGTTTCCTCATGGGAAACGTGGGGATTCTGCACAGGACAAGAGGCTGATCTTGGTGTTGCTGATGAGTCACATACACATAATTGTATCCAAAGAGGGCTTGGAAAAGATACGTTTTCTTTACTGAATGCCTCACCAACTGGCTCAAGGCACTTAAGCGTTCTCAAAAATTGTCTTCATGGTCTGAACAAGAGACTTGTAGGTAGAATCCAATGTAAGTTACAGGAACTTTATCTTTTGTCATACATTTTTCAAAAATTCATGCTCAATTGTAACACATTAACATATAGACATGGTCCATCTCAGACAACATCATCTAAAAAGGCTTGGCATGCAGGGGAAGGGAAGGGAAGGGAAGGGAAGGGAAGGGAAGGGAAGGGAAGGGAAGGGAAGGGAAGGGAAGGGAAGGGAAGGGAAGGGAAGGGAAGGGAAGGGAAGGGAAGGGAAGGGAAGGGAAGGGAAGGGGTACCACAAAAGAGGGGAGCTTTGCTTTGTAATTGTTCTATGTTCCATCATGCATCACATGCCTTGGGGCTTGAAAGTACTGATATACAATTATATAAAAACCAATCAATTTAACACATTTAAATTGAGTTCTTTTACAGGTTTATGCATTAGTTATTCACTCTTTGATATTCTGAACTTAATTCTTGTTATCTAGATATGAAATAACAGCAAAGTGTTTGACAAGAAACTAATCTATTACAAACACCATACATTTTCTGGTTGTATACACTGTGTAAAGGAGCTTGTCATGCTCAAATAGGCATCTATGGAGCTGAAGGCATAAAAATCAACCTTCACTTTATGTAAGAAAAATAATTCTGCAAAGAACCGAGTGTCCTTCAGGGGAGTTCACATTTCAGAAAGTCTTCTCCAGGCAGTGAGGCTTTAATATCCCAGCACATTGGTCTGCACTCCAAGCAGACGGCCACGGGCTGAGGCAGAATCCCACTGAAGCTCCTGCAGTGCCCTGGTCTGCACCAGCACTGCGCCGGGAGTGAGGGAAGATGGTCAATTGTGCATGCAAAAAGAGTGAACCCAATGTAACATCCATCCCTCTCTCCTCATAGCTTAGTAATTTCTACAAGTGTTGTGCAACACCCGTGGCTGCCATAGCCAAAAGGCCCTGCAGGCCCTGCCCATCCCTCCCCTGCCAGGTAGGTCACCGAGTCAACTGCAATTTAATTAATCTGCAGCAATACTGAACCCACACTTTTAACAAACTTTTGAGAATTACTAATCAGAAAACAGCTTTTCATTTTCACAGCGAGGTAGAATCATGTATTTTATTTAATCCTGAAATCTAAATAAATTCAAAGGTTTTTTTACATAAAGAGATGTACGCACATGCACAGATCTTCTACTAAAATAACTGGCTTGACTTTGCATTGTCCGTTTTGAAGTTGGACATCTAGCTGACCACATAATTTCAAAGAAAAATAAAAAGCAATTTTCTCAGATGAAGAATTTAAATTACTAAGTTCTTTTCTTTTCAAATATGAGAACTTCCAGATTTAAAAATCATTCAAAGGAATATATGTTTTGGAATGAATAGGCAAGTTCACTCAACAGCATAATCAATGTTCCTTTCTGTGAAATACAAGGTAAAAACAGACTTTCTTGTATATTTGCAGAGAGTTATTGGTGAAGAATGTATTTTGTGCCTTGGAAATGAAACAAATGCTGAGCCAGATGAAACACAAGCACAAAAATAGAGGACGAAGTTAGCAGTGTTGAACTGATATTGTCTTGTTTTGCTTAACAAGAATAAAAAATACCAGCAATAATAAATCAATCACAATGTTGTTTGATCTTTGTTCATAGGCCATTAAATTTGCCATTAGTGGACTTGCTGACTTGTTGGCAGAGCAGGCTGCAGACTACTTTTGTGGGCACATATTGAATGATTTCCGGATTTTTGAAGGATAATGTGTGTTTGGCACATTTTGTAAAATACTAAAATTGGCTATAATACATAAAAATAAAGCAAATGCACAACTCAACTTTTTAAATGAAAGTTGCATAATATTATCTTCCTTCAGCCAGAAAGGTCCTTGATAAAGACAGCCACTTCCTTGCAATTTTGCTGGAGAAAAGTACATCTCTCCTGCCCACTGATGACTGAGTGATAAATTACATTCAAATCTCTGAAATTTCCCACATAGTTCTTTTTTTTAAGCTAAATCAAATTGTCTTTTTTTTTTTTTTAATCTTTACATCTTTCAGTATAAAGCCACCACAAAAATTGTGTTGTTCTGCTTCTTCTTCCTTTTCTGAACAAGAAAAGATTGCTCCTGAGCCCAGCATAGTGTAGCATAGATCACAGAGCTGTTTCTAGAAGGCTTTTTCCTGACACACAATTAGGTCTCTTTAGCAAAACAAGTCACCTAAACTCAGCTAGCCCACAAAATGCAGAGTTTTTATGCTCCAGAATACAAAAGCAGCCCTGGTACATGTTTATAACTCTCTGTCTGGGCTCTGGGTTTTGCAACTAAAACACTGTCCAAGGGAAGAAGCTTAACATCAGCCTGGGATTAAAACATGCCCAGTTCCTGCACCTCACCTAGGTTTTAGCTGCCTCCTGACAAAAATTCAGGCAAGCCATTCACTTTGTGTATGCACATATGGTAGCATTGAGTTTTCAATACTCTTCCTCACCAAGCACGAAGAAATAGCAGCAGAATCACAAGCAAACCTCTTATTTATGGCACAAGTATTTTCAGTGCAGCAGTTTCCTCGTGACATTGCGTGCACCGCCAGCTGCCATACGGCAGGCTGCAGGCCAAGCACTAAGAGCCAGGACTGAAACACTGGTTGCCTCCTGAGAAGTGACCTCCAGCTGGCCTGTCCTTCCCTGTGTCTGAACACAAGGGTAGGGACCAGCCACCAGCTCAGGGCATCCAGATGCAAGCTGGGAGGGATGGGTACGAGGTGGTGGAGATGATATCCAGAGGAACTTGGCTCGGGGATAGGAGAAAGGCACAACATTGGTGCTCTAGTTCTAAGTGTGCCTTACTGGCTGAAACACAGAGGTGCCAATACTGCTTAGAGAGTCACCTACTTGTGGTACACTAGCTGTTTGTATTGGATTATGTTCATATTCTTATAGGGGTCATCTGAACTAATTTTTGCTGTAAGGATGTCTTTGGCTTGATTCTGCACTGACTGACTTATCTCCTGAGAACACCCATCAAAATGGAGGGAAGCAGAAGACACCACAACACACTGGCTCCAAATTGATTTGCCAAGTTTTATAGGACCTGAAGCAAGAGACAGAGGTTTGAAAGATGTAGTCATACAGAAATTTCAAAGAGTGACACATGATAATGAAATTTTATTGGCTCCTTATGCGTTCAGAAGTTTTTTTTAAATCAGAATTACCCTAAAATCTGAAGGCATTAACCATCACCTGATATGATGACCTATATTATTTTTCCGGTAAGTTATGTTGCCTTCATGTACTTATTTACTTTCCAGAATTAAAACAGTGATTACTTCTAATGATTCATTCTTTGTGCCTTTTACAAAATGCTATTTTTCTATTTTTTTTTCCTGTATCGCCTTTGAAGATAGTTAAAAATATAAATGCCAGCATATATACATACATATATATATATCTATCTCCAGCATACATATATATATATCTATCTCCAGCACATTCTAAGTGACTAATCTGACGGGATATGATTCTCTTAAAATAACAATATCTCCAATGAAACCAAGAATCACCAGACAAATCAGTAAGTAGCATCCAAAACAATCTGGCAGAGCATGAGAGAAACATGCTATGAGGGGGCAGAGAGTTCAAACATTGGAAATATAAAGGGGAAGTCATTCACTTCATATTTAGTGTTCATATTCCTTCAAGGTTTAACCACAGCACATGTCCATACTACTCCTGTAGTTGTTACAAAAATTTAGGATAAGTGAGAAATCAAAACAGTCTAAGCTGAATTAGAGAATCTTCAGTTGTTAACAAATGCAAAGGGATTATTAAAGTAATTTTAAAATAGCTGGTATCATCTACACAGGAAGAAATCTGCTATTCATTGGTCTTGTGGCAGGGAACAGCTGCAGTGAATGGTAACCAGCACGCCGTGAGCACAACCCGTGATTGTGTCACCCTGCTTTCAGTGCCTCTTCATGCCTCTTCGTGTCTCTTCAGGCATGAAGAACAGAGAACAGAGTCACTGGCGCTCAGAGCCACCTGCCAGGCCACAGGCATCCTGCCAGCAGTGACAGGGATGTGCAGGGAGGAAGGAGCTGCCCTACCTATCCCCCAGGGGAGGCAGCAGGGATGGAGGCCATGGCCACCTCAGTACACATGTGAGGAGAGGAACAGGCCATGAGCCACACGGTTGGAGCTGCTGAAGAAACGGCATCCACCCAACAGCCAGCAGCATGCAGAAGATGTCTCGACGAGACACTTTTACAACATGTCTACGTTATCTGAGGAACTGAGAAGCTACATATACTGACTGCTAGGCTTCTGCCTCACTGCCAAATTTATCCTTGCTGTAGAAGTAGCTACCATCTGTAGTCTAAGGAGGCAGACAGTATCAGCACTACGCACCAACTAGGATTTGCCTAAATTCCCTTTAAATGCCACTTAAACATTACAAATGTATTGTTAACGCATCCACCTATGTCACTGGAGGTGAAACCGAAACTCATACACCACTGCTTTTTAGAAGCAGTAAAAAAAATGAGTGTGCCCAGGCAGAAAAACAGGAGTAGTGAGTATTACAGTTGAGTGACCCAGGATATTTCTTTGTATTTTCCTAAGAATATTTCTGCAGAAGGAAGTTTCCCTGTAAAATATAGAAAACACAGTATTTTGTCTGCACTCAGCTGATGGACACTTTTTCCTGCGACTCACACTTCACCTCCCTAAAGTTAGATCTGTGTTAAAGGCAACCCTTATGACACTCTTACTCAGCCTGAATAATATTTATAAGCAATGATCAATACAAGCCATGTTCAAAAGTCACATTAAATCCTCCAGAGCACCTTCAACAACTAAAACCATCTAGCTGCCAGGCCAGAGAAGAAAGCCACAGCAGACTGACCCAATCATTTGTCCTGAGGAGGAGGAGAAGAACAAGACATGAGATCATAACAGGTAGAGGGAAGGGTCAAAGCAACATTTATGGATACCTTCTCTCGCTTCTTTGGGTTAATAGCTACAACATATTCAAGAGACAAAATAAGCCCTTGGGCATCAGCACCATGCAGGGGTACAGGCAAAGAAGGAAGCTTGGCCAAAGGGCAGTGGTGAGAAGAGACAAGGAAAGGACCCTGCTTGAGGGAGGACACCTCAGAGCCAGGCTGCTCTGGAGGCCAGCTCAGAAAAAAAAAAAAAATAAATAAATATAAGAGCATGAAAAACAGTAGAAATTCAGAGAAGGTCTTTTTTTTGAGGAAGGCCTTGCTTTACATGTGAATTTGGTGTCCATACTGTTTTTTTTTGTTTGTTTTTTTTAAAAAAAGTGTATTACAGAAGCATACATTTTACTCAATTTAGTGAACTTTGACTTAGAATTCTTCTCAAGAATTTAAAAGGTAGGCTTGCAGTCAGCATTCCAGGATTTCTTGTATCAATCTTGAGTTACAAAGTTTGTACAAATGGAGCCACCACATTTTTTTCTTTAATTGTGTATATTTTGTGAGGGTAGTCTAGGCTGTTAATTTGATTATTTGTATTAGACTTGTTTTTCCCATCTTGCAATATAAAGCAGACATTCTGTCCCCCTCCCACCTCCCTAAAACTAAAATAAAGGCGGAGGAACAAGGCAGAAATGGCTTTTGTAGGCTCACACAGTGCACGAGTTCACTGCAGAGTTATCAAAATCACTCTCTGCTTTGTAAAATGGTGTAATTATTTGTGTTATTTTGCTGAGTTAAAGGCTGGGGTTGAAGAGGAAAAGGGAAAATTGAGTATGCACAGTAAGGAATTATTCGGTATTAATAAAAATTCCAACTTAGCTTAAAACAATTTTATCTACACTGAAAATCAAAGTCTAAAACTCTCTTGCATCATGCAGAAAGAAAATAGACTTTTATTTCTTTGCTGCAGCCAATGAAAATACTCAGAGCTGCATTAAATCAGCTTTCTAATAGTATCAACACATCAGGAAAACATAGATTCATAATTAAAAAAAATAATTCATAATTCATAAAAAAATAAATAATTTCCCCCTGCTTTCTACCTTTTTGTATGGGAGAACTGCTTGAGAATAGCCGATGGCAATGCTTTTTAAATGAGCTGGAAGGGATCCAACCACTGCGAGGTGGCAGGGGCAGCCCCACAGCGGCTGCATGTCCCTCCTCATCACTGCCTGTGCACAGTGGAAACACCAGCCAGGCAGTGACCATCTAACAGGGAGATTGGGTTTGATTCTCTGAAGTCACAAACCAAGAGACCCTGGCTCCTCTCACTTTCCAGAAGCAGTCATCCAAACGGTGACCAAGGGGGAAAAACCTGGCTTTCTCCCCATGCTAACAGCACACTGTGCCTTCAAACAGCAAAACTTGATGTGCATTCATGTAGAGGAAAGCCTGGGTTGTCATGGGTACACACTGCCTGTTGTGTAAAAATGCCAGGATGGTCAGCGTCTGAAGGTAATAAACATCCAGAAAGCTCACTTGCTTCACTGAACCAAATCCCTCCAACACGACTGGACTATTCCTGGATGCGAGTCAGGAATAATCAAACAATAAGATCTTCAACAAGTAAACACTCAAAATACTAGTAACGGTTCAGTTCATGAAATCAAGGCTAGAAATCTTTCCTGTATAAAATATGTTATTTGTCTGACCACCTCTGGGTAAGGCATGCCAGCTGTAAGCAAATTCAGCCACACTACTTAGACAGAAAGGCACCCACCTAAATAAGACCCAGTTTGGCTCCGGATTTTTTTTCTGGAAATTAACTATTTGCTTCTCCTTGCAGAAATACATAATTGTGGTGCAAAAATGAGTCAACTGCAGCCACTTCTATGTTCTTGAAAATACCTTTCTGCACCTTAGTGAAAAGTTTCAGGCCAGAGATCTCTGGCTGTTGGAGCAAGGGCTTTCAGGTGCCCGAAGACGGCAGCAGCTGGGGGAGCCTCCTGAGGCTGTGAGCACCAAGACTCAGCACTGGGAGCCTCCTGGGTGCTGGACGCTGACCCTTCAGCCCTGTCTGACGTACCACATGCACATGTATCAATTTTGGCATTACATGCTCAGGATCCTTTTGGCCAATACGTTCACAAGATGTCCTCATGGCAGGGGCAGATTGAGTAAGCAGGGCTCTCTCTCCCAGATTAGCTGCCATCAAACATGGGTGCAGAAGATTTTAATTAGTAGTGTATTAAGAAACACTTCATTAAAGAGAGAGAGGAAGAGAGAAAGAACAAAGCAGGCTTATCTCTTGAATCATGAAAGGAACAAATCCACAAATGCTGACAAATTTCTTCTAATTAGTCTTTAGTAAACAGCTGATGCCTCATTAAAAAAGGAAAACAACAATAACAAAAAACACCCACCATCAACCCCCCCAATTCACATTCTGCTCAGTAATAACTCTGTCCTATCTGCCCTAGACTTTCATGGGGACAGAAAACCTTTTTCTTCCAACACTACCAAGGTTATCTACGTAGACATTTATCATGTCTTTGAAGTTGATGTGAAGAACACCCTAAAAGGTCCTAAAAATGTCATCTACATCTTACCATTAGTAGATACAGAGGGTTCTAATCAATGACATTACTCATTCACTTTGATGGGCATGTGATGAAACTCAAAAGTTGAAATCCTAATTTCCTGAAAATCAACAGAATTTTTCTATCCATTTTATTGGGGTCAGGATTTCAACCTAAAACTTTGAAGAGAACAGATGTTATTCACTCCTCTGCAGTGATCTAACACAGTGTCTGTGCACCTTAAATCCCTCTTAAATTCAGTCTGAGGGCTCTGGTAATGCCCTTGCATTTCTCACCTGATTAATAGCAAAGTTTCCCCCAGAAGTTAATGGGGTCACAAATGTTTTTGGCATATTTTAAAGCACAAAAGTCTACAGAAAGAGACACAAGTCTGCCTTTTTTATTTATAACAAGACCGCATCCCTTCTACATGCACATGATTATCAGTCTGCATTCATACTGAGCCCTGCAATGAATGCCAAAATCTGTTTCCTACTTATACTCCAGTATCAGTTACAGACATTGTGATATCAGCTTCAGGGATTACACATGTGCTGCCCTGGTTCGCCTGTTTAACAACTAGCCCCAGGAGAAAACTACTTTGTCTGTATGGAAAAAAAAATGCGGGAAAACATTCCTTTTATAAAAGCAGTTGTCTAGACAGCATGCATTATACATAGACCAAAATATTCTTTTTTTTATATATATATTTTTGATTCTCATTTGCTTGAGAAAGTAGGAAGAAGGGAACCCCAAAGACACAGCATTTTTACATTATATACTCAAATTATATCCTGTACACTTGAGAGTCAGTCTAACTCAACATATAAGAAACATAGGTGAACTCACTGACCAACATTTAAACACTGCACGAATCTCACTTGCACAACTCCAACCCTCTGGAATGAGCTTCTCCTTCCCCTTTGTAGAAGTTTTTCTTATTTCTAGGTTAGCACTTCCTCCCAGACAAAAAGCACTAATGTGCTACATACCTCTAGAGAGTCTTCTTGAGGGTTAAAAAAGGAAATATGAGAAGGAAAGTATTTATTTTTTAAATGGACTGTTTAACACTGGGCATTCATACTTTCCTGTTTCGTTTCTTTTAAGAAATTTCAGATGGCTTTAGATCTGGGAACAGAGCAAAATTAGACAACATGGTAGAAGATGGTGGTAAAGTAAAACTCCAACTTCAAAATCCATATTATTTATTTACTTAAGGAAGAGTCAGAAACACCTCAGGAGATTGTATTGTGGTTGTGTGCTATTCCCTTTCTGGTATTAGTTTTTATTTACCCATTTTACTTAGTTTAAGCTTCACTATGTTTTGTTATTTTCCAGCTGCTGTCATCACCTGAAAACACAAGATGAACGATGACATTCAGAAACATTAAGAGAGACCAAAATACCATGAGCTGTTTGCTGGATAGCTCCAGCATGTGATACCCCTCTCCTCAAAATCTGACTGCTCCCAGCCTCAGTGGCAGGTCTCTTTTCATCACGAGCCCTGAAAAGCTTTCTGCTTTTCCCCTTCTGAAGGAGGAAGTGGTGATACTGAAATCACTGATGTAAGTAAGTGCTGAGAGCTCTCTACTTAGATTAACATGGACAACGCACCATGCCCCTTAACCACGCAGGGCCAAGTCTCTGTGGGTACCAAGTCTCACGTTGTCCCAACTCTGCAGCCAGCAGGGCTTCAAGCTGCTCTGGATTTGTCTCTGTGAGCACAGCAACCTTTACAAGCAGGAGGTGCGGGGGTCCTCGGTCCCCAGGCCATAAAATCCTACATTTCTGCTGTCTTCATTCAGCAGACTTAGTATTTTGAGTCCTCACCAGTAAAACACAGCGTGACCCAACCAGCTTTTTCACAAGGTGTTCTCTAATCACAACAGTAGGATGGGAACATGATAGACGAATTAGGTTTTAAATATAGCCGGTTCACAGCAAAACTTGTTTCAACTGAAGACGAAATACCATGCTAGCATTTTAATTCACTTGTGGACCAGGGCCAATCTCATAGTGAAGAACAAGTCTGAGTATACAGTTTAAGGCCTTAGCTGCTGAGTGAGTATCTTAGGAGCATTGCATGGATCCACAAGAGTCCATAGACTATATAAACTGAAAAATCCAGAATAATTTAGGTCAGAAAGAACCTCTGGAGGTCACTCCAAAATGTCCGCTGCTTTCCCATCATCCAGTGAGCCCCATCCCCACCAGAGGATGAGATCAATCAGTTTGCTCAGATGATGGTACTGCAAAACTCTAAACCTATGGACTTGAATGGGAAGCCTTTTATATACTTATATACTACTACAAAGAAAGAAATAATGGAGAATCCTTCAGTCATTTCCTTGCCCATAGACACCCTTTCCTCCACAGCAGGACACCATAGCTTGACTTCAAAGCATCTTACTCCTGCAAATAAAAGGACCGAGCCCGAATGAGTGACATTTGTGCTGCTGGTGGAGCCCCAGCTGACAGCCCTGATATAAATCAGCCACAATGCTAATGAAACAGCTCAGCTATCTTCCCAATCCAGGGGTGAATACAGAAGCAGGATCACACAGGTTAACTGAAAAGATATTGAATCTGCTGGTCTGGCACAGACTACGTGGACATGAAGATACCTTTAACGTGAGATGGTGTTAATGGCTGCCATCAGTCAAGGCTTTGATCTCTAGACAATATTAGATCTTGTCTCTTAGCAATGACAGTTCTTAAATTTAATGGCTATGCTAACAGCCTTCATTCAGGCTACATGAAAGCAGCAGTTGAATACTTCAACGGACTGAGATAACGAGACAAAAGAAGCTACTGCCCAAGGCAATCACGCACATGATAAAACCTAAGTAAGGCAATACTTTTAATATCCCCAACTATCTTATTTGAAAAAAAAAAAATATGTTTAATTCGTTCTTCCATTTACCCAGGGAGAAGAGAAGTCAGCAGACCCATTAGCTTAAACTGTATCTGAAACTGCCAAAAAATAAATGCACATGAGAAGAACCAGCACAGCTGATTAACTGCAGGGCAGCTCTCTGCAAATCAACAGACTCCAATTGCTTCCAGGGTCTGTGGACAACCAGACCACTTCTTGTTACGCACGGTCACATATCCTGCAAAACCAAGGCACGCTAGACAACAGATACAAATGACTCTGCGTAGTCAGCTAAGTCCAATGGTATTTTCTTAGCTCTGCTAGTCCTATCTGAATCATATTTTTTTTCCACCAATTTTCTCAGCATGCATGGCTTCATCAGCCTTCTCTCAGCTGGATCCGAGCCAGCCAAGTGCATCTCTATTCAAGCTAATGGAGTCTTCCAGAAACTGGAGCACTGAAAAGGAAAGTGAAGGGCTCTGGGAGAACCAAGCTGCGCTTGGCAAGGATGGCAGGCTGATCCTGCTGCACCGCAAGCAGCCCCATTTGGGGCTGCGCACATGCCTTTGCACCACACCTCCTACCCAGGCTCTCCACTATCCACACACCTCAGGTTCCTCTCTTCCCCCTCCCTGAAAGATAAAAGCAGACTGCTGGAGCCCACTCCTCAAGCAGATGCTTTGCTGGAGAGACAGAAGAGGATTCTTGGTTTTCCGGAGTCTAGCTCATTTCCTTTTTTCCTCCTTGTTCTTTCAGAACCTCCCATTTTTGCCAATATTATTTGTAAAAAAAAAAATCTTGGATTTACTCTAATGTGGAATAGTAAAATGTTCAATGGTCCTCTGGAAGCTCAAAATCATCTTAGTCTACCAGTGCAAGAAAATATATAACAAAGAACCAAATAAAACTATTGTGAGATATCAAATGAATTTGATCATTTGATCAAATCATTTTTTTTCCTGATTTTCTTCTGTCAAAAACAAACAAACAAAAACAAATAAACAACACTTGTAGTTCTGGGTAGTGAAACTGCAAGATTCTCAAGCCATACAACTATCAACAATTCATGTTATATTATAAAATGCTGCTACTGTACGCAGATTTTGGAAGGAGAAAGACAACAGCAGATTATTTACTATGTTACTAGAAGTCTAAAGTGTAGATTTATTTAAAACACTGTAACATGATTGTTTCCTCTTGTGTAAGAATTATTATACTGCTAAGATCTCATACAAAATTGAATGATTAACATGGTAAAACAAACTTAGCAAATGAAAAGCTCTGTCACAACATTGTATTTCAGGCACAACACTGTATTTATAAACTCTCCCCAAAACATACTGGAAGTGCCAAATCTCTGCTTGACACACAATTCATACAGCGCTGCTCAGAAAGGAGTGAAATCAGGCAGAGCTAGGAATGTAGGCGTGCAAACGAAATCTGAAGTCTCTGTGGGTAAGTGCCATTTTGGTTGTGTAACCGGAGGCCCAGAGCTCACACCACAGAGTAATTATGTTCTCTACCACAGCGGCAATGATCTGATTAATTCCATCCAGTTGATAGATGTCGTTAGGGATTTTTATTAGCAAATTGGCCCTGTTGTATTTGTAGATATGACATTAATGCTGTTTAGGGGCTGTGCCATGTCAAAAGAGCGGGATTTATGCCTGTCCTGTGTCTGAGAAAGTCATCCACATTAATACGTCAAGGCAAAAGCTTGCTGAACACATTGTGCCCTTTTAAAATGTTATTCCAGAAAGAATCAAAGAATCGGTCACAATAAAAGTTTTTCTTTTTTTTTTTTTTTTCTTTTTCTTTCCAGAATTCACTACTGCAATTGCCTGTCATACATGAACTTCATAAGTAAGGATCTCATTAGAAGTACAAAACTAAAAGAGAAAGTGGGAGGAGAATATGCAGCAAGGAATCACTCACAAAATAAACATGGAATGTTCGTTTGTTAGTTTTAAAGGCTAAAAACATTTTCAGGCAGTGACAGGTTCTGCACCTTTTTCCAGCCAGTCATGAAAGCTTTGACTGCTTCATAGATACATATAACAAACATGACAGAAACTTTTTATTATTATTATTATTATTTTAAATCATCTTTCCATTATTCATCTCTCCATAAATGATTCATCTCTTCTGAATTAATGTACCATACAGTCACAGAACCATAGAATCATAAACATCGGAAGGGACCTCCAAGATCACCTGGTCCAACCATCCCCCTACCACCAATGTCACCCACTAAACCATGTCCCTAAGCACCAGGTTCAACCTTTTCTTTGAACACCTTCAGCAACGGTGACCCCACCACCTCCCTGGGCAACCTGTTCCAATGCCTGAAACATAGAAACTATCCTTGTATCACCAGTTTGTTCCACAGAATTCATCCAGTCTGAATTAGTGTTGGACCAGAGTAGAAATGCTTTATAACGTTGTTAATTCCATGAGCTCTTAGTAGCATATTTGCAACATATGAGCTCAAATAAGGGTAATACTACTTTTACCAACTTTTACCTTTTAATATTTGTTTTTAGTAACATTCATTGTTGAGTTGTGAAGACAGTTATATTCTCTACAGAATCACAGAGAAGTCTTTTACCTCTCAATAATAAATAATAAATATTTCTGTGAATTCAAAATATCACAATACTGAATTTTTATTAAAGAACAGCAGAAAAAGGAAAAAAAAAAAAAAAGGACAAAAGTCCTGTAGTTTAATATTTCAGAAGAAATAATTTTGTTAGAGGATTTGTATGGCTATGTTATGTGAGATTATATGGTGAATCGCTGTTGTCATTTCACAGTGCAGGAGAGATGCAGAATATTTTCCTAACATACTCTTTCGTCTGCACCAATATGAAAATCTCATATGAAACATAACACTATTGTACAAAATAAAAAATATTAACAACAGGTATTTTTAAATGCTTTTCCAAGAAGTACAAAAACATTACATGAATAATAAAGAAACCCTAAGAAATCATGAATGTCTACAAGGTCAGGACATCAAAAATGTCAGTTCAAGTTACCATCATCTCATTACTTCAGTATTTAGGCTAACTAAAGATCTTATTCAGCTCACTAGAGAAAAAAAAAAAAAAAAAAAAAAAAAAAAAAAAAAAAAGTCCAGACACTCCTGATGCATCCAGATATCCAGATGAAGCAACTCACCTTCCCACAGGAAGTCCACATTTTAAGCAGATAAAACGGGGCAAAATTTCTTCTGTTTAATTAATATATCAATAAATAAAAATGAGCAAAATAATGTCCTCAAAATTTGTACCGATCTTTTAAAATCCACTCCTCTTAGTCCTGAATATTGTACAACACCTTCAAGTTATTGCCTCCTGACTCTCATATGCCCATGCTGGAGGACACCGGCTTCTGCCTTGGATATGCCAAGGTGCCTTCAGCACAGCCTTCGGCGAAGCTCCATGCTCCCACAGAGCCATCCCCAGCACAGTGCTCGCACTCTCACTGTCTCCTCTGTGCCAGTCATCCCCAATTTGCCCTTCAGCAGCTTCTGCCTGGCAATCCTTTGAAGCAGGGACAGTGGCTTTTGTCCTGCTCGTAATGCACCGAGCACATGAGGTTCAATGGTGGGGTCCCAGATGCATCAGTAATTAACACTTTGATCCCTCACTAGACTACTGTTCCCAGTAGCTACTGGGAAGACACTGCACTCATTCAGGACATTGTCATTGCTTATTACAGTTATCTTATAGTTAGTTTGAGTCAGTCAAAATGTTTAACTAGAGCAGAAGTAAATCATGTACTTTATCAATGTCAAGGTATCCTAACTATCAAATCTCAGTAAGCGTCCGATATCTGAGAAACTTTGCATGATAAGGACAGTAGTTACTTCATTACATGCTCATTAGTGCAGTATTTAGAGAGATGTTCTTAATCAAAATTGGTGAAGGGTTGAGAATGAAACGCAGAGAATGATTTTTAGGCTTTGGAATGAGCCACTTCTCCCCATTTACATCCCTCTTCTAGATAACAGAATTAGTTTACGTTCATATTTATCAACACTAAGAAAATCACAGTGTTTATTTATGTGATAAACACAGAGCTTGTCTCTTGAGTTATATTTTCACATTGTCAATCTACAGTAAGAATGACAACAGAAGACTTACACTTAAATCTTGAGAATGTATTTTTGCTGCAACAATTATGTTACTGCAGGAGTTAAAATCTCTTTGATTCGATTACACATAGACACAAGACAGATGTCTACAGACGGTTTTGGGTGGATGGCTTTCAAACTGCAACAACTGTGGAACCGTGTGCAAGAGACCTGGAGCGAGGATGTTCACTGCCTTTGCTGCTGTCTTTGCTTACTCTGCACAGCAACCAGAACCGAATTTTCACTCTAGTTTATGCCCAAAGAAGTTTTACTTCAGTGATTGCATCCTGACTCACAAAGTTATTAGAAACTCACAGCTGGTGCTCTCACTGCATGTTTTTTATTTGAAAAGAGGTCACTGGTCTCCAAAAGGAGCACACTTTATCTCTGCTAACAGTAGATCCTTCATAGGTCAGCTTTAACACCACCAAGCAGTTTAGCTGAATTATTTCCTGAGCATTGCTCAAGTTCAGTTTTTTGAAGTAAAAATAACACAATGCACACACAAACAAAAGATATTAAAAAAAAACAACTTGTTATTAAAGATTATCATCTTTTCTAGGGTCCTACAGCAGATGGGGACAATATTTGGGCAACACAGTGATCAACTGCTGAAGAAAGCAGAATTAATGTTTCTATATAAGTTAGCAAAGTATGCAAGTTTTAAGAGGAAATCCATTTCTTGGATTGAGACTGTGAACTCAGTGAACTATTTCATTGTAGGTGCAGATCTATTGGGGTGAGAAGTGGGGGGAGAAATATTCAAGTTGCATCCCAGTCTCTCTGTGCATGAGCAATGCAATATGCACACACACACACTAACAGGAAGACGGAGCCATTGGGCTGTTCCTGCTGCCAACATAATTCCATACTCATATTTGAATCACATAAATTCCTTACACAACACCTTTATGTAAGTCAAAGCCAACTTTTCTCTTACCCGACACAGCCTACTGAAAACCATCTTGCTGAAATGATGGATCAGATTCTGCTTAAAACTTTGATGAAACAAACTCAGAGCAAACTTTACAACCACTGAGAGCTCATGCAGATTTACACCTTTGCCTAGAGATCATGAGTGAATGTAGCAGCGTAGATTATATTTGTATTGTACTTAAAAAATGCATATACACATTTTTGTATCTCTCCTTAAGTTTTGTGAAGCTCACATGTTGTTTTTAAATTGTGTTCCCAAATTCTGCATGGCTAAGTAGATGACATTTCATCTAATTTGATAATCAGATTTGAAGGCATTGCTATTTTGAAGAGGGGAACAGCTAATTTCCCTGTGGATGTGGAACAGCACTAACTACCCTCTCCTCCCCTAGAACAACAGCAATATATAAATATCTGCCACACTTGAAAAACTCTTAAATCACTTGTCATTAAGAAACACTAATAACTGGATTGGTGTCATATTTAATTATTATAAAGTCCACATGCAATAAGAAACTTTTTTAGCTGATAACAGCGCATGCGTGTGACCTCTGAAGCTGGTGTGGTTTCTTACCAACTTCAGTAACCTCTGATAGGATTTCCAGTCAGTACAAACTAACAGACTGCCAGTAATGCCATTTACCATGAAATTTTACTTCTCTGAATAGTACAGTTTTCCCTCTCGTATCTATACAGTTGTTCACAGACAGTAAAATCAGAAATGTGAGCTAGAACTGGGAACAAGGAACACTGTAAGATACCGGAGTAGATAATCTCTCTTGCAAAACAATTGATTTGTCTACTGGCACTGTTGGCATTACAAAAACAAAGGGGATCAGTGTTCAAACAACAGAAGAAAGCTGCCTATTTATTTGAGCCCATGGTCACTGTGACCAGATTTGAATTTCAGGTGAGTAGCTCAGTTTACTTGAACATAAATTTGTGTGTATTTCACACAAAACTTAGAGTGTTGCTGAACTGGAAGACAGGCCCTTGGTTTCTAAAGAAAAGGAGTTACTGATCTGAACAGCCATTTAAGCTAGGTTCTGTGAGGAAACATGGTGGCAAATTGCTTGATCCTGCTTGTACCAGTAAAAAAAATCTTCTGAAACAAAATTTTAAATCATTCTGAGAAGAAGAGAAATGTTCCACATTGAACAGTTCTGAGGCTGACCCTGATGGTGCACTATTGGCAGCAGTGGGATTACAACTTGTCTGTTACAGCTTGAACAGACCAAGATGGCTTTGACTAAGTCACAGTTCACAAATTATGCTTCTATCAGGTTCATAGAATGGCTTGGGTTGGAAAGGGCCTTAGAAACCATCTAATTGCAACCATCCTGCCATGGGCAGGGACACCTCCCACCAGACCAGGTTGCCCAAAGCCCCATCCAGCCTGGCCTTGAGCACCTCCAGGGATGGGGCATCTACAGCTTCTCTGAGCAGCCTGTGCCAGTGCCTCACCACCCTCTGAGTGAAAATTTGCCTCCTGACCTCTAGTCTAAGTCTCCTCTCTTTTAGTTTAAAGCCATTGAAGTTGTGTTTACTAAGACAAGGAAGATTTCTCAAAATTTATCGTGAATAAAATCCTTAAACAATTGAGTTTTCAACTGAAGAAAGATCTGCTCCAAAATTCACAGGAAATACAATAAGTAAGGAGCCGCATATGCAGCAGGAATTATACAGTTTATAGAAGATTAAACAAAGTGCAATTTTACATCAGTTCTCTACTATGAATTTAAAGGTAGTCAAAAAATAAAATTTCTCCTTCCCTCCCTCTCTTGAACAAGAAAAGTAACTACAAAGAGTGGGAGCAGTTTTACTCTGCTTCTTTACACCCTTACACCCTAGCAGAGCACAAGCTCTGGCAGAAGTAGTACAAGCATTAAATGGAAAACACCCTGGTTGCAACTCAGAAGCTCACAGCATTTCCTTGACTAGGACATGCATCTGGGGCAGGTGGCTTCAAGCAATTAATTCCAATTACACTTTAACAGAAGATCTAGTTTTTATTAACAAACATGAATATAGTGAAAGAGGAAAAGATTTTAAATTGTTAATCATTCTGTATTACCTTTATCAGCATTTCCTGAATAGTCTGTCTTGCTAGGGACTCCTGTTTATTTAATTTTCTCTTTATGATAGTAGGCTGTGTGACAGCAACTTTCCCATTATACTAATATGTCCTGAAAGTTAGCAGAACTCCTCAGAGTTGCAAATATAATCTTTTATTAATATGGCTTTTCCCACTAGGATGGGATCACATTCTGAGAAGCTTTTCTACAGAATTCTCTCCAGCAGGATCATAACTGATTTCGCATATAAATCAAATGTGCTTCCAAATAACATTACTTAATACTAAATAAGCTGGATTCAAGATGGCATCAATAACAATTAATATATTTATCCCATATGCCTCGGGGGTTCACATAAATAACATTAGACCGATACTCATAGGAATACTGTCATGATTATTTTTCATCTATAATATACAAAAAGTAAACAAGCTTAGAGAGATTGCTCCTTCTGCCATAACCTGAAGGTGCTTCCCCAAAACCTACAAAAATTGCAAAGATTGTCCAAAGCAAATCAAAATATTCTCATCCCCACCAAAACAAAACCAAATAAAAAACAATAAAACCCCCATACATATGCACTCCCTCTACCGTGGATCTTATAGCAAACATAAGCTAATTTTGTCCAAAGATCTATATACACCAGCTTAGTGAGGAAAATCATGCTTTATGCTTTACAGTAGAGTCAGTCTGCAAATAGTTGCTTAGCAGAATTATGCTGGCAGTAAATCCTACAATCATGCTATCACCTGGTGGCACTGTTACACAGTCTTCTAAATTTTGTGTTCAGCACGCAGCTCCTGGGAAGCCACATCGTGCTGTTGTTGCCGTGGGGCTACACGGGCCCTCCACAGGAAGGCTGGCGATGGAGGAAGCCAATAGACCTGGACACCGGCTTTTTCGTTGGACTTTAAAACACAGCAGTCCTCCCCAAACAGGTGTTTTGCTGCCTCAATATTTGGGGAAGAAGAAATATCTACATTACATCTCAGGGCTGGTATTGGTATAAAGAATAGCAATTTGCACACACATTCCATGTTCCTGATTCTTCTGCCTTAAGCAACCAACTAACAAGGCAAGTGAAGGCCTAGGAGGTTTTAATGGGATGAATATCAGAAGAAAGCTGCAGTATCACCACAGGTGGTTTTAAGGGAACTTGTTCAGGTGAAGATTGTGATTATTGAAGGGCTGGAGCACCTCTGCTATGAAGAAGGGCTGAGAGAGCTGGGGATGTTTAACCTGGAAAAGGCTCTGGTCACACCTTGCTGCAGTTTTTCAATACTTAGAGGGAGCTTATAAAACAAGATAGAGAGCAACTTTCTACTTCGGCAGATAGTAATAGAACACAGGGGAATTATTTTAAACTAAAAGAGGGGAGATATTGATTAGAGTTTATGAGGAAATTCTTCACACAGAGGGTGGTGAGGCACTGGAACAGGTTGCCCAGAGAGACTGTGGATGCCCTGACCCTGGAGGTGTTCAAGTCCAGGTTCAATGAGGCCCTAGCCTCATTGTGCACCTATTATTTTCCAGTGCACAGAGGCAGTATATTAATTTATAGCTACCTTATAAACATTCAAAATTGACAAATAACTTGTGCTGTTAACCAACATCTCTTTAGTGTATGAGATTAGATATCACCACATATAGTTTTGCATTCATATATGTGCATTGGTTATGAAAACATGATCTCACTGAAATCTCTAGCAACTAAAAATCAAATTATATCTAGCATTTTTACTCTTTATATTTACCTCATTTTCATCCATAAGTCATTCTGACAGTAGAAAAAGGTCAAATATCAAGTCTACTAGAGAGAAGACGGGTACCTAAAACATGCTAAAAGTACTTCACAAGTATACAGTTGCAGAAGAGCACTTCTCATCAGCATATTTACATAAAGTAAACGAGCTAGAAATTCTCTTCCAGCTCTTTAAAGTTAAAATTGGCTTAATAAAAAAAATACAATTGACAACATCTTCAATCAGAAATGCACTGGCTGATTGTATTAACGGAACATTGGACTACTGCATGAAACAGGGCTTTTTGATATATTGTGCCATTACTGAAGCTCTTCCCTAGTGAACTTTGTTGTATGTTCTCTCCTCCTCGCTCTCTTGGCACCTTTCTCATTTGCTTGCACTCCTACTTATTTGCTTTTTTCTTCTTATATTGGAGTCTCGCTGACCCCTACATTCTTCGTATCGGTACTGCCTGCCATTCCTTGTTTCCAACACCTTTCCCTCTGCAATCAGAAATCTCTTCCAATACCCAAGGAGACGCTGGTAGTAGCAGTGAGGCACATTCACCATCGTCTAGGTTGAGTGACGGCAGGGTTTCATTTTCTCCTAGTCATTTGAGTCAACAATGCTTGTGGCCTCTGACTAAAGTAGAACATCCTTCAGAAGAACATCTGGCTCTTAAGTCATGGAGAATCCACAACAACAGATATGTTGTGTTAAAAAGTAAATTCAGTCCCATGTAGCTTGAATGCTTTTTGCTTCAGCTTTCAAACAAGTTGCAGTGAAAGTAAATACAAATTTACAGATGAATTACAGATACCTCAGCCATATGATTTCAAACACATAAAATCATCTCCCAGTCTTTCTTTTCTAGGCAACTTAGATACAAGTTCTCTCAGATAATTCTTGTGTCTTCTTAATTTAAGACAGGCTCACTATTCACATTTAAAAACTAAAATTAAACATCCCATTTGCAAGTTCCCACTAATTGTCATTTAGGAAAACCTCACAGAGGAATACAAAAATTAAATCATTACAAAATAACTTATTTGCAGCATGTTTTTCTTGTCAGTGTAGGAACAACAAAAAAAAAGTGTTCTGAGGAAGAAATTGGCAACCTATCCAAAAGAAAATGAAGTTATGCATTTTTGTCTCCGCAAATGAAATAAGAAAATCTATCTGATGGTATTTATAGCAGTGAAGTGGGGAAGGAAATGGGGCTTCTAAAAGACCATCAAATGCAGGAATCCTGTTCAGTGAATACCGAGGCACTGAACTGAACCCAAACCACCTTTATTAGTGGATCTTTTTGGAAAAAAAAATAAATCTGGCAGTTTAGTTACAATCAAGTGTAATAAAGAAATGCTACTCTTAAGAATGTGCTGTTCCACTGGATGCATTCTCATTTAAAAAGAGTCTCGCAGAGTGACCTTGTCATGGGAAAACATTGTCTTGCACGAGATGGGGTGTTAGGTCTTCTCATATCAACCGTCTTAATTCTCATACTTTTTAGTTGTGATGAGTTGCAATCTTATCAGTAACCCTTCAAGAAAAATGAAATATGAAAAAAAAGAAGGGGGGGGGGGGGCAAACTCCTTGCAAACTCCTTGTGTCACCTGGCTTGGTTTGTTTTCTAGCAGACAACAAAATCTTTACTAATAAGAAATAAGGTTTGTCTTTTACAGCTGTTACTGTATCCTCTTCTGTCTGGCAAGTCCAGAATGTATATGTTAAGTATTAAGAAGAAAACATGCAATTAATAAGTTTAGATCACTGCCAGACAGCATGAGAAAGCTGTTTTCCCTCACACAAAACTACCAAATCAGACTCACCATGTATTATGTAGATATGACCCCAGTGGGATTCACATCCTTCCGTGAGAGCTGAGTTTGGGCCACACCATCAGATCACTTTCTGTCAGCTCAGGGCTGGCAGTGGTGCCATTCGGTATTTTCTCAGGATTCATGCCAGTTTCTCTCTGAGATTCCAGCTGTGGTCAATAGCCAGCTCACAGTTAACTACAGCAGCTGGGTTTGGAAGTCTTGACCTATCCCAATCTGTGCCTCGTGTTTTACTAAAACAAACCTTTCTTCTTGTCAAATACTAACAGTAATTAAAAAAAAAAAAAAAGTTTGATTTGTAGAATAAATTTGACTTTCCATCAAGCTTTGTTTAATTGTCTAAGTACATTTTAATTGTATGTTTTCAAAAATGACTATACACAGGCCCTATTTTCTCTCAGACTTATTCAGAGAAGAAATATCAGTATCTTAGCAAACTTCTGAACAACCAATCTCAGCACTGCCTTGCACACAAATGAAAAGGGAACAATATAATTTAAACTGTAGGTAGATAACAAAAGTATCTCATTACATACCCAAGTGGTCACATGTTTTTAAGCAAAATGTTCAGCTAAGGTGGCTGAGAAACTGCAAATCAACAACTCTTTGAACAAATCATGCTTGCCACATTTCCTCTGCCAGAGGAAAGAGACAGTAATTCTATCTTCTGCAAATCAAAATAATAAGAGAATCTCTCGAGCATATTAATTATTGAGATTCATTGGAAATGTAGTGGGCTGCTGCCACTATTTAGTTTTCATGAACATATCTGGCCAATTAGTATCTAAATTTATAAAAAGACTTCTTTCATTGTTGAATGTTTTATGCTTGTAACGTCTTTACATGCTCCTATGTGCATACTAATGCTCTGTAATTGAGGAACACTCATCAGTACAATAACTTCATGATAAAATCCAACTGTTCTTCATAGTCCAACACAAAAATCAAGTTTTGGCAACAACACTCAGTTCCCATAGGATTCTGGGGGTGGGAAGAGCATAACAAGCCAATTTCTTAAAATCCAGAAGGAACTTCATAGCAAGCTGCCCTGGAGACAAACTTATCCCAGCAGCTCTGTCTCCTGAAAACTGCGTCTCATTCTGATTTATCTAGTAATCTAATGAGAAAGCCTGAAGCCAAGAAGGAGCAAAAATTACTTTTTTTAAATGTTTTTGTTTGTTTGTTTGTTTGTTTGTTTTTTTTTAAAAAAAAAAAAAACAGAAGAAGAAAAAGCTTTTCAAACAGCTTGTCTGAAGGCCAGTATGTGCATGGAGATATTTGGGATCCCTTACGTTCAGGACCCAGAGAGATTAATCCATGGGTAGCGCCTGTCCCCATACAATCCCGGTATGGCTGGGATTAGATCACTGCCAGACTCACAGGGAAACAACCTGCTTGTAAGGAAGGGAGACAGTTTTGCCATCTCAGTGGTAACTTCAGAGGTAAGGGAAGTCAATTCCAATTCTGCAGTGATAAACTGCAATATTCCTGTATTTGTGCCTTGGTCCACCCCAGATTTATTTATTTATTTTTTCTTCACTCCTCCAGGCTTTTTTATGGATGTAAAGAAAGTTTAAGGCAACAAATAAAAAAACACTTGCCAAGTCATTTGACATTATCAATAATCTTGAGCTTCTGGTTATTACCCAGAAATCATGGTTTTAATAATACTGACAAGGAAAACAGAAATGATCCCTAAAACAGAAATATCATACTCCTCTTGCACTAGCTGGTCTTCTATGCTATTTTAAGCCAAGAAATTTGAAACATTCAATTTATTTCTATTTATTTAGAGTAGGCAATCTGAAGAACAGATAATGAGTTCAGCTACTATAATTTGTTTCCCTTTTAATTAAAAAATATATATTTTTATAACCAGTTTCAGTGCATTTTTGGCTAGCTAGAATTACCAAACTGTCTGTGAACCTCACAATTTACTTCAGAATGAATAAAATATTAATAATCAAAATAGATGCTTTGATACAGTGATATTTCTTTTTTCTCATAGTGAGGTATACCAGATAAAATTTCTGGAAATCAATTTAGCCTAGCAGTCTTTGCTGAAGACTGCAAACATTAGGCTCTTATAATTGGTTAAAGAGAACACTCTCTGCTGATGAAAGCTACAAGCTAGGAACAGCCCTCTGACCATGCAGGTAAATTCACTTGGAATTTCAAGTTTGATTATATGAAAACATAAATAAAAGCTATTATCAATAACTTTCTTGAAAGATAACTTTTTATTTTTGCATACAAATTAGAAATTAATGCTACCTTTCATTAGATTTTTTGTTGTTGTTGATATTTATAAAATGACAATTTTATATTACCATCAGGTAGTCCAACCACCTAGACCACAATACCCCATAAATGATGACTATGACAAAATGTGGTATTTGCTAAAGTAACGGTAGATACCATCTGTGATGTCTCCCACCATCCACAGATCTCACTATTTCATCCCAGAGGGCAATAAGGTTCGACAAGCATAATTTATCCATAGTAAATGCATAGTGGCTATTCCACATGGGCTTCTCCTTCATGTGTTCAGAAATAACTTCAAAAGAGGACCTGCCCAATGATTTTCCTAGAAACTAAAAGTGAGTCTGAACAGCCTATAGTTCCCTGGATAATGCTTATTGCCATCTTGCAAAAGATGTAGCATTTGACTTTCTGCCATCATCAAAGACCTCCCATGAAATCCATGACCTTGCAAAGATGATAGAGAGCAGCCTCACAACAACCTCAGCCAGCTCCTTCAGCATCCTTTGCACGTACCCCATTGTGTCCGTGAAAGTCTATGGATTGAGATTTTCCTCAAGCGATCTCTGACTCAGTCCTCTCCCATTACCAGTAATTACTGTCCTCCCTGAACCCTCTCTCCAGGCTCAAAAGCCTCAGACTTATCTGCATCTACTACCACAAAATCACCCAGCTATTTTTGCAATGAGCCCATATTTTCTTTGTTCATTCTTTTGCTGCTACAAGGAAGACTCCACTGCTTCACAATACTCAAAAGACTGGTGCTCAAGGCACATTTGAGGTGTAAGAAATCAAGTCCTTTCTTTAGCTATTTTTCCTTTACACAGAAGAGTTTGAATGAGAGACTGAAGGTGATTCACCCTGTATTAGCCCAGAGCTTACATGTCAGATCAGTCTTTCTGTATATTTCTCCCCTCAGATTCAAATTTTAGTGTCCCAAGAGGATGTACTATTGGCTGATCTTGCAAGCTGAGTAGCCTGCCTATAGAACAATAAAAGATATCAGCTTTGTCCTGATGTAAAGCATGGAAATTATGAAATCTTGAAATATATCTTGCACAGAATGACTTAGCAGATGACATGATAGCAATCTATATGATTAAAAACAAAACCAGGATGCTAAGAATCAGGATGTGCTGAGATGAAAACATCACTTTTCTGGTGGATGCTGTCTCTGTAGCTCAGAACTCATTTATATTCGAAAGATACATGAGTACATGAAGGACAAAAGAAGGACACAGCATTAAAAACTGGTTTTAAATGGCTGCAAATTTTAAAACATAAAAAAAAAAAGAAAGAAGAAAGAAAAACAAAGATGTGAACAAATGCTTGCTTGCTTATCCAGAGTAGCTATGTGATCTGAATCACTAACAGAATTTTTCATGAAAGGTGAATGAATAAGAACTTTGCATAGTTACTGTTGCTATGAAAGCCACTTCCCTTATTAGTCACGCATTGCAAAATTATTTCCCTTTCCTTATCACTCACAAACAGGTAATGAAGTGCTTGGAAAATGGCCTCCTCTCCTAAAAGTTTCTGAGATTGTATTTGAAAGGAAGCAGTCAGAATGATATTCCTCAAAAAGCAGCAAGTGTTCAACAAGGAATTTGCAAGTACATTGAATGGGACAGTGTCAGACTCTGCAAATGTGTGCGAACTGCATCTGGATCCTCTGAGAGAGAGTTGGCAGCTTCATCTCCCATCTGTCTTCCTCTGAAAGCAAGCGGACACAGATCAAATTTACAGCATCTACTGCACCAAACTCCTCCACTCATCTAACAAACTCTAATATACCTACCTACGTGCCAAGCTTTGCTAGAATTAGCACCAAAGAAGAAAGGTGATTGTGTGAAAAAGAGGAAAAATCAGACATTTGAAGGCTGCTACAGAAATGAACCACATTTTGTTCTGCAGAGGAGAACAGGCAAATATATTCAACTTCTAAACAATAGGAAGATACCTTCAAATACATGTTTGGTAAGAAAGTGAAGTGTTCTTTGCAGGAGAACCTCTCTACAGTAAACACATGAATTATTATCTGAACAAGTTCCATAAAAGGTATAATCATAGAATCATAGAACGGTTTGGGTTGGAAGGGACCTTAAAGACCAGACAGTTCCAACCCCCTGCCGTGGGCAGGGACACCTCCCACCAGACCAGGTTGCTCAAAGTCCCATCCAGCCTGGCCATGAACATTTTCAGGGATGGGGCATCCACAGCTTCTCTGGCCAGTAAGGTATTTCTGGAGTCCCAAGTAAGATCTCTAAGAGCAGAAAGGAATTTGAGCACTAAACAAAGAAACAAACACAATGTCTGACCTCCAAAGAAGGCTTATATTTATTTTTGAGGACAAAGGCAAGAAGAAGCCACCTATGTTTTTATACAGCGACTACAATAGTAATTAGTCTCATGAGACAAGCCCATATGATACTCAGCTGGGTTGAAAGGAAAAACTTATTTAAAGGTGCAGGAATTTTCTCCTCCAGTTCTGAACCCAATAGCAGATTCAGCCTGATGTCTCTGGTCTAAGGCTCTCCACCACAGCTAGGCTCACTCCTGGGTGATGAAGCTCCACCATAAGAAATGACATACAAAATCACCACTCTAACTAATGTCAGTCCAGGCATATTAGGTACTAATGTGTACTGCATAACAAACAATCTTATATCAGTAGATTGTGTGAATTCATCCACATTTATAGTGTTTATTACTAAATTTACACTTTGCACACTATCTGTTTTCCTTGATGTATTTTAAAGCAAATAAAAAATTTATGGAAGAAGCTTGGAATGTATGTGAAAGTACAAAGAAAATGAATCTATTGCACATGTAACCAATATGCTATTTATTTATGCTTCCAAATAATGACAAAAAATTATGACCTAATTGGACTCAACGCAAAACATATATCAAAAGGGAAAAATATAGTTACATTCACTTAATAGTAATCAATCAGTTCCCATTTAGTTTTTCTTTCATAACAGGAAGAACTATAACTTAGTAATCACTTGAATAAAGTTTTGTTTTAGGATCTCCCATAAAATCTTCTCTATTATATTCAATATTACTCTATGAATTCTCAATTACATTGTTTTGTGCATTAATAACCCTTGTGACAAGTCATTACTTGCATTTAGAGGCCATTAAATTATTTGGAAGATCCATCTTCTTTTAACAATAATACATTTTGAAGTACTAAATTCATTGTAGCGACTAAACTAATCCCAACTAAATTTGAAGTGACTGCCCACTGTAACATTATCCCTCACACACAAGTGTGGGAAACCACTAGAAATTCTTGCCTTTTCCTACTTAGCACTTTGGCATTAGTTAGTATTGATTTGTTTTGGAGACTTAGTCAATTAACATGTATTTATTCAGAGCTGCTCATCCCAAAAGCTTTATTTCTCTTCCACACTGATTTTATATCAGTTTACTTCTATTGCTCTGAAGAGGTAATATCTATATTCAAGAAATAAATACACATACCTATAGCAGTGGAGAGTACTAGTATTGTAATGTCAAGCTAGCATAAAAACATTCTCTTTTAAGATTTCTGGCAATCTCATTTGCAGGAGAGGTTGAAGAAGAAAAGGCTTTGTTCCTATTTTTTTTCAGGTAGAACTTGTAATAAATTTAAAACACATGAACAAATGGAACAAAAAAACCCTTGGAAATTAATATTTCCCAAGTGTCAGCATTCTGTATATTATGTGCATACACAAGTGTATGCATTCTGTCTGAACCACTGTTTGCAGTTGTAGTAGCAACTAGAAGATAGAGTTGATAGAGTAGTCTCTATCTTCCATGGGAGATAGAGACTATGCCAACACAAGATGCCTCCTGAGATAGTTGATAATTATCTTCTACTTGAAACAAGGTATGCTATTAGAAGTCTACATATTAACATTTGCATTAAAGCTTTTGTAAGAAATTGTAATGTTCTAACAAAAAATGCTGCATTCCTTCTCCTCCCCCAAGCAATGTACTCTAACAACATTTTCTACTTTGAACTACTGTTTTGCTTTGTGTTCTCTTTTGCCCAAATCCTGGTGTCAGGAAAAAATCTTTATGCAACCATTATAATGTTAAATAATTGATCTACTCTATTGTGGGTTTATTTTAATAGCTAACAGAATAAAAGGAGGCCTTTTTCATTACAAGACCAGGGTTACTAGGTAGACAGGCAGCATCCCCTAGAGGCATGTAAGCACTACACACCACAACTTTCATGGCTAAATGGGAATCAGGTAATACACATCAAGCGTGTGTCTTTACAGTGCAACAATATTAGGTACTTAAATCTCCTTAACAAGCTGCTAAACATATATTCTGAGGCATCACACCATGAAGAGACCTCCAGTAGGGTCCTGCAAGCAACACAGCTGTGATGCTGCACTGATGCTAACTGCACAGCACCTAGGAAGATCTACTTGTAGCCTGGACATGGCAGTAAGGTGATACAGCCCTATTGCTTTGAATTCAGCTACCCATAAAATTGTATGGAATTGTAAAGTATTCCAGCCCACTTTTTTGAATGGTGAAGACCCAGACAGATACCTTCTTCTTCTCTTTTGGGGGAGTTGCTTGACAACAAGCACTTCAGAAATAAATTGACCTGAATTTTTAAGTGCCAGAGGCATCTAAAAACTCTAATTTTAGGATTTTATTTTTAAGTGTCTTTGGTACTGTTTCTAGAGTTCTCTGAAAAACTTTAACCAGCCCACCATGCAGACTGTTTTTCCTACACTCGCCTTATTAATCTAGGAGATCCCACTCAATTTCTTCACACCAGTTCAGCAGTGAAGCTGCAGGAGCCCTCCTGCCTGCTGAGCCTGCCATATGGAAGAGTTATTTCTCCCCCTCACTGACTCTCCATTTTCTGTTTCATTTCATCCAAGCACACAGCTTGTTCCCTGTTGCCTTTTCTTCTCAGTTCTCCCCTCTCTTACTTATTCTGTTCCCCCCTTTTTAGAAGTGCACTCAATAAGTTTGGAAAGCATCTGAGATGCTGCCTGTAGGAAAGATGAAATGCAAAATCAGTATGTTGTGAATCAAGTAGGAGCAGTGCTGATAAAATTTGAAAATCTCTTGGAAGTGCCAGGATATTCCTTCCTCAATAGACATTCAACCCCCAGAGGTCCAAGGGAAATCTGTGTATGCATAACGTGACACAAAGGAAGGAGAGAAAGAAAAAAAGAGAGAAAGACAGAGAGAGAGAAAGAGAGAGAAAGAGAGAAGCAAACTCTGATGCTACCAAGTATTTAGAAACATGATCTGTCAGACAATTGGGTATAACAGCTCACTGAGATGAGAGCATACACAAGCTGCTACAATTTCTTCTGCAAAGCATGTGCGTGCAAGGTAAATGCCCATGTGTCTTTGGGTTTCTTAAGGAGAATGAGATTTATATAAAGACCTGAGAAGTGCTGTCTTCACATGCAAATAATAATATATATATATATAAAAAAAACATGTTTTTAAATAATTTTGATTTTACTCTTTCCATAACTTGGTAAAGCAAAACTGGTTACATATTTCTTTATATATAATTTTAAACTGCACTGCTAGCAAGCATTAAATACAATGGACAGCCATTAAAAAATCAGGTCAACCCTGGAAGTAAAGGTATAACAGGCAAAGAGATGCTGATATTTACATCTTAAACTTAAAAAATGTATATAAATACTTGCTTAAATATGGATACTAAACTTCTTTTATACATCCAGATTTGACCTCAGATCTTATATCTATAAAGTACTTTGAAGATCATTATAGTTACTGAAAACAAATATGAAAAATGGGAGTGTAACACAAAACACAACAGGTATTAGTTTACTCAAGCTCCATTAGTCACTATCATAAACACTGTCATTTGCCAATTTGGTTGGAGGTTAATGTAACAGAATACTAATTTTTAAATGAAAGAGGAAAAGCCGTCTGAGATCGTTAGATTTTCAACACATGTTCTTAATCCATTTATCACAGTAATGATTAGTTCATGTTGCTTGATCTTGGACACTGATTGCTTTTAGTAGAGAACATGCAAACAAGGTCAAAACAAGGTAAAACCCTGTGTAATTGTATTAGGTGAGCAACAAGTCTAACGTGCTTGTTTAAGCTTTTTAATAGCCAACTGTACACAAAACACCATTAGAATTTGGTATTTCCTTTTCAGAGTCCCTGCCCATTGCAGGTGTGTCATTACATTCATCCTCAGAAAGTTACAAACCACTTGATTACACTGTGTATTAAAATTAATTTTTGACATGTCAAAGAAATTAAAGTAGGCTTAAATCAAAGGGGTCACATAGGTCGTAACATAAAGGACATTGAAGTTGATGGGAGCTTTAAGAAGACAACTATGGTTTATCTCACATTATAAAATCCAAAGACAATACCAGAACAATGCAGCCAGTACAGCAAAACCGTTCATCTGATAAAAGTACTGTGCTGTCTAAGATGAAATCCTTCACTTTCACAATATGCAGGAACATGTATAATTACATATTTGTGAAGATACAGAGAAACGTTTATTTCTCCAGTTTGCCTGTCAATAAAATCTGAACATTATGTAATATAAAGTAACACTGGCTGGTATCAATACTTTGTGATTTAGGCAGGTTGCATATTGTCTGATTTTGGCTAGGATAGAGTTAATTTTCCTCCCAGCAGCTGGTATGGTGCTGTGTTTTGGCTTTAGGATAAGAACAATGCTGACAACATGCTGACGGTTTCCTTGTTGCAGAGCAGTGCTTACACTAAGTCAAGGACTTTCCAGCTCCTTGTGCTGCCAGCAGGGAGGGTGGGGGTGCACAAGAGGCTGGGAGGGGACAGAACCAAAACAGCTAACTCAATGCAGACAAAGGGATGTCCCATACCACACGGTGTCATGCTGAACAATAAATATGGGGTTTCTGGTCAAGGTGGGGTTGATCACTGCTCAGGGATGGGATGGGCATTGGTTAGTGGGCAGTGAGCAACTGCATTGTGCATCACTTGCTGTGTACATTCTACTATTATTATTATTATTATTACTATTATTACACTTCCTTTTCTGTCCTATTAAACTGTCTTTATCTCAACCCACAAGCTATTTATTCTTTTTTCCCATACTGGGTAGGTCCTTGCTCAGTACTCAGAATATGCTATTTAAGAAAAAAAACATGTAAGTTTGGCCACTTTCTATGGTCTGTTCCCTTTATACTTCCCCAGGGTCTACAACTGTTGTTCACAAATGTTAGCATCTGTTTACAGACAAGCTGCCTGTTGAATGTTGCTGTTTGTGGACACGCTGTCTATGTTTCACCACTGCAACAGGGTACACAGAGATGCCATGCAATATCCACCCCTAGAGATTTTCAAGACTTGGCAAGACAACGCTTTGGCTGTTCTGATCTAGCGTTGGCTGAAGTCCTACTTCCAACAGGAGATCAGACTATCTAACCTTCAGAGGTCTTCAGAAGTCCAGTCAACACTTCCATAAGTCTGTTGAATCAAGTGTCGCATAATGCTCAAACAAATTAATCAAAAGTATGAACAACATTCTGTTATTCCAACAGTGAGATTGGATCACGAGCAATTAGCGTTCAGACCCTGGGATCACTAGAAGCATCTCTAGGTTTCTAACATTGGTAGAGTTCACATTAAAATGATTTTTTTTTTTTTAATGGTTCACAACAGAAAATGCAGTTAAGTCAAATTTAACAAGGAGATAAGTGCAAACCTGAGTCAGTGCCTCCATACGCATACTGGGATTTGGTTGATGGCAGAAGAACAAGATGGTCAACTTTCCAATAACAATTTTAATCTTGAGTTAAATTAAGAACTCATTTTGATGATATGGTGGATCTTTATGTTCATTACTACTCTTAAGGAAAACTCCCCCATCCCATCCCCTGCTTTAGGCATGAAACAATCTTGGCATATCTTTGATACTGCTTTGAGATAATTTGGAGGAATGAGGACAAAAAAAAAGTCATAAAGAAGTATTTCCTAGCACATTTAAAAGTAAAAAGTTCACTTGAGCACTAATTTAACTATGCTTTCTCAGAAAACTCATTCCATACTAAAGTATAAAGGATTCCATTTTAGGGTGCTATTCTCACATGTGATAGGATAGAACGTCCTTTACAGAAGGACTGTGCAACCTGAGATTATTAAAAATATAATTTTGGAATCTATGTCAAAGACACTAACAAACTCATCAATGACTTCACTTTGCCTCATTTTTGTTTATGTTGGGGTAGACAGGATTGAGTGGGAGCAGATAGTCAAAGCTTGTATGAGTTTTTGGAAGGCAGTTCCACAGCTCTTTTTGAACAAGGAATATAAAAAACTGCAAATACATATAATCATTGATGACTTAAAATACATTCTTCATTATTAAGTTGTGTAGATTGTTTTTAAAGAAGGAAACTACATTGGCAACTTTAAGCATTCAGATGTAACACAAGAAAAATGTTTAATGCAACACATTTTTCTTTACTTTTTAGATGAATTAAAGGCAGATAAATATTTACCTTTAACAGAATGAAATTCTCACATTATACTGCAAAAATTCAACAGCCAACAAACCCATAATTAAAATACATAACTTCTTTTTCTAAAAACTGCTGACTTTTTGTCTGTTCAAAGCACAGCGTTAGCATCCATCCCTCTTATTTTTACAACTCTCATTAGCATATCTGCCTCTCAGAAGCGCTAATGAACCAGGCACAAACACTAGAAGGCCACTCTTCATGCAGTTTTAATCAGGTGAGAAGCAAAATCTTACCAAAGAAATCAGTCAGGCCCAGTCCTGAAAAGATTTATGGGGAAGCAAGTTATGAAGCACCTGCTAGGGTACCTGAGACAGTTTTATGAAGCATGTAGATACTCAAATCCCAGGAGAATATCCAAAACCCCAAATTATTCAGAAAAAGGTATCCAGAAACCCCTAATTAATCCTGGCTACCTTCTCCTAGAAGTACTCCAAGCTCAGTAGGCCTTCTCCAAACTGGAAATCCTTTCTAAGCAGGAGCATTCTAAATTATCTCTGCCTAAATTCTAATGCAATTGATTGTCAAAGGCAATTACATCCTTCTTATAACCTTCCTCCCCAAACTGCTCCTGTGCTTTCTTCAATTATTGTTCTTAGGGAAAAAAAAAAAAAGGCTGAAGAAAGAATTCTTGTAAACTGTGCAAGATAAATGAAGCAGGTTAATTTTTAAGGGTAATTTGACATCAGCATTAAGATATGCCATTTTATTGCTCACTGTGGGCATTTGTAACCTTAACAGCCAAACACAATTAACTAAAAGAAATAAAACACAGGTAAATAGGAAATCCTTGAGATTTTAATGAGCATGTTTGATTTTTTCTGTGAAAGAAAACTCACCGATGGTGTAATATCTCTTCAACTCACTTCTCCGTGGGTTGCGCCTTTGGGTATTCGCGGTGTTGTTCTGTTCCTCCTCAGAAGTTGTTGCCTTAGTGGCAAGCAAAGATTTACTGGGCTGAGGAGTCTGAGCTTCAGCTGCCACTGGGTTGCATCCTGGCCCACTAATATCCACCGACTGTGACTTTTTCTTTAATCTAAAGACAATTTAAGGCAGTAAGGTATTATTAATCTTTGTTCTACAGCTAGATTGTATAATCTGCTTTATTTTATATAGAATAACACCACCATATTCACTATACACAATTCATGCATGTCCCAGCAAAACACAGAACAGGAGTGGTAAATTAGGCCTTGTAGTAATTTCCCCTTTCAGCTCCTGCTAAATCAGTTACAGCAGTTACGTCTCATCCTACTGCAGCTCACACATAGCTGCAAATGGTGAACTGCCCTTGCATCAGCCTGCTGAGCTGCTTGCAGGATCAGTCCTTAATCCATTCCAGAGAAGATGAGCTGATACAATTAACCTATTATTACATTTGCTTGGCTTAAATTTCCACAGACACGGGGAATACAAAGAAATTAAATAATTTGCACAAAGTTGCTGAAAGCCCCAAGAGAAAGGAGCTGATTTATAATCTGAATTCAGTTGTAGCTCTACAACTGCATTTCTCACTCTGCAGTAATTTCAGTACATTGTTTCTCACATAAATACAAGATTCCCACTAACCCCTGATGCCACTTTGTGCACTGCAACAGCAGTGGGCAGAGGAAGAGAAATTCTCTCTCCTGCAGAAGAAATCAGCGCTGCTCAGCTCATTAATGGCATCCAGGCAGAATTTGACTTATTAACCACTATTCTCTGAGCCTGACCATTTTATTTTTTTACCCATCTGGTTGTCCACACATCCTGATGTAACATCATAACTCAGATACAATAATATTTTGGTAGACACTGTCAAAAGCCTTGTTGAAGTCAAGGAAAATGACATGACTGCTCTCCACTCCTCCACAAACACTTCCTCAGAGTTCTGCAGGACAGAGACACACAAAAACTCTCAAATCCCACTCTGAAGAAGTGGTAAGTACAGTCCCATCACTAAATCACCACAGTGCTGCCATAACTAAGACTGGGCAGGGCACCCTCCCTGACTAACATGGTGTGAGAAGAAAAATGTTATTTGAAAGGACGCTCTAGAAACCTTGTTTTGAGAAGTTCTAGCATTTAATCCCAGGTGATCACAGATGATTAAAGGTATTTACCTAAAATGAAGACTATATATTTTTAATTGACTCATTGGTTAACTTGGTATTCCAGTATGATGTTAAAATCTGCTACCTTGTTGAACATGACTTATTCATAATGAAAAAAAAATCTAAAATTCATTACCACTTGAAACCCTTGGAGGTTTAAAGGATGACTTTGCAGAAGAAAATCACTAGGTTTTGAGAAATAATGTTCTACATCTGACCCAAGATTCCACTTTGATTTCCATAGGTTACAGAGTCTTGCTTCGGTGCTGTGCAAAAATGTTGTGTGCAAAGAAGCTATGAAGTGGTTATTACCTCCATAATTTCAAACCAAGGCAAGTGAGACTTAAAGATCAATAAGTGTACATATGTTCTGCATTATGTATTTCTATGCCTGTGCCAATACTCTGCCTCGGAGGAAGACAGACAGCAGGCATGTTGAAATAAATGATAGAAGTGGAAAAATACCATTATGATAAACATTCTCAGCTATTTAATGAACGCTTTCTTGGCCACCAAGGCCATCTGAAGGGCAGTCCAATTAATAAAATAGATTGCTGCACTGGGGGGAATACCAGATTGTTACAAATATACTTTGTCTGTTCTTCTGGAATCAACGAGGAATAAAGGGATAATACCTGTCACCTGAACAATAAAAGGCCACATGACCTTTTCTAGGTGACATGATTAACAAAGGACTGGGTTCAAATGCCTACAGCAAATTAATGTGAAAAAAGAAATAGTTATTTACTCTGAACACAGGTTCAAGTGAGGACACAAGTTTATAGGATTGTCTTTACAAAAACAAGCCGCTTACTCAAATGCATCTTATTTCTGCCCACCTGGACTGCGTATTGATACAGTCATGGCTGGCAAACAATTTGAAAAAAACACTGCAGCCTTTGAAATGCATCTTCACTGGACTGCAATGCCTTGCAAAGAAAGCCTGAGTTCTGTGTATGTTTTGAAGCCAGGAAAACTAATTGTTTGTAAGCCTGACCCTTCTTCAGCACCCTGCTTTATTACTGGCCTTGTGCTGTGCTTGCTTCCCCCTGCCCTGTTTATTAATTGATTAATTAATTAATTTTTATTTAAAGCTGCACTGGCTGTGACAAGATTTATTCTCTGACAGGAAGGAATCTGAATGTGAAATGCTTCAGGATCACATTCTCGGTTCCTGCTTTATTTCAGGTTTTCTTGTAGAAATAAATACAAGATAGAAGAAATGTTGTACAAAGACTTTTTATCTTTTAATTCACGTATTCCATAGCAGCCTTCAACTAAGATTTCAACAACGGGCAACACAAGTCTTTCAATGGTGTGACCCAAAATGACGCTGCTGCATCCAGACGGCAGAGAGAATGCTAGCAAGGATTTCAATGTCAGCACTGCATGAGCAGGACTTGGAAATGCACATTCAGTGGCTAGGGCACAGTTGTAACTTGACTGAGATCTGAATTAGAAGGCCCAGAAATTTCTTCTTCTGCAGCTATCTTTAAATTATACAAGTTGAAGGGGACAAAAAAAAAATAAAAATTTAACAAATAAAAGTAAAATCTTCAGCCTTTCAGAGGTGTTAAATCCCTATTAGGTCATTACTGCCACCTCTTGGCTAGTGGTGGCTTCTGTGAAGTATGGCACTTCAGTGTTAAGGCACCTTCACAACAAAATCTGTAAGTTCAATGGAAACATCAAATGAGTATGAAGGCCCAATTACTGACAATTAATTGAGACAGCCCATCCTGAGCTGACGTTCAAGCAGGGCTATAGCAGGGATTACTCAGCTGCTACTGACTGGGTCTGGAGGTGCAGTGTTTGTTTGGAACGTGGCTGATTTAATGGCTGAGCAGCACCTCATTTTTAGACAGCCCTGTCAAAACACACGTTTCACACATCTATCTGCGTAATTCAATTGCACTATTACTAATAACCCATTAAAAACCCATTTTCTCCATTTATATCTCCCTGTATTTTCCTCAGAACAGATGTCACACACCCCAGTAACTCCAGCCATCAGAAGACTTGTGCAGTCACCCCTCGGTGCCTCTGACCTACCCGGCAGCGGCACAGCGCCCAGATCTGCCTCTCAGCATCCCGCCGGTTCCTGATTGCAGAGGATCTGCTCATTTAGCTAATCCAGGAGGGATGTGCATCTCCAAGCTGTGTGATACGACTTATCTGCAGGTAGATACGCTGGCTAGCTTTTGAACTTCCTCTTTATTTCTCTTTCCATCCTCTCCATGCGAAGTTTTCTACCACGTCTTACGAACAGCCCAACAGATGGCTCCAGCTTTACCTCCGCCTGGCCAGCTGGCTCCCTGCACTCCCCAGCAGCACCTCCAGTAACAGGTCACTTTGAACAGATTCTAAACATTTCCCTCAAAAAGCAAAAAATCTGTCGGGTGGTTAGGCACCGACCACAAAGGGTTCTAGGCAGTCAGTACATATGGAAAGTCACAAAATCCTGGGGCTGGTGAAGTCACTGGGAAGTCTGCTGTAGGTTTTAAGAGCATTAGGATTTCGTCCCTACCACTCACTGTCACAAACCCCCTCAGTTTCTAATGCAATTCATGCATGTTTTTTTTTTTATAATTTCAAACTGATTTTTTTGTAAATCACTGAGAAAAAAATAAGGCTTCAGTCTCTAAAAGGACCTTGAAACAAGCATGGCTGGCAGTTCTATCCAAAAGGAAAAAAAAAAAAAAATTAATGCTTTTAAACCATGTATGGTGGAAACAAGCAAGCATACAAAGCATCCCAAGGGCTGGGAATCTGTACAATTTGATATTTACGAATTTCTAAGTAAAAATGCCTTACAAAGATTTGGAAGAAAGCCTAACTCATTCTTACCTACTGAATACAAAACAAGTCCCTGTGTTCTCTGTGACAATTCCAGAGATTTTACCCCACTGTTAACAAGAGAAACAAAATCATTCATTTGAAGAATGATGCTTATTCTTCACATGGTATTTCTGAGTGCCCAGAAAAGCTGGTTATGAATTTGATTTCTTTCTAGCAAGAAATGTGATTTAAACTGATGTCAACAGCCAGGCTTTATCTGATCCTGTAAAACACAAACTTTTTCCTCTGTTTTCAATGCACCACTGAAAAGACCTGGCAACTCATATACAGGAGAAAGCCTGAGAGAAGTTATTTTTTTTTTCCCCTGTTATCCTGCCCAGCCTCCACACAAATCTGCATTTGCATGTGACTTGTGCTTTGGACTGCCATGGCAATTGCGATGCATCAGGTAAAAGACTTGTGGCCTGCTTCAGCTCTTCCAGACTGGCTCCACTTTCTCTGTGAGGCTCCCTCAACACACTTGCAGCAGAAGGCAATGCTCTGTAAATCTGCTGGAAAATGGTTTGTTTAATGCTCTGGAATACCACCTGCAGCTCTGGCCATGCCCTCACAAAGAGAAGATGGCAGAATTAGAATAGATACAGAGGGAAAAAAATAAAGAAACCTAACAGCAGTGATGATGAGACAGCTCCTCACAAAGAGAGATGAAGCAGCCTGCAGCTGCTCAGTGCAGGAAGGAGCTGATGGCCAGGGAACAAGGCAGGGATCTCCACAGCCATCAGTAATGGAGCCGGCGAGCAGGAGGAAATGATTTTTCACCACTTTCACAGCAGGAGATATAAGAAGCACCAAATGAAAGCAAGCAGCAGGTCTGAAATAAACAAACAGTTGTACTTCTTTGAACTGTGTATAATTGCATGACGGCAATAATTGTGCAGGCTGGGAGTATCACTCAGTACGAAAATGAATTACACAAGTCGGGGAGAAAACATCCATTATGGGCTATCAAGCATGCAGATACACAAAGGAAACCTTCAGCTCGAAAATTCCTTGAACCAAGGATGGCTGGAAGGTAGAGGGGTTTCACAGCCACTCAGTACATGCTCTGCCTCTGATACTGTTCCGAAGTACCACTCCTCCCTAAGTACTGCACACAGCTGAGTGCGACACACTTGCAATTCAAATCTGAATTGGTCATTATGAATTGCAGAGGGAAACAAAACCAAACAAAACAAAGCAGCTAGAATATACAACACCGCTGAAGTGGATGCTTCTCAGTAAACAAGAAAAGAGAAAAGCCCTTCAAAATATTACTGTAGGTATTGACCATGCAGCAGAGCTTTCTGATAACACAAGCAGCTTATGAGATCATTTGATGGCAGAAAACAAGAAGACCTTCGCACAGGTGGTGTTATGAAAAGATTAGAAATTAATTCACACCTACACAACCCAAAGAGCAATTCAAAGCAGTAGGTATTTATTAACAATGCAACATCCAGCTTAGCTTCAGGAAAGAAAACAGTGTTGGCGCAACAGCTATGTGCCAAAAAATAGTGGCATTTCAACATCATGTTTTGCTCATTGTCCCCCCACCATATGTATTTGAACATATACAGCAATATAAAACACTCTTTTTTGCTTCTTTACACACACTGTCAAACATTACCATGCAAATCAAAGACACAAGAGTTCTTAGTCACCAGAACACCAGACAGCAAACCCAACCCATCCTCTCTGCACCGCCCAGTCAGTCTTAGAGATCTGGTCCCGTACATGCATGAAAAGTACCACCATAAATCATTCCATAAGAAATGACAATGCCAAAACACAAGTTGCCACAAGGTGTCAGGGGAAAAGATGAAGAATACCCAAACTGTTGAAAGATTGTGCTTGTGACGTCCAGAATAGGCAACTTAAACCCTTTCAACAAAGCTCTGTAGACAACACTCGTGCCTAATGGGTTCCAAAGGCACACCACAGAATAAAGATTTACGAAAATGCACACAAACCTTGTGATTATTCCTGGGAGCATGACAGCACTGCTACAGGTAAACCCTTGGAGGATCATTTACAGAAGACATATAGATTGGTTGCTGCCAGGTTACATCCATTAACTCCAACTGGGAGAATCCAGAATCCGCTTGTGGCTCAAGTGGGACAAGGCATTCTCACTGCCTGGGAGAGAAGCGTTAGTGAGTCTGCTGGCAAAGGATTCAACGCGCTCTACGCACCGCAGATGGGCCTGGAGATGTGCATTCACAAGAGGATGAGGTAGGGCAGCAGTGGAGAGGGCAGTGATGATGGTGATGAGAGAGAAGATGGCAGCAATCATGCTAAATACACAATAACTCAGATAGTCACAGTGTATACAGATCATTATTTTTGTCCTTTGTAAGCATTTGTAATGATTAAGAGCTCAAGATCATATGGCTTCACCATGACTGTATAATATTTTACAGCTGCTTTACACGGTGGAAATAATATGCTCAGCAACTAGGCAGCGAATTTTGTCAGGTATAAAAATTTCTTGATCTTTCCTCTTAGGATTTTGAGAGGGTGGGTTGCAACACTGTACTATTTGCTGACAGTTATCTTATCTCTGGACATGTTTTAGAAGAGATGTGAAAAGTAAATTACTATTTTGGATCTTGCTATTTTGTTAATAGCTGCTATACTGTTATTTAAATAACTCCCACTAGTTCCATTTTCACAAAAGCTCTTCCAATGCTTTATGCAAATCTACTTTTGTAAAATTTGCATGGGTCTTGAAATTTCCAGCTCTGTCATATTCTGCACAGAAAAATTTTGCATTATGGTTTCAAAGTGATGACAATTTCCACTTAATTCATGTTTGTCTCATTAATGCTGCAGCATTATTTCCAATGCAACCTTGTATATAAGGATTGGATTCAAACAGCCCAAACTATTTTAAGGTTGTATCGCTGAGGAAAGTCTTTACTTCACCTGATTAGGAGCTGTTTCTGAAATCTCTTTGTTATAGGCTATGCAACCAGCCCCAAATCTCATTTTTCTGACCGTTACCATGAGGTTTTCACACTGGCAGGACCACATCGTATACTACCGTCATCTTTACCCCAAATATAGAATTCACAAAGTTTTCAAAAACATGTGGAGCCAGTGGTCTGGGAGCGGCATGACATACTTTGAGATGCATGGAATACCTCACCTACACTGAAGCCATATAAACTTGTAGCATTTTTTCACTATAATTTATTAAACTTTATCATAAAATCTCTTATTTTGCGGGTTAACTGCAAGTAATTTATACATTTAAAAAGCTGCTTTATCCATAGCCTTTTATTTAGGCAATTGCATTTACATTTCTTTTTAAGTCCAACCTTAGGCTTGACTGTTTTCTAGGCTGTTTACAAGTCAGCAGCAATACCCCTGGACATTTAATGTTCCCAGCATTGCCACAATATATGTAATCATAACGTGCATATATTTATGTAGTCAAATTTGGAAGCAAAAGGGCATTTTAACTTCCCAAATAGGCAGAAAAGGAGGTTGAAGTTACAACACTCTTACAGCAGCACAGATCTGTGCACTGTAGTTCTACCATCTCAGCAAATAAGCATCAGCACAGCAGGCAACTGCTGCTCAAGTTAAAAGAAAATGCTGTGGATATGCCTGTCCAAGGACATAAAAATGCAAATCTACTCATTCTTCTGCCTTGCTCAGTAGCTCATGCAACTTGAAATGTAAGCAGTGACACAACTTAAACACTTCTTTCAAGATACAGAATCAATGTATAGATTATTATTATTTTTATTCCACAAAACATATACGGGATTAAACATCCTGATTTCTTCACTGAAAATCATTCGGTGAGTTTTTAAGGTATTTTGTAAAAGAGGAAAATAGAATAAATAAACAGTGAGTGAGACCCAGCCAAGGGCATGACTGTGCAATAGCCCATCAGCTGGAGTGTTTTCAGGCAACTGGAGACCTGTTCTGCATCCTCTCCAGCCTAGGGATGCTCCCCCTCCTGCAGCTGAACACCCTGAACTGTCACACCGTGACACCCCACTCTCATGTTACACAGGGCTGCTGGGCAGCCTGGGACCAACTGGGACCAGCTATCCTGGGACCAGCTGCAGCAAGCAAGAGCTACCATCCTCAGCCTAAGCAAATGGGCACAGTATAGAGTGCAGACACTGACAATTCATGACCTGTCACTAGGCTATAGGGGTTAATCCAGGACAGAAGTCACCAACCTCACTCAACCCCTCATCATCCTTCCCAAGTGGAGACTCACCTCTTCTTCCTAGAGACATGAGAGTGCTCCTCACAGAGGTTCAAGGTACTACTTGCCCAAAGCCATCCATGTCCTACCTGGCACTGGGGCTATGAGGATGCACTTTTCTAAGATCCAGGTGAAGAACATTACACAGATGTAGGACTGAAAAAAACATGTAATACCTAGAGGTCTTTGGAAGCACCTACCTGACTTCACTGAGCCAAGAGCAATGACAAGACTGGACAAAGTCTAGAAACTTGAACTGCAAGCCAAACAACACCTTTCTGAGGTACCTCAGTTACCCAATTTGTACAAATACTGTGTTTTCATACTATTGCAGTATAGGTTAGTCTTGAAATAAAGATTACACAGATTTGCAATCTGTGCACAATATATCTTTCCTTAAGCCCTCACATGAAAAAAGCAGCTCATAAAATGAAGCAATTAGCACCATCTCACAAAGGACAGGCTTGTTACAGTGAAGAGGGACAGAAGCTGATCCTTGAGGAGACTGAAACATCTAGCGTTTCTCCTTGCTGGAAACATAAACTCATTCTCAAGGTACTCTGCAGGATTTAATAATGTCAGATAAATCTCTGCAGAAGCACCTTACTTGTCAAAGACAAGTTAGAAACTAGGCAAAATGAGAAATCTTTAATCACCATAGCCAAAGGAGAATTCAGATTTGGCCTTTCAGCTCATATATAATTCAAGTATTTTGAATGGTAAGTATAATTTTAACATCTTATTGCAGTGTGGAGTAAATGTATAGATTGTATAAAATGAGCTTGATATATATTTTTTTCTTTTTCTTTGTTTTGACTATTATTTGCTAGGCAGAACTTAAAGGTATTATCTGATAGGAAAAAGCACAAAGCTGAACCAGGGGAGGTTCAGCCCACATATAAGGCAAAGATTATTTACTGTGAGGGTGGTCCAACTTTGAGACAGGCTTCCTAGAGAGGTGACTGATGCCCCATGACTGTCAGTGTTCAAGAGGCATTTGATTAATGCACTCATTGCTATACTTTAACTTTTGGTTAGCTCTGAAATGGTCAGGCAGTGGGACTAGATGATCTCTGGAAGTCCCTTCCAACTAAACTATTCTATGTAACACACCTTCGACTGAAAACAGACTGACTTTCTTACTACATCCAAGCCACTTTTTGCTTGAGAGAGTTTTGCTGGGAACTAGCCATAAAAGTTTGAAAAAATATTTGACTTGTTCTTGTATTTCTGATTCATAAATTCAGTTAGCCAAGGTTATACCAGATGGGAGAGAAAGGTCATCAAAGATACCAGAATATTTTATAGTTCAACAAAAGTATTCTCCTACCCTCCCATGAGGGGACCCTCCTGCTCTAAGTATTCTGCTCAGACTGACCCTGAACAGTACGCTCTCTGTTCACCCGAGGTTAGGAACATGGCAAAGTCATTATCAGCATTTTCTCTACAGCCCCCAAAACAGCCTGCAGGGCTGACTGAGGACCCGAGGCTATCCTGTATTCATGTGGATGCTTCAGCCACATGGTAGGCAGAGGTCCAGAGCCATGTATAGGTCCCATCAGAAGCAATTAAAAAATGTAAGGACTGTTAACTGCATCTACTGAGAAAAGGCTTTCTTGAGCATTTATATTTTCATGTCGCGTCATCCCAAAAAGTAAGCAATGCCACAAGGTCATTTGATAAATAACAAGCTACACTGCTCAAACCTCTGTATAAGAAGAAACATACACCTGAACAAATAGATTGTGGAACTGAGCCTACCTATTAAACCAAATAAAAACAAGCAAATGAACAAAACCAAAAAAAAAAAAAAAAGAAAGAAAGAAAAAAAGCCCACACGACTGTTTTATTTCTCACTTCCGTGGCAGTAGGAGGAACATTTTTAACAACTTTTTGTTTTGGGCCCACGAGAGCATAAAGGTTGTAAAGAGGTTGTCTTTATGTCTGCACCCTCTGCGCCCAGTTCACAAACGCCTTCTCCTGATACACCACTGGGTCACACAAGCACCCACATACCTGGGGAAGCTCTGTCGGGAGAGCAACAGGACTGCAGGAGTGAGAGCCAGGGCACAAGCATCCCTCAGTGGGAAGGAAGGGGCTCAGGCAAGCACAGAGATATTGGCAAACTGAACCTAAGAAAACTTATTCTGGGCACAACAAACTATGGTAAAAGAAAAAAAAAATAAAAAGAAAAATAAAAAGAAAAAATAAAAAAGAAAAAGGAAAACTAAAGTTGAATTGAAAGTTTTTACATCATGAGAATGTTTGACGTTTCACCACTAATTGCCCTAAGTATAGGGACATGCAGGACTACTATAGGGACATACAGGACTACAAAACCCTAACTACAGAGACAGAAAATAATGTGTCGTGATCATAGTGAAAGCTTCCACTCTCGGTAACTTCTAGGTTGGCACAGCTGTAGGCAGGAGGCACGACTGGTACTTATCCCACAATAAGCAAATATTTCTTACTTGGATGTTGGCTCACAAGGGACCATGCCCACTAACTTCATCAAGGCTGTTAAGGCCTTCTTCCATCTCTCCCATCAAGGCAATTTTCTCCTTTTCTTAGCTTTCATTTTAAACTAAGAATCATGACAATTTCTCTTTTCAGCTTTTTTTACAAATGAAATGCCCCCTTGCCTTTTAAACCAACTTAGTCCAGCCTTTCAGGTCCTTCAATGTAATCCCGTTTTCTTCTCCACTGGCACCCTGTCATCAAGCCACTGCTCTTTGGTGCCACAATGATCAAAGCATATTGCTGGCTGTTGGGAGGCACCAGAGATTTAGATAGCAGACTTCCACTGTTTTAAAATATGTCTTTAAAAACCTGTCAGCATTCACTTTGATTTTTCTTGTTGACTGAAATTAGGTCAATTGTAGATTACACAAGAAGTTGCCAACCCCAGATCTCCTTCTGGACAAGTCCTCTGAATTTTGTGCACTCTGCCAGGACTGGGGCCAGTAGGGGTGGCACAAGCATCTGTGTGACGTGAGATTGAAGCAGATGGCGGGCATTTCACTGACAACATGGCTGGAACAAAAAGATGAATGACAGACAATATAAACGTATAGTCCAGTACTTATGCAGTTCAGATTTATATAAAGATGTAGGGATTTAAAAAAAAACATATGTTTAAAAAAGATTTATATATATATTTAATATTTAAATAACAAAAGATGTTTTTTCAGTGTCTCCTATCATAAAAATAGCCTGTTTCTACACCACCAAGCAAAACTTCAACATGAAGAAAGGCAATGGTTTAAAAAAGAAAGGGAGTCTTTTATTTTATAACCATAGCAATGGTACCAATAAATATTGAAAAAGCTTTTAAAACACAACAAAAATAGTTTGGTTAAATATAGGCAGAAGGGTTCATTTTTAATCTGGATAATTAATAAACCCACCATGATGCCAAGTGCTGTAGTTACCAGGTTTGTCAGTATTTTCTCAGAAGATAAACTTTCTTCAGACAAGTGTTGCCATTCAATTAAATTAAAACAAAGAGCAGCATGATGAAGTGTGTTACTCTTCATTCTTAATAAACTAGCTGTTTATTTATGAAGCCCCGACTTAGCAGCATCTTTAGGACCCTTAAGACTAGGGGAACAACACAACTGTCTCTGTGTTGGGAAGGAGGAGACCATCAACGCACATAGCAGGTCATATTGACAGACAGCATCCCACTTTTTTTCTTTTTTTCTTTTTTCTTTTTTTTTTTAACATGTGCAATGTAAATCTCCAGCTGACAATTTGAAATTGAATAGTAAACAGAGGGACCAGAAGGATCAGATTTGCAGGTATTAAGGTACACAGACTCTTTCAGCCTCTATGGAAAAAGGTTATGGATCATGGCTGGCCAAAGACAAAAACAGACTGGGATGGACCAAAACATAATGTGATGGGTGAACAGTTGGCTGATGGGTCGGGCTCAAAGGGTTATAGTAAATGGGGTTACATCAGGATGGTGGCCAGTCACTAGAGGGTTCCGCAGGGCTCCATTTTAGGACCAGTTCTCTTTAAAGCTTTCATAAATGACTCGGATGCAGGACCTGAAGGTATACTAAGTAAATTTGCATATGATGCTAAACTGGGAGGAGCTGTTGACTCCCTCAAGGGTGGACAGGTCTTGCAGAGAGATCTTGACAAATTAGAGCTGAGAAATAACCAACCACATGAAGTTTAACAAGATCAAGTGCTAGATTCTGCGGCTGGGATGGGCCAACTCTGGCTTATATGTAAAGACTGAGGGACAAGAGGCTGGAGAGCAGCCCTGCGGAAAGGGATCTGGGGGTTTGATCGACAGCAAGTTGAGTACAAGTCTACAGCATGCCCTGGCAGCCAGAAGGGCCACCCATACCCTAGGGTTCATCAAGCCTGGCATTGCTACCTGATAGAGGGAAGTCATTGTCCTGCTCTGCTCTGCGGTGGTGCAGCCTCACCTTGAGCACTGTGTGCAGTTTTGGGCACCACATTTTCACAGAATCACAGAATTACAGAACTGTAGGGGTTGGAAGGGACCTCGAAAGATCATTGGGTCCAACCCCCCTGCCAAAGCAGGTTCCTTAGAGCAGGCTGCCCAGGTAGGCATCCATTATAAAGACATAAAATTATTATAGAGTATCCAAAAGAGTGCTACAAAGATGGTAAAGCATCTAGAGGGGAAAATGTATGAGGAGCAGCTGAAGTCATTTGTTTTTTTCAGCTTATTGAAGAAGAAACTGAGGGGGGGCTCATGGTGGCCTATAGCTTCCCCACAAGGGGAACAGAGGGGCAGGTGCTGAGCTCTGCTTTCGGGTGACAGCGACAGGACCCGAGGGAACGACATGGAGCTCGAACAGGGGAAATCCAGATTGCATATGAGGAAGAGGTTCTTCACTGAGACGGTGGTCAGGTACTGGAGTTGGCTCCCCAGGGAAGTGGTCATGGCACCAAGCCTGCTGGCGTTTAAGAAGCATTTGTACAACACTCTCAGACACATGGTTTGATTTTTGAGTGGTCCTGTGTGGAGCCAGGAGTTTGACTCAATGATCCTTTTGGGTCCCTTCCAACTCAGGAGATTCTGTGGCTCTAAGGCCCAGTTGGCTCAGTAGGCACATGCATGTGTTGAGATTCAAGAAGAGACAGCTAGCATTCTTCTGTAGTTATCTACCAAATCACTACACTACAGAAATATTAAAATAGTAACTTATTCATGTTGCAGAGCATCTAGAGCCCTTGTGAGAAATCAATCACCACCTTAATAAGCACAAGGCAGTTGATGCCTGAGAGGTAGGTGAGTGCCCATGATGATGAAGGCTTGGGAAGGCCCTTGTCCTAACGCTTATCTCCTGGTAAGCAAAATATTCCTGCATAACATTAAAGCAAAGCAATTTATCTCAGCTTTTTTCTCATTTCCTCTCAGCATACATCTTGCATCTGTATTCCTGTACATGAAGTAACTCTCCTGGGTCAGGGTTGTTTGAGCTCTTGTGTCTTCAGTAGCAACATTCTCTGTCACGGGCCTGAGGAGGATTCTGGGGACTCCTGACTCCATACACTGCAGTAAGTACAGATGCTTTATTTACTCCTTCCCAGAGTTTTATGGATGGGCTGTATGACCTTTAGGAACAGTGACTACTACAACCTTGATGGATCAAGCAGGTAGGAACACAATGACAGCAAGAAGAGTTAGGAGAAGATGCCAGAAGGGCAGTCTGCATGTATTCTGCAGTAACAGTGTAACAGTATGAAAGAGACCATTAAATTTTATTCATGCTCTGGGCATTCTCTTAACCTTTTGGCTGCAGATTGTGGGGGAGACACTGGAAGAGAGAAAGGAAGAATGGTAAGGCACAGGGAGAGAAGCAGTGCTGCCAGACAGGCACCCAGGGTTCTGCAGCTGCAATAAGGGTGGCCAGCTTCTGCTGCCTGGGCTACAGTTCACATTTGGTATGGTATTATGAGCCTCAGCACTGCTTGTTTCTCCTTTTTCCTGTGCAGGTAGGACTTACATGCAGCATGTGATGAAACTGAAATTCAAGTAGACGATCTAAAACCCTAACTCAGCTTCATCCTGAAGACATGTCCCTGCCAGTGAAAATAGGTGACCTTTCCCTTGAACCACCAGTTAGATTTATGCCTGTGACAAGCAACAATCTTGTCCTAATTTTTTTCACTCATGATGACACAAAACAGAGATGGGCAAACATAGAAACAAGAAACTGTAGAACACAGGTGCCCTGCAGGATTTTACATTATTATTCTTAAATCAATAAGTCCAGAGAGCAGAATTGTTATAAGCACTATAATATATATACCCACTACCAGACACCAGCAATCTATAGGCATCATAGTAAATAGCATTATTTAAAGAAGAATCCATCCAAAGGCTTCTTTTCCCCTTGGTTCAGAATAAAAAGCACTTCAAGGCCAGTCTGGCATTGCCAGGTGAAGATCCCCATATCCTCATGATCAGACACCAGCCTCTCAAGGCAGCTGAGCAGGGCAGGTACAAAGAGACAAGGAGCCCATGTCTGACAAAACAAGAAAGAGAAGCCAAGGAGAGATTTAAACACAGCTGGAAGTGATCAAAACCAGAGCCGAGATGACAAATGAGGCTGCAGTATGTTAAATGAGGCAAGTGAGTTTAGAGGCATTTATGCATTTAGCTGTCTAACTAGAGCTCAGCTCCAAGGCAGAATTGTTAAACAACCACCTGATCAGAATTTATAAGGAAACAGCATACAAGCTGAAACATGGAAGCTGAATTCAGATGCATGCAGTAAAACTGTCAAGATTTTAAAAGTCCTACTGTATAAATCAGAGGCTTTTAGTCTAAATGCAAAATAAGAATCAGTAAATCGCTTTTTCTTTTCACAAAGAGTTGGCAGGGTTTAAAGATATATATATATTATTATTTTTCACTTGGCTAATACTCTATGAAAAGTTACCATTAGGAGATCAAAATATTATGGCTAAGCCTTGTTAATTGCTCCTCTGAATGGAAAAGTAAAAGTCTCTCACTCACATGTAAAAAATGTGAGGAATAGGAAGAATTTAGGAACCTAGATCAACACAATAAAAGGGAAAAAAAAAGAAGAAAAAAAAAGTATCCTTTATTTATCTACATGTATTTCAATAGCCCTCTGCATTTTTCTATACTCTGTTCAGGTAACAGTAAATTTGGGGCTAACATCTTTCCATATTAGGACCTTACAAAAAAAAAAAAATAATTAAAACCTGCGTAAATCTTTGTAGCAAACTCAGCAGAACAGAAAAGGCCGCAGAGTTTCTCAGAGTTTCCCCTGTTGATCCAAACTGGAAGCAGGCTCTGCTTGGAGCCAATGCTCATTGAATGCAGATGGGAAAGGGCCAGCTGGCACCAAACACTCCTGCTATTGCAGGGGTGCATGAGTGGCCCTGCTCCAGCTCCATGTGCCAGGCAGGATCCTCTCCTTCAAACCCCAGCTGCATAAAAATCTATGGCTATACCCCTTGGTATTGGTAGAGCTAGGAGCTAGCTATAGCTCCTTCACCACAGCATCTTCACAACAGCACCCAAAAGCTCCAGTTTTTCATGCAGTCAAGGTCAAGCTTTCCACTCTCAGAATGGTTTAGGCTTAAAAAATGAACTTCCCACTGAAGTCAAAACCCAGAAGAGGTAAACCTTTGGATTATGCAATTCTTATGCTTTCCATTTTTTTTGTAAAATAATACTTTTCTCCAGAATAATGCATGGGTTTTGGTAAATGAAAACCAGATTGAAGTGACTTACTTTGGCTCTAAGATTAATACTGGGTTTGCAGTTTTATAGAAATATTTCAAACACAAAAGATTTGTTTGGAGATACCTAAAATCAGAGAGAAAGCTTATTCCTACTCTGCAGCAGGAATATGAACTACATGAACCAGTCCAGTATCTGTCTAGGTATTGATCATTACAGCGACCTCCTGTAGGTCCAGTCCCACACCTTTTCCAAGATAATTGGGTGTCCAAATGACATATATTTAGAACAGCATAGTACTCATAATTTTGGCAAACCAAATACCAAGTTCCTTCACCTTCCATTCAATTTATTCTGCAGTATATACTGCAGAAAAAAAAAAAAAAAATCAGCTCAGAATTCAATAATTTATAAAAGTACACATATTCTCAGAATACAAAGCTTTTAATTTTAATATGGTAGGAATTAGCCATCTGCTCCTATAAAAAAACAGGGCATATAGCATACAGGTAGAAAAAGGATAGACAGTATTTTATCTATCAGAACTGACTTCTTCATCTGTGCTGCAGTGACTGTATTTCATCTTTTTAGAGTTTTGAGAAGCCAGCACGTTATATAACTCAGTAAAAAGCTGATAGGGCCAGTGTCATTTTAAATCCCCTTGTGTGAAAATCAATTACAGGATGTGAAAGAAAAAAAAAGCTTTTCAGGAACCAAGATCTCCATCCCATAATATAACCTATATATATGTATATTTTTAAGTAAGAATGAGCAATACAACTTTAAAGAAAAAGAATGTGTAGGAGGGAAGTGGAAGGACAGGCAGAGCAGAGAAGGAACAGAATAATCCCAGATCATTTCAAGGTGCTATTATGATATAGTAAAAAGACAAATTCTTCGGATGACTTATCATTTTGATTCTTTTTATGCCAAATAGTAAATAGGTAAAATAATAATGACTTACAACATAGAGCTTAATAAGAATAAAGAAGCCAAACAATTCCCATATACTTTTGAAGGGAAGTATATGCTTTTTAAGCAGGAAACACAGTCCTACCTAGATCAGTCTCCACTTTTCTAAAGGAAAACAGTCCCACCAATAAATAAATATAAAAAAAAATATAAAATTTAAAGCTATCTTTCACTAGAAGCAGGTTAGTCCAAGCCAACAGATCTATTTTAATATCCAGTTGTCTCAGCAAGTGAAAATGAAACAGACAATCCTACTGGCTCAGGAGCCATACAGGAACATTTGCAATCCACAAAATGGATCTTTTTTGTTCCCTGTATTGGCCAATCTCATCTTTTATGCATTCAAACATAGGCCACCTGGGGAAAAAAAAATAATCTGATAATTTCATTTTTTGCATTTACAAGTGGAGTGAAATTTTAGAGGAGGAAAGCAAAGAAGAAATTTTCTGTAAAATGCATATAATGGAAGAAAAATGAGCAAATGCAAAATACGGCCAAAGTACATGAAAAGAGAATTCACTGAACTGAAGCCAAATTAAAATGACAACATTGCACAATCAGGAATTCAGAATGGTTGACACAATTTGCATGAAGAAAACAAGTGGTTGAAATATAGAAAACTGATGAAAAATAAATTTGAATGTGACCAGCTCACTTACCACATAGCTGCATCAGCTGCACCTCTTCCATGGTCTAATCAAGCTTAAATTCCTCCCAGCACAATGCCATAGTTTCAACAGGGCAGGGAAGTACCAAGCAGAGAAAAACCTAAAATCTAGAGGGAGCCTGTGGAGCTCCAAGTTACAGAGACGAATCCATTCAGAACTGTCAGCTGTTTTAAAGGGACTTTGAAGGAAGTAGTTCTGGACTTGGGTATCAGAGATCGTCCTGGCTTCTTCTGGGGGGACACTGTCTCTAATGTAACATGGCAAAGGTTAAATGCACTGTCTGCATCAGAAATTGGTCTCAGCTTCAGTGAGTCATAAGCTTTAGTGAGATGCCTAAGTGCTATCGAAGTTGGGAAATTACATCTCTCCTGACACGTAAAAAAAAGTGTCAGACACTTTTTTTTTTTTTTTTTTTTTTTTTTTTTGTGAGGCATAGCAGGCAGTGCATTAAGCATCTCCTGAAGATGCCCACCAGACCAAGGTCTTGACATGTTTAGGCACTGAAACCCAGTTTCTGGATCCAGTTCTGTAAGCAAACTAGAGAGCTGCTCAACAGCATGGAAACAAAAGACAGCTCTGTTCACCCCCAGAGAAGGAAATCTTTGCATAGAGGTTTAGGCCAAGGGATACAACTCTTGCCGGTAATCAATATCAGCAAACTATAGGCATTTTGGTTAGCTGGGTTCTTACAAAATCAAGGCTGAGACTCTTGAGCACAACAAGGTAGAGAAACATGTGCTTGCCCTAGCTGCAAAATGCTTTCCAACAGGAGATGAGCTGTCTCATTTACCAAGAATCTTGGCGTGATCAGGTCAGCTGCCAGGTGAGCCTAGAATTTGCTAAACTTGCTTTCACAAGAATATATATACATATATTCTAAGCATTACTTTTAATATATTTTAGAAGTATAAAGAAATATTCACTGCATTTAGTTCAGCCATTTCAGGATTTCCCACCATTCAAACATCAACAGCAGAATTTTAATGACTGGGAAACTGCAGCAGTACCTTGAGAGAAAATTGTAATGCAGCAAATTGCTACTTCTGTGGGTTTCCTGCACTGGAAATCTCATCTTCTACAGTGCCAGTATATATTTCTTTAAAATACAGCTTCTACCAAAGATATAACTATTAAGAACCAACAAAAAGGTTTGAGAACTTATCAGTTAAGTTTTAGAGTTGCAATACCTGGGAAAGATCTAACCAAAAGGAGAATTCCCAAATAACTCCCACTGCCATCTGATGATATGATTTCCTTCTTTGTTTCCTTCTTTTTAAATAACAGGCCTTTGCTTTTTAAAATAGTCATGTGTTTACTGTACCCTCCTCCCAGCGATGCCTTCTAGGTAGCAATTAAATGCATAATTGAGATCTTCAAGACATTAGAAGGGAAATTCAGTGCCTTTTTAAATGGCTGCAGGGACTGAGACGAAACAAATCAATTTTGTGCCAAGACACATTTGCACACATGCGTTCAATATGCATTGCATGACCTCTTGTATTCCTGGGGGGCTTCTTCTTCCACAAATAAAGCTTCCAAGGTTGGCAGAGAAGGGATTTTCAAAGCTTCAAGATGCGGTTCATAATTGTTCTGTGGATGAGATCATCAGTCAAATTTCAATATTTTAAAGCTTTTCCTAGATGTTTGAGGCTAGATTTGTAGACGGCCATGTTGGTCCAGTTATTTGCTTTCTCCTCTCATTTTGTTCACTAGTCATGAGCACGGTAGGATTTACTGTCCTTTAAGACTAATTCTTCAATTTACATCTTAAGGCTTCTTGCAGGAGACAGAAAGGAAGCACTTTATCCATCTTGTTACCTTCTTATGGTTGATATCCTAGCTTATTTATCAGTGTTTTAGTTCACCGCTCACACAGACAAACAGACTATTTAGTCACTCACTACTTCTCAGTGAACAGTCATTGATAAAACTGTGTCCCACTAGAGGTGACACAGCTAAAAATTCAAGGTGCTGCTTCCAGGTTTAGTCAGAGCACATCAGAACTGCAAAAACACAACAGCAATTCTTCATTTATCATCTCTCTGTATCACTGAGCACCTAAGAAGTTTCAAAACAAAGGCAATGTTAACCCACTGCAGCTCTTTTCATCTCCCTGTGCCCACAACCACACAAATGACGCACGATTGGGGATTTGAAATTAAGCTCAGCAGACAGTAAGCTGTGCCTTTCATCTGGCCGAACCTTGTCATTTCTTTTGAATTTCATTCCCACATGAAACCATTCAGTAAAAACACAGCAAGTCTCCTGCTTCCCACGCTTAGCTGCCTCCTCCTCCTGTCAAGCGGATGGCAGGACCCCAGAGATCCCCCCATCTTAATCTCCTTGTTTCTCTCTAGTATTTCACCATTAATATTGCTCCACTTCCACCATGATTACAGGACTAAGGGAGCACATAAGAAAGATTCAGATAAGAAAATTTGTGGAATTGAGCTAAGCCATTTCAACACTGTTTTTACATGGACTCTTCTCTGTGGGGGAGAGATTTTTATTTATTTATTTTAAACAAAAAAGATGGATGGAGAAATAATATAAGCAATCAGATCTTGGAAAGCTTCCAAGAGCAGAAATGTCAGAACTACTGCAGATGTAGTAGCCTGCGCATTTCAATCAGGATTAAAAATAATGGATACAAAATCCATTTAAACTGGCTGCACACAACTCTCTTGGATAAGACATCACTTCCTTTTTGTTTCTTCAGCCTTCATCCTGGCAGCAGCTTGAAATTACCATCCCCACAGACAGAGGGAGGAGAGGGATCCTTCATTCAGGAGGACAGGGCTCTGTCACAAAAGATGTGCCCTACAGAGCTGGGACATCCCTGGTTTGACATTTCAGCTCTTCTCCCACTGCAAAGCTCCATTCTGGGGGTCATGTGCCTTGCCTCAGTTCCCCCTCCTCTGCTCCTCTCCGCTCCGCTCCTCTCCTCTCCTCTCTTCCTCCCTCCCCTTCTTTTTTCTTCTCTTGTGAGGCAATAATAAACTGCAGGACATGGGCACCCATTTTGATCCCCCTTGAGATTTAGGAGGGTTTTCCTGGTTGAACCTCTGATGGCCCTGACTGAAGAATCCCCACCTGCATCTGCTCCATTCTGCTGGAGCAACAGGAGGAAAAAATAAGAGACAGAGTGCCAGCAGCACGCAAGGCAGAGCAGGACCCAAAGGACAGATTATATCTTTCTGGAGACCGAGGTGTTATACACACACAAAAATGCAACAGATTATTTATATGCCCGTATGCTTTAGTTTCTGCAGCATGACCACTTTACTCAGGCTGCCTGAGAAATTAGGATAACAAAATACAAGTCTGTAGCAGACAGAATTTCCATTGTCATTTTGAAAAATTTACCATTATACAGGCAAATCTTAAAAATGAATGACTGTTGGAGAGCAACAGAATACAAGAGATATCATTAAGGCAATAAGGCAATAATAATAAGGCAAAAAAAAATAATAAAAATAATAAAAAAGATAAAAATAATAAGGCAAAAAAATGTCCTCTCACTCCTCCCACTTCCCTCCCCAGTTCCTACAGGTGGTTCCAGAGAAGCATTCCCATTATTTCTGCCTGGAAGATGCTGCACTTCATGCTGGACCAGCGCTTACTGAAGTATAAGTCCTCCAATCCCTCACTGCAGGCATGCCCCTAACCTCTCCAGATCCCCAAAGAAGTCAACACACAGCTGGCTGCATGTTGCAGCTTGCAGGATCATTGCCCCCCCGTACCCCCTCTGTTAGTGTACTAAACTGCAAGTATCTTTGTAAGCCAACTGGACCTTCTTTACCCATTAAGCTGCCTAAGAAAAGAGGAGAGAGCTTTAAAACCAAGGCACGAAGTTAGAAGCACTGTTGTCAGTCGGGATGCTGTCACCAATCCCAAAGCTAAAAGCTCGCTCAGTTCAGAAGCTGTGGGTACTTTCCAATACCATGTACCAAAAGGAAAAGCAGTTTTTACCATATTCCTGTACTCAGCAGAAGAAGGCCTGCATTAAGAAATTACAGCAGCTTTCAAAAATCATTTCTCTGCAGAATCACTCTAATCCAAGCAACCGTCGGCAAAAAGCAATCTATTTTCTAAGTGACTTTCTCAGCAACCAATTGCCGTGACACTGACGTCAGCCCTTTCTCAGGTCAGTGCCTGTTTATCACCATCAGAGCTCATCTCCTGTCGCTCAGGAACTACTGGTGCCTTCACAGCTGCCAAATCAGGAGGGTGTTCGATCACTGCTAAGACCTCAGACGCCTAGCACCGCCTGCTCGCTATGAAACTGGGTGTTTTAGGAATGGGCATCAGTTCAGCTTCTCAAACTTAAGAAAAAGATCGCGCATCTCCTCCTCCAGGTGCAAGTCTCTTGACCTTCTTCTACCCCCTGATTCAAGAGCATCAAAGAAGTCACATTGCCATTGCCAGAGCCAATTCCCTTCACCAAAGCTGTTAAGCTCATCAGTGGTCTACATCTTTCCTAAAGGGTTTGGTTTTGTTTGGTTTCCCCATACATACCCCATCCCCTATATACTCCATGGAGAGGGAACATCTCTAAGTAACTGCTCTTCCCTACCCCTAGTCGCATTTTCTCTCCCTCCCACCAAATAGGTCACACAGGACAGGAGGGAATGACAACTGCCCTGGAGCCAGTTGCCTTCCCTCCCCACAAGGACAGTACTTTTCTGAAAGTCACATCTTGTTTTTCAGGCTCTAAGCTTTCACCAGCAGGTGTTGAATGTGCTAACTAGCTCTTAGAGCCAGCTCGACACAGGAATTGTGAGAAGACAGAGGGCCACAAACCTTACCAGCGATAACAAGCTTGCAAAACTGCTATTTGAAAGAAAACTTGCAAAAGAGGTCACTCCCTTATATACCCCTTGAATACACTTTGCAGTTTTAGAGAACATCAGGATTTTAATCCTTTTGGAAACTGGAGAACTGCAATATGCTTCCTTTTCTCATCCTAGGTAGATTAGAAATATTGAAGGTCAATTCTGAAAGGAGGTCTGTATCTCTAATTTCCCAGAAGAAAACCAGTTTGAGAAATAAACAACTTTTTTCACTGACATTAGCTATAAATAGCGCAGGGAGGCAAACCATACCCGGGCTGTTAGTGAGCAACTCCAAAGTTCAGAAAGCAGGTGGCTAAAAGTGACATTTGGAAACAAATAGGCAATTTATTGCCATTTAGCTGTCATTTACAGGAAGAAAGAATATAAAAGTATGAACGAATTTTGGTTATTTACCCCACAAAATGATGCATCATTGACAACACCTAAACTTGTTATGGTTAACATCTTGTAAGAGCGATCCATCCTCATGGCAACTGTCTTATAAAACAAAGCTTCATAAACACACGCAAAAAGACAGCATTTATGTTTCTATTTGGTTCCCAGCTCCTGTAATAAAACATTTATTCCAAAGGCTGTAACAGTGATATTCAGGGATGATTTTAATTGTTTTGGCCTCTTATCTGCATCTTGAAATAAAGGCTTCAGTTGGGAACAAGCTAACTAGTAGTCTAAATTTTCCATCTAGAAATGGAATCTGAGGGACTTCACAAAAAAGTAAATGGACAGGAAATAGCTACAAGAAGAGAGAGGAGAGGAGAGGAGAGGAGAGGAGGAAACAGTTTAGACCCTCATGCTGATATCTTCAGGTTGTCATTTGCTAAGAAGCTATATGTAGAGCATCGCCTGCAAATGCAGCACCAGATTGCCTGGTGTCCTCTCTAGAAAAAGGTCTTCCCATTGCCATTTCTCCTGTTCCCTCATAACTCAGTGAGGGAGAACATGAGGGTATAGATATTAAACAGTATTAATTAATATTAAACTCCTCCTTGAACAGGAGGGTGTAGATATTAAAGCACCTACTCATAGAAGACAGAATATACTCAGGCAGAAATTAATATCTAGAAACATGGAGTAGAAGAATTTTCATTCTCTGTAAAATTTCCTGGCAAATGCAGACAAATCAGCTAACTGATACAGAAACCACCTCTCTCCAGTAATTCAAGAGTGCCTAAACACAGCTTCCCACTAGAGAATGTGCTGGATCACAGAATCCTTCTCTCTGAAAAGCTATGGGTTCACTTCTCCATGCTTGCAACTAATAATTCAACAACAGCCCTCTGCTCCCCTCCAGCCACCAAGTTCCATGCCTTGCTCTGAAACACAGTGACCCCACCATGCTCAATCCCAGATGTTCCAGCTGCAGCTCCTCGTGTACTAGGACAGTACACAGCGTTTTAAAATTTAAGAAGCTCACATAAGCAAGAGAAAAAGTGCTGTACTATGTGATATTCCAGGCGTGGGCACTCCAATTAATTTTGTCTTAGCAACAATTTTAGCATCAACCTGTTGTGAAAATGAGCACACATACTGTATCCACAGTGCTTTGGAAAGCAAATCTTTGTCAAGTATACCACTTTGGTAGGTATTTTCCAACTTTAGGAGATAAAAAGTGGTTACACAGTAAAGTACAGTATTTCTTTGCTCATTATTTACATTGACATGTTTCCTCTGCATTCAGGAGGAACATTTAGAATCAGACCACTGAAAAAGTACAAGTTTTCTTCTGCTCTCTGCAGCACAAAGATTTCTCATCAGCAGATTTACCTGCTTTGAAAGACAATGAAACCAGATGCTGAGCAGTAAAATGGAATTATAATTTCGGGCCATGAATTGCACTGCAAGCAGGAGCTGACAGTGAAACAACTGTATTCCTATCTAGAGGAACATCCTGATGTTCAGAGCCACCAAATACCCAGAAACACCTGTTGAAACTGAAGCTACTCAGTGCTCAGAACCAAAGCTAAGCAGTACTTAAATGTCTGCACTGAATGAAGGGTCTAACTTCAGCATTCAAGATAATTAATCCAGCATTAACCTTCAAAATTGGGATTTGAGTTTGTTCATAACAAAGCAAACAACATTATGCTCATCTTTATGAGGCAGCTTCTGACATAGCCTGCTGGGCAGGCTCCTAGGCTAAAGCTGCAGTGCTCCTGGAAATCAGAAATGAAACGGGAAGAGTTCAGGAGGGTTTCTGTGCAAAACCCGCCCGCGCTGCACACCTACAGCATCTGCCAGTGCCATCCATCTTCCATGGTCACAGTAGCTGTCAAATACAAAGGGAGAAAAGTAAAACAAGGCAGGATGAAACAGAAGCCGCCAGCCGTACGACATGAAGGCTGCTAATCAGGGCACCGAGCTGCTGTGGACAGTGACATTCGCAGCAATTAGAGCAAATGCTGTCTCGCTGTGACTGAAGCCTAACAGCTGATGTAACAAATTCATTTTTATTGCTGGAAATCTATGACATTAAATAAGAACCCCTAGTCATGCAGTGTACAGTCTCTCTAATTAACACAAATTGAGCTTGGAGCTCAGGACACGGAGCCTGACCTCACAGAAGCTGTCTGGAGGTACAAGGGCATACAGACCCTGAGCTTCCTTTGGAAAACCTGGTCTCTCCTCATTGTCCCCCAAACTGTGCTTGTAGCAAAGCTGAGCTGTGACAACTCTAATTAGCAGCCTGTACTCAGAGTCTGACACTTTCATTTACAGCCATTTCCACAAAGTTGTACTTCCCAGAACTGTTCTTCAAAAATCTCTCTTCCAGTGCTCCCAGCCTAATGCTTGACCCACTGCTTCCCAACCAGTAGCAGTTCATTGGCATGTCCTCTAAAGCCTCGTGTCGTGGAAACCACTCACAGCTGAAAGCTATACCTGAGCCGTGAGCCTGCTCGCTTCAAGGATCCAGAAAGAAAGACCCTGCAGAGTGACAGTAGCTGATCCCTTCTTACTCAGGGCCGTGTTTCATAGAATCACAGGATCATTCAGGTTGAAAGACAAGAGGAGAACTGGCACTGTGGCTTAGAGGAGGACTCAGGATCTTTGAAATTTCTGGAGCTTCCACAAATGCTCCTGAGGAATGGCAGCATCTCACTGTTGCTGCAGCCTCAAAGACCTTCAAGAAGAGAGCAAGTGCCACGCAGCTCCTCCTGTCAGTAAAACCGACCTTTCACTCCTTTGAGCAGACAGGGACACCACAGAAGTACCCCCACCCTTCTACCTGTGATGGTCAACATACATCTATTTTGTATATATTCTTTCTTCCCACTTTCTGTTTCTATGCATCCTCTTGTGCCTTGCAGGATAACAGATAATAATAATAAGTAACATAATAAGTAATAATAATAATAAGTAATAATAAAATAATAAGTAATAATAATAATAATAAACCATTACTATTTTTAATGCCAACTTTTGGTTTATTTTTCTAGAGGTGTTTGTAAAAGAATTAGTCCCAAATTACAGCAGCTGTCTCCCATCTTAAAAAAAGCTTTATAAGAAACCATGACTGGCAGCAATAAGAAAAGGTGCTAGAAAAAAACAAAACAAAACAACAAAACATCAATTAAGATCCTGATGTGGCAATAAAGGAGAAGCACACTTGTGAACTCAGTGTGGGTTCTTTTGGCACAGCTAAGGGATGATGACATGAAGACCACTTTCTTCTAATTCTTGTCCAGTCCAAATTCTTGTACCAGTGTAAAAAGAAGCAAAGCCACTTTCCTGATCTGGCACAACACTCATGACACTGGAACTGTGGCTTGTGTTTCTACTGGCACACGAAAAGCCCGTTCAGCTAGAGGAGCTCACAGGCTGGATGCCAGCGGTGGTAGCAGAGACTGTGGCACATTTCCCCTGCAGCCATGACCTGCTCTGACCAAGGCTGGCCTCTCTGGGAACACAGAAATGTGCATTGCAGCAAGTAGGGCAAGTAATAAAATACCTACCTTTACAAAATGAGGGATAGAATGAAATATTAGCCGAGGAAAGCTCTGACAACCAGGAGTTTATTTATTCACCACCTTTTGATAAGTGGAGATTGATGTGGCCATTCACTGTATGGCACCACTAGGTAAAACGTGCCCCTACCTAGCTAATCACATTATTTTGAAGAAAAAGATTCCACAAGTCTAAATTTAAATCAAACATTTAAATCAAACATTTGCATTGTAAGACCTGCAATGGCCAAACTTTGGATTTTCTTTAGACTAACTGGTCCTTTCTGCTCTCCTGTACAATCTCCCAGGCCAGTTATTTAACAGAATCTTTACTTTTGGTCAAGAATATTGTCTACGTACTTTGAATTGCCAAAACAGCTAATGCTACACCTGTATGTCATGCAAATAAAATATTTTTGTACTCCACTGCAAGTGTGAGCAAAAGCTATATATACACTTGAATGTAAGGTTATGTGAAATTAATGCTTCCAATCACATTTTCTATAGTATTTTTTCAAATTTTCCTTGCTTCTTCTTTTTAAAGTTGTTTGTGATTTTTTGCAGTTTGTAAGTGATCACAAGCATTGTACTGGCCCTTTATGGAAAAATACATTATCTATTTCTTCAGTCTCTTTCTTTTTCCAACATATTTAAGACTACTTCTTCATAACTTTTGACTTTGTTCTGCCCATTCTCGTGTCTCTTTTATTTTATCATGTTACTTCTCTTCCAATTTCTCTTCACAGCAGACTGAAAAAAAGTTTGCAAGAACTCTATTTTTACAATGTACTGGTGCTGTTTTAGGGGTGCTTTAGAAAAAGAAAACTCTGAACTGATTAATTTTTTGCAAACCTCTGTTCTCTCTGCAGGAACGTTTTTATGTCCTGTCATCATAACGTTGCATAATCAGCAGTCAGAGAACAGCACGTGAGTGGAGATGAATTCTGCCTGCAGCAGTGGGCTGCTCGGAGGGCTCAGACTGCCACTACTGCACTCGTTGCATGTCTTTCCCATATGACAGTCAGGAAGGATCTTGTGGGAACTCACTTTCCCACAGAAACAGGGTATTGTTACTGTCATAACAGGAACATTTCTTAATAAAAATTTGGAAAAGGCCAGATTAAAATTAAAAAAGGCAACAATTTATTATACAGATGAAGATCTTTTTTCTTCTCATTCTGCTGCTTTCCATCATGTATTGACAGCTTGCTTCCCAATTTACTCCATTCCAAGCAAACCAGTAACACAGACGAGAACTGGTCCTGGCAGCCTATGGGTATGGCGCCCCAGCAGAAGCTTAAGATGACGGCTGTGTTCAGTAGCAGAGGGAGCAGAGGGTTTTCACAGGAACACCTCTGATGGAAAGACTTAAGGAAACCTAACATAAGAGTAAAGAAGATCTTTGCCTACAGTCTAATTGGCTTAATTACACTACGATCAGACTGCTTTGTCCTGCTGACCTGTAGGTGATCAGAAGCCCTATCATGTAGGTTGGGAAGGGATGGTACAATACCTGCTCCTTTACCTGCTGCTCACAGCATACACTCCCCAGGAACCACCAACAGACATCGTTTCTTCTGAAATCCAGGAGACGTGTACCCAGTATGCTCAAATTGCCTAAGAGAGAAATCTCTGTATTATGTAAGTAGGTCTGTATTCATCTTGCCCAGCTGAAACTAGGAACGTCACCCTACAGTTCTCCCATTTAAGGGGAAAAAAGAGACATCTCCAGACTGCAATTCAGGACTTAGGAGAGCAGAATCACTCCCTGGAGATTATTTGTTCTCTCCCTGGGAACAATAAAATGAGCCTATGCAACTCAGCACAGAGTTATGCACAATGGACATCACTGTGACTGTTATGAAAGTTATAAGCAACTATGTTTAACTCTATCAACTTTTACAAACTCTTTTATTGAGAAAGCTGCAACAATGGGAAATACAGCCAGTCAAACCATAATTACTTTCTTGCTTACGAATAGAAAGTTAATATTAGAAGAATTGCTTAACATTCTTTCTCTTCCTTTTATCTAGAACTATTACACATGGTAGAATAAAAATTCAAAAAAAGTGTATTTCATCCTTTCTAACATCCCTGCTATCTAAAAAACACTTACCTGGATTTCGCCTTTATAACATTAGAATGAGACAAATGCATAATTTTTAAAATTTGTTCCACAAGCCCTAAACCTAGCAGTTCTCACATATAAGAGATAAGTATCCAAAGAAGACTGTATTCATTTCATAGGTTGTCAGCGAGGTAGAAACTGGCAGAAGTGATACAAGTAATAGAAACCAAGCAATAAGAGTACAGTGACAGTCAGAAATTATTGAAAAAGCCTTAATTTCTTCTTTTTTAGAAGCTGGTAGTAACCACTGCCCATTTTCTTTTTATAATTACCACTGTGGGTGATTTAATTTTTCTCGATGTATTATTTTCCCCAGTTCTAATGGAAAACACAGCAAACACTTCAGTAAAGTGGTTAGTCTGGGAGGAAACATCCTGTTTTAGTGGCTTTGGCACATACAGCATTTTCCATTCCATATATTACATCTGGGCTCTTCCAGAAGCTCTCATGCCAAAGTGAAACATATTACTACTGTGAGAGAAAAAGAAGTGTAGGACTTTGGTTTTCTTGTTACTCCATTCTTGAGAATCCACTGCTCAACAGCAGCAATATTCTGCACTAGAGCACTATTTCCTCTGCAAAATTCTTTCCTGTTTTGTGTAATTCATATTTTTGTTTGTTTGTTTTTTCTGCTGCCTTGGTCCTGGATCCTTAGGGCTGTACAAGAACCTCCTGGGTACAAGCTGAAGGCACCTTACATTAAGATGGGGGTATCTTAATGTATTGCACAAAGGGAAAATCCATTGCTGCTGAAATAACATCCCTCCTTCAAAATCCTGTTAGTCTTCTTGCCACAATCCACGTATCATTGACAGGTCTAACTGTGAGCAAGGGTCAAATTTAGAACTGCATTTTAAATAAATTCTGCATAGGTAAGAAGAGCTACCTGAACAGACTTCATTGCCAATTGAAAGTGACAAATTACCTCTGCACAAAAAGTAGCCTGAGGTCAGAATCTCATTAATGTAAAAATAATCACCACAGTTTTGCTTTTCAACAGAAAAAAATCATCATTTCTATATCTACAACTTGTGAAGACGGATTTCATATTGAAAAAACAAATCATACTAATGTATATCATAGAATATCATACCATAGAATGCCTTGGTTTGGAAAGGTCCTTAGAAACCATCTCGTTCCACCCCCCTGCCTTAGCAGGGACACCTCCCACCAGACCAGGTTGCCCAAGGCCCCATCCGGCCTGGCCTTGAGCACCTCCAGGGATGGGGCATCCACAGCTTCTCTGGGCAGCCTGTGCCAGGGCCTCACCACCTTCTGAGTGAAGAATTTCTTCCTTATAACTAATCTAAACCTCCCCTCTTTCAGTTTAAAACCTTTTCCTCCTTGTCCTATCATTATCTGCCCCAGCAAAGAGTTGCTCTCCATCTTTTTTATAAGCCCCCTTTAAGTACTGAAAAGCTGCAATGAGGTCTCCCTGGAACCTTCTCTTCTCCAGGCTGAACATCCCCAGCTCCCTCAACCTGTCTTCATAGGAGAGGTGCTCCAGCCCCTCAGCCATCCTCATTGCCCCTCCCCTGGACCTGCTCTAACAGATCCACATCTTTTTTGTGCTGGGGGCCCCAAACCTGGATGCAGCACTCCAAGTGCCCAGTGGATCTCTGCTAATTACAAATAGGAAGCAAAAAGGGTAGCATTGAAATACTAGCTGTATTTTCAGCTATGTACAATGTCTATCTTAGCAAGAACACTGCAACAGAAAGATCTCACAAGATGTAATAAAAAGTTAAATGAGAAAATTAAGATAAAAATCCATTTCCCAGGGTTTCTCAAATTAAGAACTGATGCAAGACATACACAGACTTGCTATTTGGCACAGTTTTATTCCACACCACCTACTGTCAGTGGTAATACATCCGCTGTTTTCTGAAAGAGCAAATCTGGATCTTCAGTACTCAAAGGAAGACAAAATTGGGAACTTGCACCAGCAGCACCACACCTCTCTTAGATAAAATACTCACAAAATACAGCATCCCACAGACTATGAAACATTTCCAGAATGGAAGTTATTACTCTGCACCCAATTGCTTATGACTGGAGCAGTATAATCCTAAAACGTCTGGATTTCTCAGAAAGTATTAATGAAGTTAGAATGTGTTATTGCATTGACATTTAACAGGAAAAGGATCAGCATTTTTCTCTGAACACAAAGTTCACAAAAGTTCTTCCACTTCTTAGATTTCTGCCGATAAAATTTGTTTAAAAGAGAGAAAGAGATTTCATTTGTTATTCCACTTTGTTATAACCCCCTAGCATATCTGGACAGGGGACCATGTCTAAGAACAATGATCAGGTTCCAATTTCTCTTTGTGCTCAGTGGTAGGCTCTCGCAGTTTGTCCTACCACCTATTGTCAGTGACTTCAAAACTGAAGAGCAGGTGATATAAATAGTATGTCTTGCATACAGAGTTATAACTTCAAGCATAAGTAGCAATGGTGTTTGTGGTGGGTTTGAAGACGACACCATGAGAGCACAACAGCTCTGACCAACCTCAGCAACACCAACAAGGCTCAATGCAGCCCTGCTCCTTGGAGGTATAAGCATCTTTCTTCTGACAACTGGTTTACACACACATATGCTTCAAACACTGGGGCAAGTATAACACATCTAGGGCACATACATACATAAGTTTGGCTTTGCTGAGGTAGTGGATGACAGCATAAATCTAAAAACATTTTCAGCCTCTCTTTGAATTTCCTTTCTTGGCTAGCACAATTTATTCAGTACAGAAGTCACTGAGTTTAAAAGCAGGATGAGTCATCCTTGTTTAGAGGTTTATAAATTATCTGCAGTTAAGGATGACGTTAGAAAAAATGTCAGGAAAGTTTAAATACTGCTCTTTGAAGGTGCGGTGAACTGATAGCTAATGTATTAATTTCTGAGCAGCTAGTTGAGCATTAAAATCAAAGTCACTTGGCTTTTCCCTTCATCATTTTACCAGTGTACACCACTTGCTAACAAAGGCCTTTTAAATATAAAGCAAGGAGTTTGTAAAGAAACTTTCATTGTTTAAACAAATAAAAAATCTGATTTGGATTCTCTTGATGTTACACCCCCCAAAAAATGGCACCTCAGCACTGTCATTTTACAGCAAAGACATACAACTGTGGTGGAGAGGACTACATGATTGCCATAATTATGCTGAAATTACACAGAGGAAGGTTGTTTCTTAGTCCTGACAGTATAATTAGAGGAGCACAATTTATCTACCACACACAGCGATACATTCATTAATGTCTCTGGTTCCTCAGCTTAACTTGGTTGCGTACAAAGGCCAGAAAAAGAAGGTTGCAATCATACCATCCACTAACAGCTGCTCTTGGTCTCTGCTGTTCTGTACTCAGCATGATCTGAACTAGCCTCAGAAGATAAGACAGACAGAAAAAAATGTTTTTCATGGCACATGGGAGTGGTCTGCATGCCACAGTTCTCAGACCCTCATTCTTTTCACCCACAGGATGATCTGAGGCTGACTGCAAACCTTCCTCTCTTATCCCCCACCAAAGGAGGGAAAGCAAAGCACACCCTGAGCTAAATCTCCCCTTCCCACCACTTCATAAAAGCTGAATAAAGGCAAACTAATCAGACATTAATTAGTTACAATTTGCACAATTTTGTCACTATAAGTAAAAGACCTTTTTCTCAAGATTAAAGGGACTGGAAAGCACTATGCCAAACCTTCCTTGACTTCTTCTCAGGGGAATTTTTGCAAGGCTTTCTTTCAGTGCTTCATGCAAGGATCTGATTATGTATTTTAATTCATTTTCTCTGTAATTAGTCTAAAAAGATGGGTCATATGAATATTTAAGCTACTTTAATTTGAGCAAGTTTTCTACTGGGACACACAACATATGAGCTGGAATTTGGGGCACTGAACTTAGTGCCCACTGGTTTAAATGGGACTAAAAGTCCTTGGAGGATGGGCAACTGCAGTCCTCTGGTCCCCTCCATCCCAAAGAATGCATGCAACTAAGAATGCAAGCATTTGCTTCAATCTAGAAAAAAAAAAAAAAAAAAAAAAAAAAACAACTAAAGAGCACGTACGCAGCACAGCAATCCTTGTCACGCATACGGATGTAGTGAAACATTCACCTAGCAAGCAGCAGCAATGATTTAAGGGAGCTGCTCCTCTGCTGCTGAGATGTGGAAATTCACCACAGAGCTCTCTTAATCTGTGCTAAACTAATTTGTCTTCCTGCCCACTGAAACAGGCCATGAAGACTCATTTCCTTCAGCAGAGAAGACTGCAGTATCTTGAGCTACCGTCTCATAAGGAAACAATTTTCTGATGGAGACTTGCCAGCTCCTGGCTAACCTGGCTAGTAGCTGATCCTGTGCCGCTGCTTGGTGCCCACCATACAATGACCTGATCACCTCTTTAACTTCCATTTGAATTGTTTGCTCCATGACCAAAACAAAAATTTGCAAGACTGATTAGCCTTCCCAAACACTGTGTCTCAAGCTGAGGTGCAGAGGCGCTTACTCTTGCAACACTGGTTTTATTTAGGATTGAGAGGCAGGTTTAAGAATATTCCCTTGTTCCCTGTCATGGAGAATTACACATGGAAATCAGTTTGCTTTGCTCTAAATTCCAGACAGTACACTGAAGAGCTATATGATAACCAGTATATCTAACTCCTAAAAAAGAAATACCTGTGATGGCAGTGCTTGCTTGTCGCATCTCACAGTCAAGAGGAGTCAGGATTGCCTGAAGGGTCTTAGATTTTATTTTTTTTCTTTCCACCTTAAAGTATTTCAGTACTACAGGAAGATGAGTGGTGTTAATATCCTAAAAGTTCACAGTTTTGTGCTGCCGTGTCTGGAGCAAGACATGCTTTTATTACTGCAAATCTGACTAACCTTTTCCTTTAGGAAGACTGACCTAAAATCTTGACCATACACTTATCCTTGGTCATTTTACGGTGACATAACTGTGGACTAGTATCTTATGCTAACTCTTCATGATGCTTCTTTTTCTTCTCTGAAAGAATACACTAGCCTAACACTGTATTAACAATGCATTACTTAGTTTGGTGTGTTAAAAGTTAAATCTTTAAAAGATGATCAAAACCAGACATTCAAAAATGCTGTGAACTGAGAACATGACAGCAAGTCTTACTACCTCAACATTTCTCAATCCAAAAATTCTTTTACATGGAACTGTTTATACCACAAATCTACTGACATCTGAGACCAAGGGATTTCAAAACAAGAGCCCATTTTAATAAATAGACACTAATCTGACAGCATTATTGGCAACTGTCAAAATAAAGGATCTGTATATGCTAAAATGAGCTGAAGTCAGATGACGGCTGACTGAACAAGCAATGCTAGAAAGATAGAAGAAAACTGGAATAAGCTTTTGCACCTGTGATAAGAAGGACAATTAATTGCAAGCTGTTACTATTACAGAAATGGGGCTGAATCTGTATGTCTGACAAAATCTAATCCAGTGTCTAAAAATGAAAATATTAACCAGGGCTAGCAACATTTTACATAAATAATACCCCAGCCTTTGTATTTATTTTGATACTAACTTGTACTTTATCTAAGGCAGATGTGGGAACATAACACTGATACTAATAATAAATTCATTGTTAAAATCTGTATTTTCCAGAACTGTTCTTAAAGTACTATCACAGAAAATAATCTCTCCTTAAAACCTAGACATCAACTGAGGCTCTTTTAGCTTGGACAAACTAGTTAATTTGCTGGAGCATGCCTCATTACAGTCAGTCCTTCTCTAATCAGGTCAGCTGTCAGCTCCTCCATCTAAGCTTACTTTGGGTTTCTTACACATTATGACAGATATTTTTCTTCCCACACACACAAAAAAATCCAGTGAGGTGTCTTTTTTCTTATTATACATAAAGGGGGTTCATGTCCCATCACAGATGCAGAACAACTAACACAAACATACCTGGTCCTTAGCACTGTTATAAATGTAATATGCATCAGAGTTTATAAAAATTAGCACTAACCTGCCTTTTAGAGAGCCTTCTTTTATTTTTCTCCCCTCTTAGATTTCAAAACTGAGATCTGAGACAAATTTAAGTCTAAAATGCAAGACAGGGAAAGCCTCTGCTTGAGCCTGTTCTTGCCTGACATCCAAACCACATCGACACAAGCTCATGCACAGCTATGGGCTCTGTGCAAGCTTCAGAAGAGAAGAGGGAGAAGATCGGAGTGTGTGGCTTGTGTGTCTGTAGATGTGGGTTCACAGAGCCTGGTCAGGACCACAGCTGCTCAGCCAAGTCTGTAAGATTACAGGCGATGCTGCTCTGTGGTGACAACACTGTATGGGGAAGGGATTGTCCCCCTCTGCTCTGCTAATGTGACACCCCACCTGGAGCCCTGCGTTCAGCTCTGCAGCCCACAGCACATGAAGGCCATGGGGCTGTTGGAGTGAGTCCAGAGGAGGGCCATGAGGATGATCAAAGGGCTGGAGCACCTCTCCTATGAAGGCAGGCTGAGGGAGGTGAGGTTGATCAGCTTGGAGAAGAGAAGGCTCCAGACAGACCTTACAGTGGCCTTCAAGTACCTAAAGGTGGCCTGCAGGAAAGCTGGGGAGGGACTCTGTCAGGGAGTGTAGTGACAGGACAGTGGGGGAGTAGCTTTAAACTAAGAGAGGGTAGATTTAGGTTACATATAACCCCCACCTCACGGCAGGGGGGTTGGAACTAGATGGTCTTCAAGGTCCTTCCCAATTCAAATCATTCTGTGATTCTATGAATCTATAGGAGACACATGAAGACATTTTCCTGGAAGAGCCCAACATCCCAGTCATAAAAGCTATATAGGATCTGCAGACATTTCTCCTGAAAACTGCATTTACTCAAACTAAGTGCTGCCTTGCAGGCCATTTCCACTGTGGATGGCAAAGATAAGCGGCACAGATAACCTAAACGAATAAACATCAAGGAAAAAAATCTATCGTTAAGCCAGGAGGGGAAGCAAGGTCAAGCACTCCGCCCATTTTGCCTTAATCCAACCTTCCTATCGTACTGATCACAAGATGTCTCCTTCCTCCCCCTCATTCCAGAAGCAGAAGTTAGTCATAGTTCCTGCAGAAAAGGAATTAAGCACAGCCTCCCTTGCACAGAACCAAAAGTCCGTACTTGATGCTGCTTGCTGAGACACTTCCTCCATCTTTGCGAAGTGCAGACATTCGGGTCGGCTTGCACTCTTCTCTGCCTGCAGCCAGCAGGCTGTCTCACACCAACATGTTACTCAAAATCACAAGTCTATGGCTGCCTATAAAAAGCTCTGAGAGGCACTGAAGGCAAGCGGCAACGCTGCAGTACATTCTGGCCACCGTCAAGCAAATGTGGCTTCAGGAAATGCGCCACCTTCACGAGGTCCTAGGCTTTTGGGAGCTGTGTGTCTCAGGGAGCATGTGGAATAAGGAAGAATTAATTCCTCATTAGAACTTTTAAATGACAAAATACATTGAGGTTTCTTTCCTAATGCATCTGGGAAATTTACCTTTCTCCAAGCTGTAGTTTTCCTTCTTGTAAATATCTTGTGCTGATTTCATGTAGTCATGCATTTGGCAAAGTCAGCCTTGTCCAGAAGGGTGAATCCAGAACAATAAAATAGGTTTTCAGCTCCTAAATACTATCTGCTTCGTTTCACCCTATGCTGAATTATTGGTTGGGATCATATAGTCTATTTCTTAATTACTGAATGGGGCTTTGGCTTTCCAACATTTTCTAAGGCATGGAATATCTTATTTAAGCTCTTTGTAAAGGTGGGAAGAAAACAAAGAAGTAACTGTTCATGGTGGGGGAAGCTGTGTCCTTCATGTGTGACACTGATATCACAGAACCACAATATCCGAGAGGGGCTGAGGCCACCTGATGCCACCCGTGCCCAAGCAGGGACACCCAGAGCAGGGTGCCCAGCACCACATCCAGGCGGCTTCTGAAGGGCTCCAAGGAGGAGACCTCACAGCCTCTGGGCAGCCTGTGCCAGGGCTCCGTCACCCGCACAGCACAGAAGTGCTCCTGGTGCTCAGGGGGAGCCTCCTGGGGGCCACTTTGTGCCCAGGGCCTCCTGTCCTGGCACTGGGCACCGCTGGACACAGCCTGGCTCTGTCCTCTTTGGACAACTGAGTGAGGCAGGGGGATGGATGGCATAGGAGAACCCTGAGCAGTTTGAGTGTCCACGTCCTGCACAGCGCTGCCTTCACCCCCGGCTCAGAGACTTTAAGCTCACAGATTTTCTCTGTTCCTTCTCTACACATTTACTGTGAAGGGCATGGCCCTGATCAAAAGCACTGAGCACACGTTTTATGTTTAAGCCTCACTGTGGCCCCTCTGAGAGAACTAACTGAATGGGTTCACTTTTCCTCATGTTAGATGCACAGTTCTGGGATAAGTACAAAAGCTTGGCATTTTACATGCAATGGTATATAAAATTGTCCTTATATACAAACTAGGCATGCAGCCAAAATACAGACGAATTTTTCCAGTGTTTTTGTTTGTTTATTCTTTCCATCCCCAAAGCGTGACTCTCAGAACTTGGGGCATGAATACATCAACTCTTGTATATGCAATAATCAATAAAAAACTTCATCTTACTTTAACTTTCCTTCTTTTCTTCCTGCAGTTAAATTAAATATAGATAAATATATTTCAAAGTTTAAATAAAGAAAAGCAAGGAAGGCAGTCATGAAAATTTTCATAGCCAGACACTGCAGAACAGCTATAAGTAGAATGGTTCACAGCACTGATGTGAACTGGAAATTAAAGATACTTACGCTGAAGCCTCATTTTACACTTGTAATCTGAATTTATACAAAAAAAAAAAAAAAAAGTAATATAAACACTTCTTTTAGGTGTGAACTATATGAAATTTTACAAAAAGGTCATCAGAAATTATAATGCACATCCTGTCCTAAAAGCAGTAAAGAAAAACAACAACAAAAAACAAACCAAGCCAAACCAACCAACCAACCAAAATCTAAAAATCTAAGTATTTCTGAGCTTTTAACTCCACGGGCATCTGCTCCAAAACCTGCTGGCATTCAGCTCCCTTGACCACAGTTGATTTAAATGATCTGGCCCTGAGAGCCATTTGGGCCAGAGCCTGCACCGAGGTAAACTGGAAATCAAAAGGGTAAGAGTCATCTTGCTTTCCTTGGCCCTTGTCTCCTGTTGTGCAATGGAAGTCTTGGACAGATCTGTTTTAGAAATATTTCATCACCCCTAAGTTTGTTGTTCGCTTCTTTTGTTTTGTTTTGTAATTCTGAAAAAAGTTTGAACTTAAAAAAAAATTAAACAGTGGAGTCACCAATTTAGGATAGCAGTATTTTCAGTGCCTTGACAGAAGAGCAAGAACATGCTATGAAAACAATCACTCAGAAGCATGAGATGTTCTTTTACATTTTAATATACTTTTCAGTACCAGCAAATCTTCTCTCCACACTAAATCAGAGGTTAACTGGCATTAGCAACTTCAGTAAGAGCAATTACTTCAGTTCCCACAACTTCTGGCACATTGTGCATGGAACGCGCTGTTAATTCCAAACATTTACAAGAGCACATTACACCTGCTTTACTGCTACTCTCTCTGTGGGATATCATTTGCTATGGAAACACATTAAAATGTTTAGGCAACAAGATGCAGAAGAAAAGTAACTTGTAGCATTATGAGACCACATGAATAATTATCAAACCTGATGTAAAAGATACTGCAGGCAGCTACGATAAATCTCTTTTAGTATTATTTTGAATCATTCCAAGAGGTCTATGCCTGACTTGATTTCAAACTAAACACATAAAAGCTCTTGTATACTCCACATATGCCCAGAGTTTCCTGAGCAGAAAAAATAAAATAAAATGCAAGTTTCATAACAGTATGACTACACACCTTGCTGCCACGAATTATGCAAACTGCAACATATGGCACACACGTTACTGTGAGAGAGGAGTGTGTGGAATTTACTGTCCACTTACAAAATGTTTAAATACACTCAGATCTTCAACAGAATTGGCATCTCCAAACACTGATATTGAGCAGTAATTGGCAGTTTGCTATTCTATGCATAAAACAGCATGTGAATAGGTATTTGCTATTAAGTCCTTATTTTGATCCAGCATTTGCAGCTGAGCAGTCAAAACCCCAGCAGAATGTATAATGGCTACAAAAATGCCAGTCTCCCTCTCCAGGAAGTCCCTGTAAATCACGGTGTCAAAGAGCATCAGTAGCAATCCTGAGTTTCTTACCATCAGCGCACAGTTTCATCAATGTTATACAGACTTCTCTAATTTCATGCAGAGCCTTAGAAGGGAGCAGGCAAGCACAGTTTGGCTAAGCAGATGCATCTGTAATATCAGAACAGATGTATTTTGTTTTCTTTTTATTTATTTATTTATTTATTTTTTATATTGTTTCACCTGCAGTGTACTTACCCAGCACAACTGTGATAGCACCAGAACTGCTGCATTGGCCAGAACAACTCCCCTTTGCTTCCTATCCCCAAGAGTAGCCAAAAACTGGAACTTACCAAAAGAGCATAAGAAAAAGGGCAAACATATTATCCCTCTGTATTTATATCTTCCTGAAAATTTGTGGCTTAGGAACTTGCTGAATAGACTGAAGTGATTATATCTGGACTACTGTGTTTAATCCCTTTTTTCAATTCAGCTGTGTTTTTGGCCTTCACGGGAACCTGTGGCAATGAATTGCAGAATTTAATTTGGCTTGGACAAAAAACACCTTCCTTCATTTCAAAGCTATTGACAGCTGAATTGAGTGGATGCTCTACAGACATTATATGATGAGAACCATTACCAGCTTCCATTTTCCACACTGTTCAGGGTTTTGCAGACCTCTGTATTTTGTCTCTCTCTCACACTGAAGAGTCCCTACATACTTTCCCCGTTGCAGCAAGGCCACACAATACCTCTGAGCAGCTTTGCCTCCCTTTTGCCTGTTTCTGGTAAACACTGAATAAACAAAACTCCAACTAATGCCAAAACTGTGCTACGTCCAGCAACCATCCATCTCTGCTGGTAACCACTTGCCAAAGCAAACACGAAAAACTGCTTAGAAGTCTTCCCCACCTGCACAGACAGATGAAGCTGGCACTGTACCAACTTTTCAGGCTTGTACCTTTGCTGCATTGTTGGTGTATATGAAATAGTCAAGCAAACAAGTCAAAGTAATTTCATTTTGCTTGCTTTAATAGTCCTGTATGCTGACAACCTGGGGAAGCACAACTTTAGAATATTCACGCAAAGCAAGCACGACAAATTATAGAACTACAAGTGAACTAAGTACTTTGAACATCAAGCTACCGTTGGAAAGCATCATTTGAAATAAAAAAGATACATTTGAGTGACATTGTAAAAATCATTAAGATTTTGAGTTGTAGCAAAAGTACCAATAATACATTTTCATGTCTTCTGCAGTGTTCAAGCAGAAACACAGGGTGGATCTGTCTGCTGGTTGACAAACGGCTACAGCTGAATTTATACAGTATAGAAGTGCCCAAAGGCTTAAGATTTCTGCTTGAAAGAGCCATTTCTGTCACCATGGAGCACATGATTTGCCCTTTTCAGGATACAGTATAGAGCTTTCCCTTCGGCTGATTAGCAAATGGGAATCCAAATTGTTCATTTTCCAAGTATGGGTGGATTGACGGACACCTTATTTACTGTTCCTTTTCCGCAGTGTTTCTGGCATAACAAGGGGAAATAACCCCAGAGAGATATATAACATGCCATCAACACACTACAAACTAAACAAAATCTTTAGTGAGCTTCTGGACTCTAAGAAGCGTTTCCATCACCACTTTTCCCTTCTGTGACCAGTAAGTAACATCCAGTCTTTTTTTTTTTTTTTTTTTTTTTTAAAGTCTAACTTAACACAAAGCTCATCACTTATTCTAAGCAAGTGGGCCAAACAGGATTTCAAAGCCCCACAGTGCTCTTTGGTTGGACACCAAGCCATAAAGCAATGCTTTCACCCAGAGCTTGGATATTTGAGAAGGAAACAAAACCATGTGGTTGTGAAGGGATAGTAGTGTGACTCAGGTCCCTATTCGGGACAATGAGGAGCTCAAAAGGGGAACACAGCCACCAGTCAATCTAGAAGTAGTCATCAGGCATAGCAACAAATTTGCCAATAAAGGCTAAAAGCTGCAATGCCGGACCCAACAAACTTCCAGATCTTCCCATTACTCTACCCAAAAGGAATCTATGGTCCAGATGAGAGTCTACAGTCTTCATTTTCAAACAAAGTGCTTCTGGGCAAGACTGAGTTAGACAGTTGTGTTCACGTGTAGGATGGACACACAGCCCCTGCATGCCAACCCTTTGAACAGGCTCCATTTTGCTGCATGGACCATGGTCCTGTCCAGGCTTCTCAGGGGTCAGCCTGCACCCTTGGCCATTTGAAACATGACAGTTGCTCAAATCTTGAAAAGAGATGCAATGTGGTATAAAGTAACAGAGTCAGCCTTTGAAACAACATCTACAGGTTTTAGAGAAAAGTTAGATGTGCAGAACGTGTCTTGAATACAAAAAAAAAGGCTTTTTTTTCTTTTTTTAATCAAAGTTCTCTTGAACTCTTCTCTTATAGGCACAATATTACTTAATTCAAATATTCCAGTCCAAGAGGCTAAAAGGAAAATTGAAAAGGTAAACAGCCAACAGGAATGAGCAAGACACTACCAGTGCCTGGGGCACCTCTGATAGCAGGGTAGTAATTAGGCGAAATATGCCCAGATGAACCCACCAAGGGAACCACTAGGTCCCCAAGTGAAAGATCTGGAAGACATAAGATACGAGGAGGTCAGAACTATCATTTTAACATTTAATAACTGGAATCCACAGAAAGGAAACTTGAATCAACACCTCAGCAACAGAAAATCTTTCTACAAATATGTTTCTGAACTCAGTCTCAACAGAAAACTGCAGTCACACTGAGAACTTAATTCTGCTAATATCAAGGGACCTAACTTCAAATACATTCCCCTTTTGATCTTGGAGCAGAGGGAGAATTGCAGGCAAACAGGAACAAGAAATATATATCTCAATTGTGGTTTCATGCCCATCCTCTTAAAGCAGGTACTTCTATTAAAAAAATACAACCAACCAAACCCAGAATAACACAGATACAACTGAGAAGTATACTGAGACCACAGTAAATTGAAATAGCAATCCATTCATTTCTAAAGGGCAGGAGTTCTGAGGAGTACACAGAAGCTATCAGGGATTTGTTATTGCAGTCAAGTTTTCATGAGTCATGCTTAGCTGCTAAGGAAAATACAACAGCACAAAGCTCCAACATATGTCCAAGGAAGCCCTTGGAAACAGAAAGCCCTTCAATTTTGCACCTTGATCAGCCTGTTGCTGTGCCTCCCAAAGTGTCATTGAGTACTAGTTCTTCCACCTCACAACATCTAACTTCTGTAACCTCTGGGACCTGCTCAGAACAGACCGAGGAAAACGAGAAGAGGGCCCTCCCAGCTGCTGCCACCAAGAAGCTGTTAGAACCATAACATCTCTGTATAAATCACTCCAGGTCTGCCGAAGCATATCCAAGCAGCCTAGCTCACACAACCATGCTGCATCTCCTGGTGTTCAAACATTACACACCATAGAAGAAATTACTGACACCAGGAAGGCACACAGCTCTTACGTTCATAACCCAACATCATGCTGGGTCAGGTGTGACAGCAGCCTGTCTCTCCTGGGAAGGGGGCAAGTTGGGCATGGGAAGCTTCGCCTACACTCTTCTGCTTACTGGTAGCAACCTCAGGAGAAGAGGGTACTACCATCCGTCCGCAGATGAGATCTCAGCTGCTTCTGACTGGGTGGGACCTCTCTTACACACACCGCTACCTGATATCTGGGGCAGGGCATGCAGGAGAAGAGCCCCAGCAAGCACCTTCACAGCTGGATATCCTTTCAAGGGTACCTGGTGCTGCTGCAGCATAGGCTCTTCTGATGAATTTCAGGGAGGTATTAAAGGGCACCCAGAAAAGAAAAACCAAATATATCATGGAACAACACAACAAACAGATCAAAAATATATATATATCAATATATCCTTTACATGCTCTTGGATAAACAAACTTATTTTGCACTGGTTTCACTAAGAATTGTGCCATTGGATTACTGGCAGTAAGATCAAAGTAATAATCCTTAAACAGATTTTTAACAACATTTTCAATTTGTTGATTATTTTCACGTTGATTAAGGTTGTTAGAGGATTAGAAATACATTTAAGTCCCTTAGGGAAAACAAATTAATTTCTGTTTAGAAATAGGTCCAAATAAATAATTCCTTTTGCTCCAGGAATCATGGAAAAAAATGGGTCAGGCTGATATTAATTTTCTCTCCTTCTTCACCCTCATGTCTTAGTAGGATACAAATTAATACATTCCTGCAGCAAACATATGTTGGAGAGCTCTTCATTCTCTGTCGAAAGCATATTTTTTTCCAGTGCCCAAACACCAAGTCTGTACTTCAGGAATTCACATTCTTCCTGAGATAACTGGGTTTTGTTATCAAGTCATACATGTATATTTTTATAACCTATAAATGACATCAGTATATAGCTTAGCCTCTGTGCTTTTGTTTAAATGTTGGGAAATGGAGAGTGAGTCACAACACCTGCCTACTGATTAATCTGACTTTAACTGATTGAGGGTGATTTAATCTCTCTGTTGATGAGGGGGGAGCCAAGGGAAGCTAGACAGCAGCTAGGTCCCAAACGTGTGGTGTGAATGAATCCAGCTCTGTGTGCCGAGCACCGTGCAGTTCTCTGGACAAAATTAAAATTAGGGGATGCGAGAAGATCAAACACATGTATCTGAAGAAATAGCATTTATTATTGTTTGTACTCTTCTTCCTCGATTTTCAATGTAATATATTCCATGGATTTTCCTTCTCCATAAAGGAACATTGAGTTAAAATTTGGCTTCCTGGGAGAGGGAGAGAAGGCAGAGGAAAGTAGACAGGAAGGAAAACACCATAATGAAAAGAAGAAAGAACGCCTTAACTAAAATTAATGGTCTAGAGCTAATAGATGCTAGGCTCTGTGCCATCTGTATGATGATGTGCATATATACCTTCTTTTCTAATGCCTCCACTGCTTGTATATGGATTTCATGAAGAAAAAAATGTTTTGAGGGCAATGGATTCGCTTTTCTCACTTTGATGCCTCACTAGAATGTAATAGGATTTTGTGGAAATAAATCCTGGCTTTGATGTTACACTCACATTTCTAAACAGCATAATTTCTTCCAAATGCTCAGTTCAGCAATCAGAGCTGAGACTTACTCTGTTTGTCTCAGTCACTAAATCATTATTTAGTTTCCTACAAGGGGTGTTTGGGAAACTATTTCTCAATGCTAAAGCCCCAGAAAACAAAGCATCAACACAATACTAGTAACTGAGAAATTTCTCCAAATTTATCATGTTATAGAACTGGAAGTATAAAATACATTAAAATCTGTTACATTAAAACAAATACTTTACATTAAGTTTATCCAAGTGCATGGGATTATTGTTTGTCTAAAGTGACTACATGTTCTCAGTGCTTGATGCAAAGATCAGCTCTGATGAACTGGTCTGACAACTTGCACTTTTGCATTGGACATAGTGCCAGGTTTTAGTAATGTATTTATCAGTATTTGAGGGAACTTAAGCAATGGGCCATGAAACATAGCAGCTTATTTACAACCAATGAGACAAAGTAATGAAAAAGTGTGTAAGGCTGGTTCTAAATGGACCATAACAATAAGCAGAACAAGCACCATGCAGAACACAGTGGTTTTATTTTTTTTCCACTCAGAAAAATTAAAGTTTTGAGTGCCATCTATACAAAAAAGGGTTAAAGGCTTTATGTTGAGTCTAGATACCAAAAGTGATGCCAGAAGTGTTTTTTGTTTGTTTGTTTTATTTTTTAAATCTCCTAACCCCTTCCAATTTTAAATTCTGGTCTTCTTAATAGCACTGGAAGCTAAGCAGTGTTTGTGGTTGGCTTAAGACACATTACCAGCTGCTTTTGAATCTTATTTGCAACTTCAAGGAAGGATTGTATAACCACGTAAATTTACACTTCCTCTAAGTTACTTAAAGACTTTAGATGTGCCCAGAGAACTACACTGAGATCTGTGGAAAAAAAAAAACATGTAAAACCATCAGGAATGATACACACAGGTATGAAACATAGACATAATATCTAAATCCTACAAAGATTTTTCTGAAAAGAGTGCTCTTATAGGGTTTCTTCATGTAAAAAGATGTATTTTGTGGAAAAAAATGAAAGCACCATAGGATGTCTATGACACAAAGTTGGAGTTCAAAGAAAGGAATAGAAAAAAAAAAGGTATCTCAAGAGAAGTAGAAACATTTTTTTGCTTTATGAACATTCTACTTTTCTGTTCAAGCCAAGAGGAACAAGCAAACGTTGGATAATTATTCAAACCAGGAGCTGGTCAGGAAACAGAGCTTTGCAGAGCTGTAACATTCCACCGTGTAGGTTTGGATGCTTAAAACACAGGTCTTATCCACTTTCTGAGGTTTATTTTTAAAAAGTGTGGTTTCACAAGAAGAGTCATCATCCTCTGAAAGTCATTCGCAAGTGAAACAATGTGATTATACTTCTCGGATATTAATCTTGCATTAAGCTCTCCGTCTATTACCAGTGCAATACACACACGAGCCAAGAGTATGTTAATCATCTACTTCAAATTAATAAAATGTTATTCATGTTTTATATACAGAACAGTGCCAATAAATAAAAGATTTGCACTTTAAGAAAGGAGAAAATGCTACTTAAAATAAATAAATAAATAAATACACATACACTCAATAAATTGCAACCTATTTCTTATTGATAGGCCAATGATAATCAAACACTCCTTTGTGATTGTACTGGTTCTGGTTGTGATAGAGTCAATTTGCTTCGTAGTAGTAGGTATGGTGCTGTGTTCTGTGATGAAAATGTCCAGTGTTTTAATTGTTGCAGAGCAGTGCTCACCCAGAGCCAAGGGCTTTCCAGCTCCTTGTGCTGCCCTGCCAGCGAGGAGCCTGGGGGTGCACCAGGAGCTGGAGGGGGCACAGCCAGGACAACTGGCCCAGACTGACCAAAGGGATGTGCCATGCCATATGGCGTCATGCTCAGCAATAAAAGCTGGGGTAAAGAAGGAGAAAGGAGGGGACGTTCAGAGTGACGGTGTTTGTCTTCCCAAGAAACCATTATGTGTGGTCAGCCCTGCTTTCCTAGGAGTGCCTGAACACCTGCCTGCCGATGGGAAGTACAGAATGCATTCCTCGTTTTGCTTCTCTTGTTAAACTACGGCAGTGACACACATGCTACTGAGCAACTAAAGTTAATTTTTCCCCCAAACCTAGATAGTCTTTTTTTTCCCCACAGAAATCAGAAGAGCCCAGCCCAGCCTCTGCCACCACAGGAGGAACTCCTCGCTCTCCATGCTGCGGGGCTGCACGCGTGAGGCGTCCCACCGCACACCCACCCGCCATCCCCGCTCCGACTGCGTTATTCCTTCTACCCCCAGCCCGTTTTAAGGCATTTAGGCCGAAAAGAGGCAACGTGCGACTGCCTCTGGAGCATGACCAGCCCCGCAGCCGGCGGCAGAGGCTGCCATGAGGCGGAGCGGGGCCGCCCCCTGCTGGCAGGCCCCGGCCGCGGCCTCGGCGGGGCCTCGCGGCCATGAGCCCGATCCTCGGGCCCGAAGCCTCGCCGCCTCCCCGCCCCTCAAAACGGGCCTGGAGGAGGCGTACAGAGCCATGGGGAGCGAGCAGCCCCTCTGGGGGCCCTCACTTGCACGTCGCAAATGGCAGAAGCGGGCTGGCTCTCACCCACATCCACAAAATTTGTCCTCAGCAGCTGGTGATCAGCACCACCCGCAGCATCAGCCGACAGAATCGGCACATGCCACCATACCTTCAAACTAGTCCTAGAGTACAATAGATGTCACACCCAGTTGGCGTTATTGATGAAAGCCACATTATATCTGTAGTTTTGCACATAAGGCTTCTTGTTTTTTGTATGTTTTCTGTACAAAACTAAGCTGGCTCATTGCAGTTTGCCCATGACTCGTCATGATTACTTCTTTGTTTTCAATATGTGATAATACTTACCAAGCACATATCACCTTGTACTTTCAAATTAGGCAATGCAGCATTACTAAAGCAGCAGTTTATTTTCCAGTTGACAAGCACACTAAGCAGTTGGACAGGCATGTAGCATGTGCTGCTCCCACCGTTATGCAAGGATCAATTGTGACGTAATTTTGACCATAATATGTGCAACAGATGGCAGATGTCAATGCATCTGATCCCCCAAACCTTCATCAAGTGCTCAGCGTTTCCTCATATGTACACACCTGAAAGGAAGTCAAATCCCCAAGAGAGGCTGAGAAACATCCACTCAACCTATAAAACTATCTCTTTGGGGGAAAGACTGTAACAAAAACATCTGTAAATAAACAAAGAAAATAGAAATACATCCACATAGTAACACACAGACTTCAGACCTGTGCTACATCTCCCTTGTTAAGGCTATGTTAAGACCTGTTGTTGCTGGAAACTCTCTGAAGTGAGAGTAGCTCTGTTCAAACAGACCTAGAGAAGGGGTGTGCAGATGCTTCGTTCATTTCAAAACCTATCACAAATTCTACAGTTAGAGGGCTAATAAAATTGCATGTACACAGATTATTTTTGCCTTCTATTCCTCAGAATCCACCTCTGCTAGCAAGGTCTATCCTGCAACATTGCACGTGGTCCTGCCTCCATCCCAGTGAAGGTCTTAGGAATTTTGGGAAGATCCCATGAAGTGAGGAGCATTCATATCATGCAGGAAAGATGTAGTCTGCAGCTGCACTTGGCACAGGCAACACTCATTTGCTAAAAAAAAAAAAAAAAAAAAAAAAAAAAAACAATGCTCCCCCTCCCCCTCCATGTTCCTGGGGGAACATGCTTCCTTCTTCAGATTACTTCTAGGAGTCATTTCTCAATCCAGTCTCAAGAATTGTTTTACCTGATTTTTGCTGCTGCCCACACTTGCAGTCTTGTGGGAGTTCACAAAGGCAGATGACAGCTGTCTGATCTGTGGAACCTAGCAGGGATTTGAGATGGCAGTAGGTTTATTGGCCTTTTGTTAAATCAAGTGTAATTTTATGTCAGGTAGCATATTACTCCCATTGATCTTGAAAGTCATAAAAATGAATTCCACTTGGTCAATACAAAATATAGTTTTTATTTACTGCAGATCAAAGTTGACCTAGGCACTCTCAAAAACATATTTCTGTATTATGAGACATTCAAAATTTGATTCAAACCTTGTAAGCATATAAGAGAGAAATGTTGCGTGCTGGGAGGGACTAGCAGGATATCAGGTGATTATTTCTGGTGTGTGCTCTTCATCTTTGGAAATGAGCCTGTCTGCAGTTCTTCATGGGCACTGTACAGCCACAGCACTGGACCAGAGGCTGAACAGCACGAGCAGCTGTGCCTAGGAATTATGTACCACTATCCAGTTAGCATTTGAACTAAGCACGCTTTTGTCAAATCATTCTTCTATACATAGGTCTGCAGTCTGAGAGAAAGGAGGAAAAATACTTTGCTAGCATACGTTGCCAAATCAGAAAAAGACAAATGATAAGGGCACCTAGGGAGACCTTTAGCTTTTCTAGCTATCACTTGTAAGCCTGACTGACATTTTTGTTTGTGTTAGTTTTCACTGAGACATTTGGTTCCAAGCCTGTCATTTTTTGTACCACCTAGCAGGCAGTGCTAGATGCATAGTTGTGTCAGAAGGCTGGAAGCTGTGGTATATTTCAAAAATATCTTTACAGCAAAATAGTCCTATAAATAAAAAAGAGAAGCAAACAGCTTGAATTAATCCATTTACTCCGAGACTTCCTGAAGTCATTGTCAGTCAGGTCTGAAAAGAGACTAGATGTTATCAAAACTTGACAAAATGTCTGTTTTCTTTCTTTCTTTTTCCTTTTTTTTTTTTTTTTTTTTTCACAGAATTATGCTGTTCTATCAAGGCTGAAAATGTTCCACAGGGATGTATTGATTTCAGTGGAAAGGTGTCCGTGGTTCATGGTACATTTTTGTCACTTGCAAAGGGAGATGCCAAATAAAAATAATAAAAAAATATTAATCTTTCCAGTCTGAAAACAGATACTTTCACACAATTTCATCTTGTGACACTGATTTGAAAGGTTTGGATCTCTTCCAGCACAGACCAGAAACACATTGCAAAATGACATTGCCATTGTTCAGAAATCCTAGATCTGTGACATTGCCATTGCTCAGAAATCCTAGATCTGTGTCAGCCTGGCATTTCTGTGGCTAGAAGCATATAGACATTGACGTAGGTACCTTTTTATTTGCATGCACCACAGCAGATTGTTGGTCTTCTTTTAAACCCTATTAATTTAGAAACAAACATGAAGACATTCCTTCGGAGGCTGTTGGTTAAAAGGCTGTAGCTGTTCTGACAGTTTCTGTGTGGCCCAGGCAACCGTTAAGAGCGATGCTCCAGAAATGCAGGCTGTATTTCCACACTTCACCATCAAGCAGTGGATGTGGACTCTTCTCCATCTTGAGATCTATATCTGGACCTTATGTCTGTACTACATAAACCTGTCAGATTTGAGGCATGTGAAACTAACCTCTGCTGCTGCCCTCCCCTCTCGTTTTTGACACTGGCAATTCATGCGTTTTATTGCTGTAATGTAGCATCCCTCCTCCTACAAAACTCCACGTATCAGATGTAACTCATTGCGTTGCCCAGCTGACATATCCCTGAAGAACAGGAAAGGCTCTGATTCTCTGCAGAGCTGGTTGCCGTGTGTCTCCTACAAGCTTCTCATGTTCGAAGGGTCTCCCCAAGGAAAAATAATATAATGTTTTTGCTGGTTACAGCCTTCTGTCACAGCCTGATACATGACCCAGCGCATAAAAACAGTTTAATTATAAAGGGATAAAAAGATGTTAGTTTCAACCAACACCTGAGATTTCACGTATAACAGCTGGACAAAGTGTCATTGGCCAACAGAAAGAACCAGTGACAAGAAGGAAAAAAGGAGGAAGCCAAAGCCCAGCAGGGGAGCTGTCAGCAGCTGGCGTCTGGAGCAAAGTATTGGTCAGGAACCCAAACCTGCACAGCACAGAAATACACTGAGTCCAAAGGAGCAGGAGATATAGTTGCAAATATCCTTTGAACAGTTTTATGTCATACTACTAATTTCAAGTTTGCATATATTTTTTCTGATATTGCAGTCTAATCTAGAAAAAAATTAAACTTCTCCTGATGAGAGGTAGCCACAGCAGCAGCAGATTCATAAATATCCATCCCCAGTGCAGTAATATTTTACTAATAGCTTTGTCAGGAATCGTAGGACCTATAATTTGTGCTTTCCAAATTCCTCCCCTGTAGTTACAGGTTTGAGAAGCTCCATGAATGGCAAGAACATGAAATAACTGTTTCTCATTGAATTTCTATCACACCTGATACATAAGGAGATTTAATCCTCAGCACAATGGAAACTTGCTCACAGCAGCAATATAAATTGGAGAGAGTTACTAAGGTGACAACTGTCGTCATCCCAAGTGGAGATGACCGTACTGGGGCTTATAATGAGAAGACTCAAAGAAATACATAATCAGTACATTTTAAATAAATTCATCTAGGTTAGCCTGTTCTTGCTAAAAACCTCTCCAGCTCTGCTCCTAATGTACATTTTCTTTCAACGTGCATTCCTACTGCCCACACAGATACAGAAGCCTGCAGTTACCAAGCTTACATTCAGAATAATGAACAGAACTGCTGTAACACAGCTAAAAATAATCAGATTTCCCATTCATGCTATTGTTGCTGCAGTGTCACACCATTCACATGCAGAACGGAGTGGGAACCCCACTCAGTTTGTCTCCAACTCCCTTTCTTTCCAAACAGGCCCGTCTTTGTTTCTCCTGACAACACTTTAAACTCTCTGACGGCAGAAGATAACACAGGCCTTCTGATTCTCACTCCTGTTGCTGCTGCTAGACCCCAGCCGTCAAGGACAGAAGAACCCGTGACAGCTGGACCAACACTTTGCTTGTGAAGGTCGGGCATGCTGTGTCAGGATCATCCGGGCTGCCATCACTCATTGCCTGAGTAATGGCTTCTCCTCTTTAAAAGCATATTCTGCTAGTTTCTAAACTGTCAAGTGCTATTTCGTTCTTCACTCAGAAAACAGGGCCTTACTAACAACTGCCTAGAGATTTTTAGTACAATGCAGAATAAAAAAACAAAAAAAACAACTAAAAAACATATCAAAATAAACCCCAAACCCAGAAGCACTGCTAATGTCATCTACAACCTATTTACCCCTAGAATACTATGAAAACAAAAGAAAATGTGAATATTCAGTTTGATTACTGCATAATCTCTTCTAGGGATCATTACTGCATAACCTCTTCTAGGGATCTTGCATTATTTTAGGCAAAGTAGACACCTGCCTCCTGAGAGAAGCAGACCCTGAGATTCCCCAGTAAGACTTATGGCGATGCTGCCTCTGCTCCAAATTATCAGTACCTTAACTAAGGGTGCAAGAGTTGTTACTGCATTGGCCACCTCCAGACAGCACAGAAAGACTAAGTGAAGATAAATACTAAAATATCAGTAGATTTTGCACACTGAGTGCCATACAGCCTCAAGAGTTGACTGGGAGGAGGAAAAGAAAGCAGGGAAAAGGCCTGTGGCACTGTCCAGCAGTGAAGGAAGAGATGAAATGCCTAAAAGAAGGCTTGCCTACTGCAGTCACCAAGCGTTTGGCTTCTCTGCACCAAAGGGAGATATATCGGGTGCAAATCCTTTGCCTGCAGCAAGAGACGAAACAAGAGACCTCCCCCATCTCTTTGACAGTGTTAATGAGGAGGACACCACAGCAGTGGAAGTTTCCAGGTATCTTGCAGGTTCTTTCTCGCTTACAAGATGATCTTGCCCAAATACTCACTGTTGTTTCCTTTCGAATCTCGGATGAAGAGGGACTGGCACGAGAACCCAGTCTATCGGACTGCACCGGGAGATACCTCTCAGGAGGAACAAATACTTCCCTGAACAGACAGGAATTGCTGTCTGAATTCTAAGTTACTTATATTTTAATAAATAACCATTTCTCTCTTTTCTTAGTCTTCACTCCAAACGAGGAAAACATGCCTTGTCTTATATCCCCAGATGGAATTTATGGGTTTTTAGCAAAATCTTCCAGAAATAGGTAATAGCATAACTAATTACAGAAAATTACTCTGAAGGGAGAGAAATCATTCTTAAAATTCAAACAAGACAACACATTAATATTTACGGAAGGAGTATGGAAATCAGAGAAGGCATGAGGGTTACAAGGGGATGCTAGCTCTGTGCTGCAGAGCAGCAGCAGCTGCCCAGGTCCTGCAGGGCTGCCTCTGGGAGAATGCAGGAGAACCAGAAACCAGTAATTGTTGCAATGACTTTACACATATTTACACTCTTCAGACAACAAAAGTGGTCAAAGACTTCATTTTCCAGAGATTTTCATGTCAGACTTGTGAAGTGCAGAACACATTTTTTTCTTCCAGAATAGACGAGCTAGAAGACGGAGGCATCTTGCAGCATCTTTGCTGCTTATTACACTTCACACAAAAGACAACAGAAAAATCACAAATTAAACTATTATTTCACACAGTGGCATGTGCTCTAGGGCTAGTAATTTACTCAGATGCTAAAAAAGGATGCAAACTTAAAAAATATTATTGCATAGCAAATATTGAAGTCTTTCAATGCATTATTTAATGATAGACTCTAGCAGAAACAAAGTATTTTAATAAGAGTAAGTTTCTATTTTTGAGTGGAAGTTTTATGGTGGCACAGTTGCTATTTGGATGCTGACCACCACTTAACATAATGAAAATCTGACTTAAAAAAAAAAAAGGAATATTATATAAATGAAGATATAACTTACTGAGTAATGTATTTGGCTTTAACTTTTGCCACTACTTATTTGGCTCCTATTCATCTATCAGTGTTAACAGAACAGCTCCACAGAACAGTTCCCTACATCATCCACAGCAAATTTACACCACATGCAAATGAAAAGAATATATTTTTCAAAATAAAATGAAATAAATAAAACCACCAATTGAAGTATGTTTTAGAATGTGTCCCTATAATATCAAACAAATATTTTTTTCACAACAAAGGCTAACGATTTTGTTCCAATATCTTGGCTTGAGGGTTTTAAAACTTTTCAAAAAAACTTACTTTAAATACAGACAAGTTTTTCTTATTTTTTCTCCTTTTCAAGTGGAAAAGGTAAAAAACTAATACTCAAACATGACTAGCACTTGTTTAACCTTCTTGTTAAAAAAAAAAAAAAAAAAAAAAATAATTAAAAAACAAAAAAAATTTTTTTAACTTTTTTTTTAAAAAAAAAAAAAAAAAAAAACTAATTTAAAAGCTCATAAAATATTATTTAAGATATTTCTTTACAAGTCTATTTTCTTACTCACAATCTCTGCAGACCATTAAAGGATTTTTTTTACAATACTCACTGGTTTCAGATGTCCATTGACCGTTAATTTTTATGTGGTCTTAAAATTAAACTAAAACCATTCCTAACATTTCACTATTTTTTTAGCACAATACGACATCTGCAATATTTGCTGAATGAGGTTTTTATTCCCTACTCCATTTCTGCAAATGGGATGAGTATTATTCCTCCATTTCAAGTAATAATTTTGCAAATGACACTCAGAGCACTCCAAGCACAATGGGAGAAGTCAAAAATAAATCCTCCAAGTGCAAGGGGCAGTGCAGATGTGCACAAAGCCCAAATCCATTTTGGTCTCCTGCTGACAGCCTTATGTGCCCACCAGAAAAAGGCAGAAGAGACCACCCCAACAATAATAATTCCCTTCTCCAGATGGAAGGGCACATGGGTTTATGTAACACAGCTAGTTTATTTTCATCAAAAGTCAGTTGCATGGCCGGGAGATCTGGACAGAAGGCAGAAATTTTAAGCCTTGAAGGAGATCAGCCCTCTAGCAAGGATATTGGGGGTTAAAAAAAACGACTCCAGCCATTCCCTGAAGACAAGGCATCCAAGACATGCAGCCCCAGCAACAGGACTGGGCAGCTGGGACGTGTTGAGCTCACTCTGATTAATAAATGTCCAGTTTGATTCTATGGTTTGTTTTCACTGGGCATAAGGAGGTTGATTTACCATTTCTATCATTTTCTAACTGATTTTATGATACTCAGCAGAGATGTGCTGTCAAGTGTCTCACGGCTCAGGCTGCCTCGGGCTCACTGCAGGAGCTGGTGTGAGGAGAAGGGACTGAAGGCAGCGCTCAGAGCCAGGGCTCGGTGCTACCGAAGATCATCCAGCAGCCTCAGGCAAAACCACCCCTAAGGTCAGTGACGTTCCCCTCTCAATTTCCTGAAAGCAGATGGTGGAAAAGTTGGGAACGAACCACCCTGCAGTGCCCAGCACTCTTCTCTGACAGTCCCCAGAGGGGTCTCGATGCACGGGGCAGTGACAGTGCCCAGGAATCACTGAGCAAACTGCATCTGGGAAGAGGTGTCGCTGAATGCCACCAAGTGCACTAAGGAATCTGATTTCTTGTTAACGGTAAATTTTATTGTGTAATTCTGTCAAAGACACCAGCTCATCTTTCGGCCCTACCATCCATTCACAGAGGCTTTCCGTACAGTACTTCTCATATAGGAATGAGCACATTGAATCAGGCCTGACAGCATTTTGCTCAATCATTTTGCTAGCAACATAAACACTTGCTCTAGAGAAGCACAGGGTAAAAGGTCCCTTCCCTTCCCACATGCACAGTTTAAAACTGACTGTAAATCTTCCTATTTAGACATAAGCTGGTTCAAAATCTTTTCTCCACATTAAAATGTGACAGTATTTACTGATATCTAAAGGTATTCTTGCAATCCCCAGAAAAATTCAGGGTCTCTAAAGATTTCTTCAGTGTTGTCATCACAGTGACAAATAATTAGCTGCAAGAAAACTAATTAATGCCAATCAACATTTTTTTAGAGAAGTTTTGTCACTTGTTCTTCTTTTCTTTTCTTTTTTTTCTTTTTTTTTTTTTTGTCCGAGATAACGAAGACAACAGACTTGGTTCTCTATAGCCATGTCTGCCATCTTATAAAGGTCTTGGTCCAACTCTGGGGTAAAAGAAGTTCTTTTCTTTTCATATATCTGCTGGTTGAATTAAATCACGACCAGATTAGAACATTGCTGATATTATTTTTTTCCACTTCCTTCCTGAAAACTTTGAAGGAGAACAAAAGTAATCCTGTGGCTGAAAAAAAGGTCTTGTAATGGTAAATTAAAGAAGTTCAATCTATTCAGCTCATAAGGGAAGGATGACAGGTGAACTGTCACCGAATTTATATGATTACATATAGAAAACGCTTAGAGGGAAATGACTTTCCAGTCTTGCAAACAAAGGCATAAGATTCAACAGCTGTAAATGGAACTTAGACGAATGAAACGTTAAAACGATTAAATTTCCTGACAGGAAGGGAAATTAAAATTTGGAATAACTTACCTCCAGCAGGGATGAGCTGTGTTGCAGCAGCCTTGCAGCCATGTGTGTGACTGCCTTTGCGCGTGCTGATCCAGACCCGATCCCAGGGGGTTGCTTGCTGGGTGACCACTGGATGCGGGCTGATGCTGGCCACCACCCCCAGCCCTACCAAGGGGTGACCCACCGGCAGCCTGCCCGGCCTCCCCTCCAGCAAAAGTGCCTCCCTGGTGGCGCTGCCTTTATGATAAATGGTTGTCACCAGATCAAAAGCACTGTCATTTAGTAAAATCAAGTATCGCTATGTGGTACTGCCATATGTCTGCCTATACTGGAGGCAGGGAAGGGAAATCAGACAGGTGTCACCAAGCCCAAAGGCTCTTGGTATCCACAGGGATGACACAAACTACCCTTTAAGGCAAAGAGCAAATGAAGGCAAAACCCAAAGTGAATAAAGGGCACTTTTGCTGAGGAAATTCTTGGCTCCATAGGCTACTTGCACACGTTGCTGTCACGCAGCCCCAAACCGAGGACACCCCCATTCCACCCTCCTCTGGCCTCCCATGGTCTTTGAACACCCAGTCTCTGGCAGCAGCCTGCGTGCGTTATCCAAGCAGCTTCCCAGAGTTTCCAAAGCGCCTTCACCTGCCTTTTAGAGAGAGAGTCCCCACATTCTCCCACAGAAAGGAGAGTGGTTTCTTCACCCAGGGGTCCCTGGCCTGTTTTCATCAATCAAGATGCACTGAACACAGCAGGAGTCAGAAGGGTCCAAAGCAAAACACATGTGCTTTCCGGTCTAGAAAATATTTTTAAGAGGACAGGTGTGCTGAAATTCATGACCTACCTGTGATCTATCTCAAAGCTTCCAGCTCTTCCATACACGGTGCAGCCCTCTGAGACCATCCAGCCACTGTTTCCTCTGCACCTTGCCTCCCAGCAGCACGCAGCATGCTGTATTTCACATTGCTGCGGGTACTTCATACCCCACACCTGCCCGCAGTGGGGGGCACTTTTTGGAAATAAAAGTTATGTGATGCAGCAGATGCTGAAAACAGGCTAATATGCAAACTGTGCTGTCTAGCAGAGATGTGGTATAATCATTTTTTATGACCAAGACTACAGGCAAAAAGATGAATATAGTGCCCAATTTGGGGGTATTTTAGTTGCTTAAAACACACCTCCCCTAAAAATGCAATTACAAAAAGGCCCAGTACCAGTGATAACCACTCCTGAAATCATGCTTTAAAAATCGAGTATCCTCAGTGCTCCCAATACAAACTGGTTGCTTGAAAAACAAAACCACAATAAATAAATAATTTAAAAAAAATGCACTTTTCAAAACAATCCCAGCATGTACTCTGCAAATCACTAGCAATCCACTACCAATACATCACAGCAATCCTCCTCTCTACACTGCATACAGGCTAGATACCGCAGGCCATACAGCAACACTGATCACAATGGCTCTGCCTATCTGAAACTCAGATATTCAACATGAGCAAAGTCTTTTGTTAGAAACTCTGAGAATTGCTCTTTAAGAACCCTTGTATGCCCAACAGGACTATTTCACAACCACTCACGGACAAGCAATTCTGGTTATGAATACCAAAAATAGCTTTCTTTTCATCCTGCAGATATAATGTTTCTCAAAACTGTGATTTCTGGTGTCAGAAATACATTTTGTCCCTGATTCTTCATAATATTATTACTAGAGATCGTCAGAATTATTCCACGTGACATATTTTTATATGCAAATGTTTTATCATAGCATTATCTCAGTAAGAAAAAAAAATAGAAAAAATAAAATATATCCTTTTAAGTCCCATTCTTCTTTGTGCAATGTATCTGTAAAGTACCTCTCCCATTTCCCAAACTGACAATATAAAAGCAGAAGGAAAAGAGTTAGAGAAAAACACCAGAATCTTCAATTACAACTGACAAGATAACACCAATCAAGAATGTGTAGGTTACGGCTGGTAGGACATATGTTAAGATTTATAAAAACAGCTTTAAATTAACTCCAGAATCCCTTTGCCAGAACAGCCACTAAATTTCTCAGAGGAAAGAACAGGTTGTGCAGTTTTCGGAGGTTGTTTTGTCTCTGGAAAAATTTATGTAATTGAAAATTGAGTATATCAGAGGTAAAGCAAGCATTAGGCTTAGCTATGGGGTGGCTGCTGCAGTTCCGTAGTGCCCCTTTCCCCTGGGAGCCAGCAGTCACAGCTGCCTGTGAGATGCTGTCAAAAACCCAGTGCCATTCCTACTGGGAGTACAACTAAAAATACCAGTCCAAATTAGCAGTGTGCAATGGCAGTCATTAAGCACCTTAACACCTTCCTGCCAGAACACATGCAGAGCTTCTAACTCAAATGATATCCCCATGTACCTTCATGAAGCCCACCACAACAGCTCAACGTATTTTTAGGGTACTGCTGCAAAATAACAACCTGACAGTGAGTGTGCTAAAAGGAGCCCATTTCAAAACAGTTTCTCTGTCCTTTCATATGTCATGGAATAACTACAAGTGACATATTTAAGTGTACCCACTTCAACAGAATACACAATATCTTGTACAAAATATTAGGTCTGGGAAGACACTAAACTCTGCTGCACTCTCTTCAGCTCCCCACAGTCTTTCTCTTCCTATTGGCAAGAGATGCTATTGAAACATAAAATATATATTGAATTCATGAAGAGGCTTATATTTCCTGCCACTGCTGCACCTGCTCCTGTATTACTGTTTATTTTTAACTTTTAAAACCCAAATCTGCATATATGACAATAACAACATTTTTAATAATAGAAGTCAGTGCAGGTATCTGACTCAGAACTGCTGAGGAAGGCATATGTCTTGTAACTTGTGTTACCAGTGACACCATTTCACCTTACCAGCTTGTTTTTTCTTTTTTCCCCCAAGCCCATGTCTGTCAAGAGGTACGCTCATACAGGAATGTGGCAGCTTTGGCTTTTGCTAACACCAAAGATTTCGCTGTCTGGCAGGGAAGAAGGAAATGGCTGTCCACAGGAGCTCTCACTGTTGGAAAACAGGCAGTAAAGCCAGCACTGAAATGTCTAGCCTGCCCCACATTTTACATCACTTTTGTTGGCTACTGCTGCTCATTCCTGACTGATACAGCTGTGCTTGTTCCTGGGCTTGCCGTAGTCAGCTCTGCCTCACCTCACCCCTTCCACTGCCATCAAGTGAATCTTGAGAGCTCCAGCAGTGATTGTTAGTAATATTGGTAATATTCCCTTGCTTATGATATATGTCTTTATTTCATAGAATCCCAGGATGGCTGAGGCTGGCAGGGCCCTCTGAAGCCACCCGGTGCCAGCCGTGCCCAAGCAGGGACACCCAGAGCAGGGTGCCCAGCACCACGTCCAGGCGGCTTCTGAAGGGCTCCAAGGAGGAGACCCCACAGCCTCTGGGCAGCCAGTGCCAGGGCTCCGTCACCCGTCACCTGCACAATTAAGGAGAGCTTCTGTTGTTTCCATGGCATTGTACATTAAACATTTATCTTGTAGACCTCATGGTCTTCAGGTAATGCCAATGTTGTTTGGATGCCACTTTTATCTCCACTGTCTCCACATCTCAGAGGCTATTTTGGCAGAAGCTGGTTTAGTCTGAGCTTCTGCTGGCCTTTGGCACAGGCTGACAGCATTCCCACCCATTATTGATGGCAACTTATGGGTTAGCAGCAAAAAAATGAAGAGTAACAAATGCATTGTACACTAAGTTGCCCTCTCTTCTAGCCATGCTGTTCCTGCTATTCTGCTGCCTGTCAGCAGCCATTACTCAGATAGAAAACAAATTAATTTTAAAACCTCAAATAAAAGTATCAAAAACGTCAGTTCCTCTTCAAAAAGAAATTAAGTATATAGGTTGCAGGTACAACCACTGCCACCTTGGAAAGGTTTCCTAGCAAGGTGGACGATCAGTGTTCAGGAGGCCTTTGGACAATGCCCTCACAAGCATGCGTTAAGTTGTGGTGGGGCCTGCAGTGGTCAGGCCTGTGGACTCGATGGTGTCTGTAGGTCCCTTCCAGCTGAACTGTTCTATTACACTTGTTGCCTGCTCTTTATTTCAGGGTTTAGTGGAACATCACCTCTCACAACACTCCTCAGATGAGGCTTTGCAAGGCTCTGGCAAACTATTTGGTGTTGGAGCCGCAGGCTGCATGTGCTGGAGCCGCCTCCATTCCCCGGCTCCTTCTCCTCCTCCCCTTGCCAAGACAGGGCAAAAGGACCTTTTCCCTCCTGCAGAGGAAATCTTGCACCGACTCAGTTATGAATTTTCATGCATAAGGGATTCTAAATCCAGGAGCTCTCTGTGCCGAGACTGGTGATAAAGGCTTTCCTTTAGCTGCAGCAGAAATGCTAATCAAGATGTTGAGATGCAGCCGGAGATGGTGGCATTAAGACAAAAGGAATGCAATGGTTACTTTCCTTCGCATGCCATCAATAAACTGCAATCTAATTTGAAATGACATTTTTATAGCTCTTGCAGAAACATGAAAATTAGAGGTTCTACTTGTTTAATAAAATAGGACAGGGAGTTTTACTTTGACATTTTTCTTTTTTATATTCTTATCAGAAATAATTAGAAATTTAATTAACAATTGATGATCAGACTGAATGTTTCTGATGAAGCCATTATTATCCATGAATAAAATAGGCTTTCCCATCAATACTCCGAAAGTAAATTTAAATGAAGGCAAAAACCCTAGACGGGATTCTCAGCAAGTTCAAATTGAAGTTGTTCTTGTTTGTAATGGGGTGGTGTTGACTTCCACGAGCACTGCTAGCCTTACACCTTCTGGGTGCAATGCCCCAAGTTCAGCTCTCCTGCACTCCTGCCATGCCATGTGAGCATCCTCTATCTTGTGGCTAAAAAGGAACCTCCAACGTTAAAAATAATTCCAAGTATCCAAATTGATTCTGAAGTTCTGTGTTTACCAAGAAGTAAAAGCTGTCTGTCACTTATTGCATGTATAAGTCAAGATCTAAATAACTAGGCATTTCTATTAAAAAAAAAAAAAAATCAACATGACAGCAGCAGAACAATAGCTGTACTATATAACAACCAATTGTTCTGAGTATGTAATCAAAATAATTACGATGACAACAAAGAGTCAAGTGACAATTTAACAAAATACTCCTAATTTTTGACCCAGTTACTGGTTTGTGGTAGCTTAGAATATTTGTTCAGGCCAAAAAGTCCTACTAACCAGAAAAATATAATCAGCACAAACTGTAAGCAGATACATTTTTCCAGAATATCACTAACCATCTTTCACACCTGAATTACTTTCTAATAGGCGTATCAATCAAACAGCGTATCTAATCTGAGGAAAAAAAAAAAAAAAGCAGATTATGGTATGGTACTGATTCTCTGTTACTCAGAACAAGGAAGAAGCTTGAATGGTCATGGAAACAATTTGCCAGTGCTTGTATATTGTTTTTGGGGAAAAAAAATAGTGCTTGCATCACAAGTATTACAGCACTCACTCAGAAACATTGGCCTGCAGTTAGGAAACTGGAATGTAATTTTTAGTAACTGAAGTATGAAGAAGTGAGCTTGCAACTGTCACATGTGCAGTGCAATGAGACCCTCACCAAGACATTTGCCCTACCCACCGAAATCTGTCCCTGACACCACAAACTTGAGGGGAGAGAGAGCTTCTTCATCACTACAAGAAAATGCCAGAGGCAGGGCTGGCACAGACTATGGCATGTGTCTCATCCATCTCCAGTCACAACACGGTTACTGCACCCCTCGATTTGCCATCTCAGAAGCAGGAATGCATGGCAAGGTACAACAGGCAAATTGGAGCTGCTGACTATGTAACATGAGATACTAACTTATGGATTTATAGGCCATTTTAGCCTTTTGTTCTTTTAAACTTCTACCGAGATAGGGAACAACAGTACATTCTAATTTAATAAATAAGCTGGTGCCTGCAGTGTGGAACAACTACAATTCTTTTGTCCAGCTCCCTGCTTGTTTCCCACAGCCAGTGATCACATACTCCCGAGAGAGGAGCCAGCAGCACTGGAACAGCCATCCAGTGCTGAGTTCTTTAGAATGTAAGATCATTTTAACCTTCACAAAGCCACGTCTTCACATTCATGTGACAAAGACGGCTGCAGACTTATCAAAGAAAAGGCAACATGGATACATGTTATTACTAAGTCACTCATGGTTTAGCAGCTAGAGACCTCAAGCACACAGCCTTACTCCAAAGACATATTTTTTTTCCCAGGATCACAGGATCAATTACTTTTTTTTTTTTTTTCTTTTTTTCTTTTTTTTCCAATATAGCTTTACACCTATAAAACCCCTGGTTTATCACAGGCCAGGAAGATGATCATGACAGGGACTCTCAGTACATGGCACCACACAACTGCTTCTACATAACACAACTACTTTCATGCTGGTCTCCTTTGGAAGGAAACCTTTACTATGTTCCTACAAAGATAACAATGAACATCAGGCACTTACAGGACCAATAACCAGTTGTCAAATACCAATAACCAATCTGCTTGCAAAACCAAACCAGCAATATTAGTTTAATCTCGAGATTATCGACACTGCTGCCTGGATCTCCAAATGTTCGACCTACCCTGCAGAAGCTCTGTTTGCGCTCTGTGACTTGGCTCTGACATCTCAGTCTGCACAGTGGCATGTCTGACACCTTCTAAGGAAAAGCAACGTACCAGGATCATTCACTTCCCTTCCTACAGTGATTAAATGAACTGTGGTTGGGCCCTTCACAGTCTGAGTGATGATAATGTGTGGTCACCAGACCATTCCCTGCAATACCAGCACTATTTGAGGACATCATTCCCAGCTGTAAAAACAAACTGTCATTTTAGGAAGTGGTGACATTGCCCAGGACACAAACCATATTGATTTTTGCTGTGTTTATCTGTCTCTCTGTATCTCTGCAATTCCCTAGGGATTCTGATACCACTTTGTAACAGTGCATCCTTCCTGTTTTCCACTGAATTAAATGTCAGCAGATGACAACTTATGCTTTGTTGTTGCCATTCAGTAATTTAACAGCACTAAATGAGGATTGGCATCTGATTGCATAATCTTTTTGCACGAACTCTGTATAATTTTAACATCTTTTTCTGCCATCTTACTAGGTTGAAGATCAAAAGCATAAATGGTAAACCTGTTATAAGTATTGATTTCACTGTTAACCACTTGGTTCAGCCACTTTATAAAGCTGACAGGCAAAATTTATTTAAGAAATTTGGGATACATAGTTAAATGTTCTTTTTTTTTCAGTAAAATTATCTCAGGAAAATATGAATAAACAGTCCAGCACATTATATACTATTCACACCAATGTAAACAGTCCTCTGCCTACTTTGTTGTACAATACCAACTTCTTTACCTTGGTCAGGGGGTGCAGGCTGCTTCTGCAGGACCCCCACAGCGCTCCAGGCCAGCCGCTGTGCTGGGATCAGGCCCCAGGGCTAGGGAACAACCTGCGGTGGGACCAGGGAAGGTGAGGCTCAGGAGGTGACTGTGGAGTTAAACTGGCCCCAAATTGCGTGGTGTCAAAATCCCAGAATACCTTCTCCCACACTGGAAAAGGCTGGGAGTTTCGACATACTCGAATTTTAATCTAGGCAAAACAAGAAATGGAAGGAGTTGATAATCGTATCATATACCTCAACAGGCAGTTGCATGGCAAATTAGTGATAATTCAGTACTTCTAGTGATTTCTACCCAAGATACCACAGAACATTAGCCAGTTCATATTCCATTAGAGCTAGAGGAGGGATCACGTGCTAATATTATCCCTGACTCCAGAAGTCATTACAATATTTCCTTTGTACCAAAGCCTCCAAATTAAAGAACAAATTCAGGGTTATTTATTAAAAATAACTGTTTTTAAAAATGGAATGGAAAAATTACAGGAGTTGCAAAATCAAAAATCAAGGTAGAGTAATTTGTTCTTTGTTTTCAACTTAAATGAATGAATGGGCCTGGCATGGGGTTTGAGATAGGACTCAAGATGAGATATGGCTCAAGATGACTTTCTTGTCATCGAGTGACTGATGCAAGCTCCTATTTCAATTAACCTTCAGAAGAATGTAATGAAAATAAGCATAACTTGGCAGAAATAACATACGCATTTCAGCATTATTGAATATCCTAGCAATTTACAGAGGTTGTTCTACATCTTGAGAAACTCTGAGAAGCATGCGCAAAAAGAAAGCAAAGGAGATTTTTAAGGCTTGCATGGAACCACAAGCTCCAAATGTTAATGTCTGCGAGGAAGCAGAAGCTTCAACGGCTAAAAATGTAAATGGCTGCTAGTAAGCTGCATGCCTTGAGACCATATCAAGGCACTGTCAAATCAGAGAAAATCACGTATGCACAAAGTTGTCACCCGTCACCTTGGATATTCATTTGTATTTACTGGAGCTTCATCTTTTGTGCAACGAGTGACTCAGGCTGCTCTAGGATCCAGCATCTTTCACAGTAATGGGTTCACCAAAGCTGTAGCGCTGCTCTCGGCTTCTGCTCAGCAGTTGGCCCGAGGTTACAAACTGTACTGTTTATTGAGCCTGATTAAGACTGCTGTCATGTGGGATCAGCTTAGCTCGGCTTTAAGAAAATATTATAGGATCGCCTAAATGTGCACTTCCCTTTGAAGTTGGAACACTTAAGTTTGTAACGTATTCCAGCTATTCTAATAAGTCGTATTCTATGACTAACAAGTGGTCACATACGTTTGTTGGTTTAAAACCTGTCTCCAACAAAGGTAATGATTATGCCAAAATTATTTGTCAACATACAATTAATGCAGCAACATGATTATCTCCTTTGTCTAAGCAACAAAAACCTGATCATACAGGGGTTGCAAGTACGCAGTATGTGTCCAACACCTTTGGCAAGAAACCAAATTACTATTATAAATTTCCTAGGCAATGTTCAATTCATCTAGGCTGGCCCAGAATATTTATTGAACTGTTATCTCACATACTATAAAGCAGTGACAAAGCAGGTTCTGCATGAATGCTATTAAATCTCCTCATGGCGTTGTTACAACTGGTAGCCTTATTGCAGAACAAGAACTTTGCAGTTTGTGATATATTGTACAGTAATTAATATAACAAGCCCATGATACATTATCATAGTGCTCCTGCTCCAGAAGTGGGGCTGGCTTCTGGGAGATATGGAGGAGAAAAAAAGCTTCCCTTAATATGTTTGTACATTCCCTTTGAACTATTTTATATTTTCATGCAGAAAGTCTTAGAAATGTAGGATGACAGAGAGGGGCATTTAAGCAATTGTTATAAAGATAGCACATGGTAACAGTTTTAAGTGGCAAACTTAATAATCTTTTCCGTGCTTCTCTGCTATCATAAACTGTGATAAAGAGCACAAGAGAAAGAATGAGCTCAAGCTAAAAGGAGATAATTCCTAACACTAACATTAATTAGTAAAGAGATCACCGAGGCATTGAACCTCCTTCTGCTAACACCAGCAGCAAAATTCCCTGCAATTCTGCAGGATGACATTCAGTGCTTAAAAAAATAGGAGCTTAAAGCTTTATCAGATGTCCCAGCAATTTCTCCCTGGAATCTTTTTTTTTTTTTTTTTTTTTTTTTTCTCTTCCAGTCATTCCTTTTTTAAGATACATTCAATGAACTTTCCCCTACACAGAAAAACGAGTTCCATCCCAGTATTACACAAAAACTTTTGGAGTTGGAGCAAAAACTTTTTGGAGCATGAAGCTCATGTAACTGTAAAAATGAGAATCTAATACTATGACCAGAAAGCTCACTGTCAGCTCAGGGTAACTTTATTTAAAAGCACTGAGTGATGCATGTGAAGCAAGGGTGTGGACTTTATAGAGAGTATATACATTCAGTATCCTCTGGCTATAATCACAGAGAAGCATTACTGTGCTCTTACGGATCAAAACCCTCTCCTGTGTATCACTTCCATAACTTGCTAATCCATCTTCACATTCCCCTTTCAAATTCTCCTCAGTTTATCAGTTTTCACGTCCTATCCTATACCTTCCAGGGCATTACTCAACACTGCCTTCTGAGGAATGTCCCTCAGAAAAAAAAATAAAAAACGAATTCCATCTTGTATACAGAATATTTGATGACTTCTGTATTTCGTATGTGAGTATTTTAAGTCCAGGTATAAAATGTGGGGAAGGATGCAGAATTTCTCTGTTAGCTGGCTTACAGGAGACAATGCAGCTCTTCCTCTCCTTATTCTCAGTTCTCAGTTACTTTTTATTATTATTATTATTACGCAGTGAATTTAAGACTCAACAGCAGTGCATCAGGCATTAAGCTCTTCCGAAGTGACGTCTTTACATTTAATCCAGGAATTTTCTGACTGCTTGAATGTAGTTTCATTACAGTGCATAGCTCTAAATCATCCTCTGAAGTAACCATTTGTTTGCGACCATCAAACAAGCAGATCAATTCAAGTATCCTCTCACCAGCTGAGAATTTTAATGCTTAAAAGTTTAACATGAGAAAAGGAAATAGGAACCTAGAGCACTGAGTCCAGCATGACTTATCATCCTACCCCAGCAGGCCAAAGAAAGACGTGTGACAATGGATGAAAGACCCTCCAGCATAACATTTGATACAGCGATATCAAGCTTGTCTTTTTTCTTTTACATTTTGAAAACGTATGCAAATTTTCTTTTCAAGCCTCTATCACTATGATCAAGTGAACAGTAATCTGACAGTCTGTTTTAATGCATGTTTGGAATAGTCTTAAAAGTCTAGGCTCTTGGTTTTTTTGGAATATATCATAAGTGGCTATTACGATACCCTGAAAGAGAGTTTAAAAGCCAGTAATTTTTTTACAGAAGAAATGAAGAAGACTGGTACAAGCCCACTCAGCCTCATGGTATTATTGATCCATTTAGACATATAAAAGCAACAAAGTAGAACTGATATTTTAAAAATGAATAGATAATGGAGATGGAGATGCAGTAACCAGTGATAAAGCAGCACTTCGGTGTCGAAAACCTGAACTCATGCTTTTCACTAGTACAACAAAGCAAACATTTAACTGTTGTTTAATGACATTACAAAAGTAATTAGGGGAAAAAAATGAAATCCATTCTCTTAGCAGAGGAGTTTTATGTTGAAATAAAAAGCCACACCCTCAGCATGCCCCAAGGGAAACTAGAATTAAAAAAAAACAGAGGCAATAATAGCAACACATCATAATTTTGCGAGTGAATTTTAGTTTAATTGGACATCAGCACGCCATAGAAATATGAATCATTGTGACTTGACTGTGGTCCATTATTATGGAGGATGAAATGCCAGCCGATGTGACTCATTAGACCTTCATCTAATATGCTTTCCTTCACTGCAGAACTGTGAAGTGGATGGAGTGGTGGACCCTAGCTGTGGTGTCTGCACTCTCCTTCTTTGCTTGGCCATGACCTTAGAAGTAACCTTGGCAGAAGACAAAGCTTTTAAAATAATATTTCACTGCATTCCCACGTTTTTTTTTTAGCATGAATTGTGTATCCAGATTTAGTTCCATCACACACAGGGAATTAAAAAAAAAAAAAAAAAAGCCTGGAAATCCAAGATGAGAACAGGGGTCCCATTACAGACAAGTGGCCAACACTAATGAGCAGAACCCAAGGGAAGTTTCCTCCAGACTATAGTTGGCCAGCAGTTTCATTCCCTGAGCAATGAGGACTTTTCTAGCATTCGTTAAATAAAATAAATAAAATCCTATCTTAACAAAATTGTGTTTCATTACCACTGAGTGAATGCAAAACCCTTTTTGAACTCAACTAGTCATTTGGCCTCTGGCATTACTTCCACAAATTAGTTTGTGTTTAAAAAAAAAAAAAAAAAAAAAGCATATATTTTGGTAGGCATAAAATCATCCATCACCTTTGAAATTCTTTTAAGTCAATGTTTTGCCTTATATAATGTAGTATGAATATTATTTTTTCAAATGCTGCTCACTGTTTCCTATACCTTATCCTTTTCCTGCTGTTCCATTTCCTGGTGATTCAAACAAACTCATCACTGTTGACATTCTCTACTGACCTCCTCTACATCGTGAACATCAAGAACCGGCATGACTTTGCTTTCCCTGGAAAGACATAGGTCAGCTATCTCAACTGGCATTGAAGATCAGACCCTGGCAACAACATATTCATTAACCAGATGTGCATTGTATATATTGGCATAGCTGATCAGACAGGAGCAGAAGATTAGACAGATATGCTGTTTTGAAAACCTGAACATTGTGTAAGGACCATCCACATCAAACAATTACTGTGAAACTAACACTCTACAAATACAGCATAAATGCAGCCAGGCACACATTTCCATAGTGCATGACAGATGTTATCACTGATATTACACTGAGTATGAGTGAGTATATGAAGTATAATTAGTGACCTGTATTCTAATTCTATTCTCTTTTCTTAATACTACTGATTTAAATTAGACTTCCTCTAGAAACAGGGAAAACAAGCTTCTAATGAAATAAGTGGTTGATTTTTGGCATATTATCACGTCAGTTCTTTCACACTGGATTTTTTGCTATTCCAACTAACATACCATTTATGTTTAACCACAAAATAGTGTAAAGTAGACATTAATGAGAAAATCACTACAGACAGGAGACAAATTTAAGAACAGGAAAAACCTAACAGGAAGATTAATCTTATGCTTGTAAGGAAAAAATAAAAACATAAAAATACAGTTTTGAGAGTATAACTTTAGAGTTTCAGTTTAGGAAGGCATCTTCACTAAATCAAGGACAAGCAGCATCTACTAAACATATTATAGAATTATTCAAAGTGTCAGAGGAAATAGTTCCAGCAGCTTGGGATAGGCAGAGACAATTTAAGAGAGCCTTATCCTGTCAGGTGCTAAGCAACTCCTTAATTCCTGCTTTTATCAGATAAGGTATGAAGAAACAGCTCGCAGGATGACTTCTTAAGCAGCATCCCAGATACAGGCTCTGCGATTTTGATTCTGCGAAGCATTGCACCTACTTATTGTTGGCTTTACGATACGCCTGCAAAAAGTGCTACTGTGGCTCCACAGCAAGACCTTGAAGGACTTCTGTTACATGCTGCAGCTTGTGTTTCCTTACCCAAGGGGGTTGCATCGCAGTGGTACCGTGTGATACTAAGGCAACTTCTATCTAGTGCAACCTTGACTGAAGAGATACTAAGGATGTTTTTAAAATTATCTAAAGAGTTTGAAGTTTCTTTCAAATAAGATCAATCATATTTCAGTAGAAGCGATGAAGCTTTATAAACAAATAAGCTAAGCAATAGAGAAGATTTTTAAATGTTCAGGAGTCCAGAACCCCTGGTCTACAAGGAGTATGGAGCCTTGGGCCTGAAAAACCCTGGAAAATCACCTACTGAAATTTCAAAGGTCCAGGCAACCCTTGCTTTTGTATTGTATGCTAATAGATGTCTCATTTCTCAAAAGAAAAAACATATATATATTTTCTGGAGCAGTCTCAAAATTTTTGGGGCCCTAAGCATTGACCTGGAAAACTCGGCAGCCTGCTCTTCTTCCTTCCCTGACCACCTTCTACATTATTCCACAGTCTACTATCAACTTTTCCTTCTCCTATTTTTGCTTCAATTTGATTTTCTACGCTTAAATGCTGTAGAAGAAACTATAATTATGATGTAACACACTTGGACAGTTTTTATCATATTTAAAACATTTTAATTCCTGTCATGCTACCTCCTTCCTAAATCTATAATCAAGAATCTATTAATTTTCCTAGAGCCATCAACCTGTTTCTCTATACATGTATAACTCTGTTTTTTTCTCAGCTCTTTCCCTTGTTTTCATTTATTCACTCATACTCCTATCTCTTTTTTCACTTCTCTCCTGTTCGTTTCCTCCCTTTATTCACTCAATCTTTTTATTGGCCCTCTTCATTTACTTAATTTGCACAGAAAGGAAAACAAAAAGGAAAACAGAGTATTTATAACCAGCTACATGTTTTCAGAAAGGAGTAATAAAAGAAAACCTTACGGACATTTCATTATAAACAAATTTGGAAGAAAACTGCATCTGCAGGCCTGTGCAATGCTGAGGTGCAAGATGCAGCTCCAGCTGAGCACACCTTGGCTTCCTGAAGGACCCCTGGGATACATGCAGCCAGTGGTGCTGCCCAGGAGCCCCCCCCCGCCACGAAGATGTACCATCCATGTTGCAGAAAGTGTCTGTTATTATTTTCATCTCACAGATCTTTAAAGCAACAAACTGCACAAGGACAATGAGAAAGCCTGAGCCAGAGCATGAGATCCTAGCACCTTTACCAAACACCAAATTAAAGCTGGGTAGTAAATGGCTCTATCTACCCAGCAAAATTTGTTACATGTTTTGGCAAAACTACCTGGCCTGAAGAGGACTTCATCTGCCAACACATCATAAATCTGCAGATTTTTAGCACCACAGAATGCAGCCCTACCTACACTTAATGAAAAAATGGAAGGACATATTTTACACTTGAATGCACCGATACAGCTTCTGTTGAAGCTAATGGACTACTCACGGTGATAACTGCTGTTCTTCATAATTACAAGCTGTGGTAGCTGGGGACTTGAGCCATGACTCTGCGTTGGTGCAACACCCCACATATATCACATTAAGTGCCATACTTACTGGCACTTTCAGGGATTGTCCATGGTTTAGGCGGGAGCATGAGGCTTTGGGCAGATGATTTACCTTCTCTGTACTTTGTCGCCTACCTGTAAATCCCAGCAGTTTACATTGTCAAAGGTTGAGAATAAAATACACCAAAAATTTTGAGAGAGGACTATTTACCAGTAACTGAATCTTTATTTGTAGCTACTTTACCTATGGTTTTCAATTCCTGAATCCACAGCTCACCTTCCTGAAGCTGAATGTTGTCTTTCCTTCTTTACAACCACAACATATTCAGAAGGCACCTCCCCCCTCTTTGCTTTCCTACCTACTGAAGTAACTATTACCCCGCTGGTACATGTACAAAGAAGGGGTGGGAGGTGTTATCTTTTTTAAAATGGTATTACAAAGGAAACTATATATTTCAGCAAGATGGAAAACATAAACAGTGAACTGAACAAATACAAGAATACATTCAATAGAGAAGATCTCGAACACTGACAATATAAATGAATCTTTTATTAAGAGACAATCTAGGTAATACATTGGGGTTTTTTGTTTGTTTATATATATATATTATATCCTTGTTATCACTTGCTTTCACTAAAATACAAAGTTTTAAAAATATTTTAAAATTTTTAATTTTAAAATAAAAAGCCCTTCCTCTGCTCCCTCAGAAGACCTACTTACAGGTCCCACTGGGGAGACAACAGCAGTGCCTGAAACTGCACGATAACAGCCCTGGCCCTGATCTCCCTTCCACTGAGATGAAGCCCCTGTAGCACCACCAGGTCCAATGGGTTATGCCTCATGTACAAGGTGAGGAGACCACAGAGATGTCTCTGTAGGCAGAAATAGAGATTACTGCAAAGAAACACATCAAGTTACTGGAGATTCGTGAGACTGATCTTGCAGTAAGTCACAGGCCATCTGTCTTTATATACATAAATCTAAGAGATTTTCAAAAAGCAATTACAGCATATAATTAAACCCATTTGCAGACATTACAAGTAAGGCCAGTGGATCTTGTAATCACACTAACACCTCAAAACATGACTTCACTTGGCAGCTCCAGGCTGTCCGCCTCCAGCTGACACCACAAGCAGCAATGACCATCTGAGAAACCCTTCATCACAATATTCACAAAAATTAAGTTAGATCCACTGGTCAGGACTATCTTTTTCCTTACAAAACATATACAAGACAGTCAGAAGGACAATTTACTTAGGCTACTAAGCACTAATATCTGCAATGATTTACTGCAATAGTAGAACAACACTTGAGCATCTTCTCATCTAGGTTACAGCACTGTTTAAAATAGAGCCTGAACAGCATTCACTTCCTTTTGGTTGCAGTGAATAGTTTGAAGGTTGAAATTACATTCTCTGTCGATCACTGGAAGACAGACATAGGGACAGACTATTGAAAAATTTCACAGTGTCCTTTTGGCTGCCTTCCAGTCCCATCTCCAAGTGGCTGCTATTCTATTTAGTGTAACTGGAGTCTACCCTTAGGACGAATATCTTTCTTCCTGACAGTTTTTGTTCTTTTTCAAGGAAGAGAAGCAGCCGCAGCCCAACAAAGACTGCCTCTCCCCAAGCCTCCGCCCGCCTAGGGGCTGAGAAATGGAACAAACAACATGGCCAAAATGCTGCTGCAGACCAGGTTGCAAGCAAGGTTTTCTACAATTTCACTGAAAACGCAGAGGATATAACAGCTGTGGTTAGGATAACCCCATAAACAGAAAATTTTTCCAATTGCAAAAATCTAAAAAGGGAATGCATTCTGAGGAAAACTTGTTCCACTGCTGCAGTATGCAGCAACCAGTCAGAAAATGATACTGCATTGCTAAAAGATTGTAAGCTGTAGCTGATTCTTGTAGAAAACCACAGAAAACCATGCTTTTTTTTTTTTTTTTTTTTTTTTTTTTTTTTTTTTTTACTTACATAGAGACCACAGGCTAAACTGCCTGTCTGGCTGCATGTAAAAGCTTCATTCCAGAACTAAATCCAACCTGCATCAAGTCTTCAAAACAGTAAAACAGTCACACATAAAAGGTTAAATAAATTCTCTGCATGGCTAGTCCTGTGTTAATTGCTATTGCTATTACGTGCTGTTCATACTGACCAGATATTAAAGACATGGCAGCACACAGGTTCAAATGCATGGTTTAAAAGAGCAAGCTAACAATAACATCAATCTGTGTCTAACCTACAGTGCCCTTGGGGCACACACTACACACATAAGGGCAAGTTCTGCTATATGATTGCTCTTCATGGCTACCAGCTGCAAAATTGGACAAGTCTCTGACCAATTCTTGCTGGTTGAGCTACAGGCTCAGCCAGTTACCAATGCTCCTCCCGAACTTTCTTCCCGCTCTGCACTGTAGATGCTTGTGCAGCATCACAGCTCTGGTGCACACGATAAATCTGCACCTTCTGCTTGTTATATCTGCAAGAAGCAAAACCTTAAGGTGTTTAGCAGCTATTTACGCTCCCCAGAATAGCCAGGACTCATTCACATTTACTCTAACTCACATAACTTATCACAATCCCATTACTTTCAGAAAAAAAAAAAAAAAAAAAAAAATCAGTTAAGAGCAATTTGTGCCAGGAGCACAAGCAAAGAACTATTCCATTACAACATGCCTGCACTGATAAGTTAACATCTTTCCCTTAGGAAATGTCAACAGCAACACCACAAAAAACAAACCTATTAGTTTGTCTAAATATTAAGAAGAGCCTGAAACTGTTTCTAAAACATCAAGAAACCCTGTGCAGAGACAGCATGATTTTTTAATTATTATTATTATTTTTTTTTTTTTTTGCAACAACAAATAGTCCTTTGATTAGCCTGGAGGGCAAACGATGGGCAGTCAGCACGGATCTCAGAGACAGAGAGATTCCCTCCTCACAGTATGCAAGGAACATATTAATCGTGCAAAAAGACAGTCTTTAGAGGGAAAGAAGAAAATACACTATCTCTCTTTGGGATAAGAGAAGCAAAAGTGTAAGGATCTGGCCTCTAGAAAAAGAGGGAAATCTAAGGGGATGACTAAAATCTACTTTCCAGTTACTGGCTTACTGATTTTTGTACAATGTGAAGGACTAGGTATATTGCACTTAATATATTGCTTATTTCTTTTACATAGTGTATAACAGTCACAAGAATCTAGTATTGACAGCTATATTAAATAACACCACTTTCTGAACATAAAACAGTCTTGAGATACCTTCCACACTTTATATGTTAACCATTAGTAGGTATTTTTGTATTTTTATTACATATTACACATAATATCATTATTATTTATCATTATCATCACTGTAATGACAAATAGCAGCACTTCACTTGTTACACATTTTTTAATGGCAAATAAAACCATGTAACCTCAGCGGGAAGTCAGTGCTGCAGAACAAACGTGGCACTTCTGTCCTCTACACCTACAAAGCACCACTCGCTTGTACATCCAGGAGCACATGGCCACAGACCCCATCCTTTCCCTCCTCAGAGGGCAGAGAGGATGTAATGCGGAGTTACCAGTTGCTGTTAGCAACCAGGTACCAATAGGACCAGCATTTACAGCTTTCATGGAGTTTTGCTAAGTAGGAAGTGGCTTTATCACACTGGAAATGGAAACCAAGCCACAGCCAGCTTACAGTCCTGTCTTCAAACGTTGTTTACTATCCTGAAAAAATTTGGAAGAGCCAGTCACCTGAAATACTCTAGATAATCCCATATGGTTTCTCCTTGCTCTAGCTAGCAGGAGGCAAGCCCTTTCTGAGTTCCCTTCACTAAGCCCCCATCTTTCTTTTATATCCAGCTCCCCATAGCTTAACAAACAAACCCTGTTGCACCCTGTTCAAGCTATTACCTCTGAGCCTGCCTGGAAAGCGACGAGAGAGGCCATTGGGCCTCCAGCACAGGTTAGGGGATGGATACTTTCATCCCTGCTTCTTCCACTTGAGAGACTGGGAAATGGAATGTCATCTGATTTTTTAACATCAATTAATTACCACAAGGCTGCAATTCTTAGCTCCTTCAGGTTCAATGCTTTGTTTACTATTGCCTTTGTACCTAAGAACAGAACTTAACAGACTATTAATATGCAATTGTGCTTGATACGTTTTAGCAATCTGTCATCTAAAAATTAAAACAAATTCACAGTTAATAATACAATGCGGTTCTTCTGTCAGTATGAGTTTCCATGCTTGCTATATTTTCAATGATTTACAGATTCTCCTTTTTTCTTTCCCAAACAAACATAAGGATGTTTCTCATTGCTAGAACACTTGAGCTGGAAGCTGAAAGCCAGGTTAGATGCTTACTCATTAATTAGTAATTGGGATTTTGCAGGTCAAGTTCTGCCCTGGTGTCAGCTGTCAAGTTATCTTTTATTGCAGTCATGTTAAATACACACCCACACCCCACATTTATAGTCATAAATGTAACTACTTATATCCACGGGAGTTGAAAGGTTGCTGGACAGTAACGGGACAGGTCAAGAACAGGACAGAATCAGGCTCTTCATTTGAATTTGTTCTCATTAAAGGGGACAAGAAATCTGCTCGCTACTCCTCACAGCTGTTAACACCTTACCCAAACAAAACAAAAGCCCATACTCACAACTTTCAGGACCAGCAGATGTGCTCATTAAAATAAAGGGAGTTTTATCTTTTTAAAGAGCAGTGTTGTTTTTTAAATCTGAACATAGGCAATAATCAAGCGATCGATAATCAGTAACACAGGCAATAATCACAGTACAACAAGTTTTCCAGTTGGTACTCAAGTTCATGATGAAATAGTGACTTGGGAGGAAATAGACAGGTAATACTTGCATCATTTTCAGGGGGATCAAATAGATCCTATCTTCTCCCTTTCCTGCCACGAGGTACAGAGATGCTGTATCTCCTCTGGATCCTGCTGACAACATGTATTGCTGAGACAATTTTGGCTATTATCACAGACATGTTCTGCCAGCCCTCTCTGGTATTCCTGTTCTCCTATACACAACAGGTTGTGATGTATTTTATCTGCTTTGTCTCTTCAAATGTAGTTTCCTAAATTTTGGAACTTAAGGAATGTATTTAATTCAAAGGAGGCTTATGGTTTATGAGCATTCATATTTATAAAGTGTTTTGAAGATCAGCTCTTTCATAAATTAGACACACATGAATAGAGAAAAAAAAAAATCCCCCTCATTTGCCACCCCCAAATCTCAAATTCCCACCGAAAGGCTGGTATATGCCCAGAACACAGCCTATATTCCTAGTCAAGCCCATTCCTACCTGTGACCACAGCCAGACTTGAAGTTCCACAAAGACAGCTGGCCGCCGAGAGAACATGGATCTAATGAACAGCGGTCTTGTGTCTAGCTTGCAATCTGTTCCTGCTGTTGACGCAGATATATTTTTGATATAAAGGAGTGAGTCTAGTCCCAAAAGATTACAGGGAGCAAAAAGAGAGCTTACCAGATTCCTGACAACATTTTGAGTCTTTGCATCATTTTACATTGCTGTTTGTGCAACAAGAAAGGTCTGGCAGCTGGACTAGCAGTTCCTTTAAAGAACAAATTTGCATTTGCAGAACTAGGGACGAAATATTAAGTTAGAAGAATTTTGATAAAGGATTGTATTTTTAAAGCAAATCTTCATTTAACAACATTTGACCTCATTATCATACATATAACCTACTCCTCTTGCTCTTTGGAAGGAGATTTATTGACCACTCAGGATTCAGTCACTCCCTTTGAATTAGTAAGTACTTCTTGCAGGGCCCACAGCGAGAGCCCTGAAACATAAGGAGGAAAACAACACTCTTATTCAGAGTAGGAACAGCACAAAAAGTGCTCTCACTTTTCTGAGTGGCTTTTCTTAAAACAGGACAGAACCCCAGAACGGCTAAAGAAAGGTTGTTAAGTGACCAAAAAATGACAGAAAATGTGGGAGAGAGGCACTTGACATTCATGCATATGTTGTGATGCCTTTTATACCAGTGCTGGAGACGCTGGACCTGGAACATTTAAATAGAACGACTGCTTTTGTACACTGACGTCAGTGTAAATCACTACAGCACAGTAAGCTTCACCACGACATCTACAAGAACAATTTCAAGTTCAGCATTATAACTGCACAGCACCACTCAATTCAGACCCCTGCTGCCGCACTGTGTTTTTTACAGGGCTGTATGGATGCAAGCTTAGACAATGAGTATGTATTTCTCTTTCTTCCCAGCTGTGCTGGGTCTGAGAGTTACAAGACCTGCCAGCTCATCTGACCATTCTGCCCCTCATCTCAGCTGTAAAAGATCTTGGGTTAAATCTCTTTTTCCAGAAGAGCTTAGGGTGTGACGACCAGGAGCTGGAACAGAATTAGAACAAAACTGCAAGCTCACATCCAAGCATGGAGTCTGGTACCTTTGTGAATTTGGAAGCTCCTTTCTTCTTCCCTCTTGTTTCCCAAAGTGAACTTTTTCCAAATAAAACCAGGACTTAGAAACACCATTTCCCTCTCTAATTGTGAAGAGTTCTATGAAGCACTGTGTAACATCTGTGAAATCACAAAACTTATTGACTGTTCTTACAGGAAAGTACATTATCTGTAAATTCACAAAGGGAAAAAGCACAAATAAAAGACAAATCCTTGTATTTTATTGAGTTCTATTTGAGGAAAGGTGGTTTTTTGTTTGTTTGTTTGTTTTTCCAAAAATGTTTCCTGTTACTCTGATTAAATCCATTAATTCCCTCTAATGTGAACAGCACTTTGAAGCTCCATTGATCAGCATGATCATTGCTGACTTTTTCACATTAGCTTCTGTGGGCTTAGCATTATTCTTAACTTGATTCTTCAAATGTGCTTCCAGAGGACAAGCCATTACCAAGGATTTTATTATGCACAACCACGTTAAAATTATTTTTCAGCATTTTCCATTGTCTCCTTGGACCTTCTAGAACAACTGGCTGTAGTCAGGTATTTTGAAAACAGAACTCAGACTTTGCACTGCTTTTTGTCACATACACAAATAATACAAAACAGAATCCCATTTTCTCCAAATACAGAAAGAATGGAGTCTTTTATTGACGTTTTAGGTTGAGCAGCAGAATAAAGATCTGTGAGGGAATATCAGTAAGGATACCCAACAGTACTGAGTTCCCTGTTCTTCACCTGCCATCACGAGAACATGCACTTAGGAACCAGCAGTGGTAACCTTCCAAGGGTAACAACAATGCCCTGCATCCTAAGAACTTCCATCCAGTGACAAGGGAACGCATTTGCTGGATCCCTTCAAAATCCTGCAACAGAACAACCTCCAGACTCACGGCCAGTGAGTTTGGCTGTGTGATGAGCAGGCATCTAGTTAAGTCTGTGTCAAAGCAGGTGGGAGTTATATACATCTTTATAAATACTTAATTTTCATTGAGGTTTCCAGTTCACTTCATAGAATACGATTCAGTCAGTGTAGCAACTGCTACAAGAAATTGAGTCATGGGTCAGCAACTGGAGCTGAGTCCACCCTCTACAGAGCAAATGCTATTATGTTTTGACCAGCAATTTAATCAGATCATCAGATTTGGGGGCAATACACCCAAAATCTGATAAAGCAGACTGATGCTGTCCAGAGAGTAGGCTTTGGCTGATAATCCATTTTGGTATCAGTGTACGTCTGGTATGCACTTAGTTCTGCAAGAATAGACTTCCTTGTGTGATTTGGGAGGCTGGAACCCAATGGGTAATGTTATCTTTATGACTTAGACTTGATTTAAATTAAGACCTATTTAGTTCCTTTTTTCCAGCCACTGAAGATACATTTCATAAGCTTTACATCATCTCTGTGTCGAGTAGCAAAGGAGATTTTGGAGCTGCTGGCTGAAGACCCAAACAGCTATGTGCTGATGGGAAAAAGGGTCTAGGTTGCAACCTCTGTTCATTCTGGAGTTACCATATGAACTACTGCCAGGAAACCATACCTCTGCCACCTGTATTCATCTTCAGTGGACTCCCTCTATTTTCCTACAATGGGAAGGAAGATTTACCAAAACTGAGATAAATCTGTTTCTGTTGACTCCACTAGGGGGAAGGAAAAGGGAAAGGGGAAAGGGAAGGGGAAAGGGAAGGGGAACACCACCACCACCACATTCACAAGGATTCTGGACAAAAACACTAACTCCATGTAAACGGGTTTTGGGACCTTCAGTACCAAGTCTCTGTCTCTGCAGTTTTAAAATTATTTCTAAATTTGGGAAAATTGCACCTCTATCCATCAAAGAAACATTTCCAGTAAGTCAGCCAGGACTGCTCTTTCTTCAAGACTGGAATGCTGAAACACAGTACAGCATACGTTCTGTCTCCCACCATCACAACAAGGATAACATTTCCCGTATGTTGTAAAAATACTGGCTATATAGCCTAAGGCTTACATGGAATTAGGACTCCAACAAGACTACTTGTTGCCCTAGAATGAGCACAAGGGTTAAAATGCGAAGGTTTAGGACACATTAACTGTATACCAAGATACAGCATTACTACTAGCAATTCCTAAGAGTGTTGTTATACAAAATTGTTCAGAATTATGGCATGTAATTGTAGACTTGCAGAGCGCTATAGGCATGAAGGTAACTTTGGCAATTACCTGCTCTAACTCCTTGCTGAAAGCAAGGCCAAATTTGAGAACAGATCTAAATATCTAACTAAGTCAGGACAAGACAGGGACTTGTCCAGTCAACTCTTGAGTATCTCCAAGGAAGGACATTGCCAGCAGGTCAAGGCAAGACATTATTTCCCCCTGCTCAACAGCAGGGAGACTGCATCAAAGTACAGGTTCCTGTGCTTTGAGCTCCCCTGTACAAGAAAGACATTGACAAACTGGAGCCAGAAGAACCAGTTTCTCCCATCAGCACCAACTGATTTCCTTCCATACCAGTACCAAATCAGTATCAATTTCTGACCAATCTAGTGGGCACTGTAGCCTTTCTGCCCTTGAACAGTTTGGATTGGAAGGGACCTTAAGGCCCATCTAGTTCCAACCCCCCTGCCATGGGCAGGGACACAGGGAAATTTATGTTCCTTATAGTTCTAGGGAATAACAATGTTTTGGGCCAGAAGTAAAAATGCCATGTCTGAAAATCACTTTCTCGTTGTCCTACTAAAAAATTGATTTTTTGTTAAATTTATATTCCAAGCAGAGCCACTAGATTTAAAAGGTGATGATCCCAAACAATATGCATTTCATATTCCCTTATATTCCCAAATCCTGTCAAAATGTGTATGTTTAGATCTTCCTGAATACTACTTTCAAATACACAAATGCCTTTTATAAAAATGCAGCACAGGGACATACAATTTGCTTCAGTGTCACGGTCCCCTTTGAAATGTCAGAGAACTCTCACCATGAATAACTTGTACCTGTCTCAAGGGGATTTTCACACGTTACAGGAAACAAATCAGCCTTAAGCAATGCCCTTGTGCAACATACGTCATTTTTATTAATTTCTGCACACCTTCAAACTTCTGCTACCTGGCATACTTAATTTATGTGCAACAGCCCCAGTTTTTGTCTCAACATGCTAACACTCAGGTATGTACAAAATGAAACAACTGCATATACCAAATTAACATCGGTTATCATGGTTACATCAGTTTCAACATAATGTTCATTTTCGTTTGGAATATTTTTGAACACCCACTCTGTGAAAAAAAAAAAAAAGTTATATGTAGTATTACTGAAAACACCTATGTATATATATATACAAATTATGCAGCAGCAGCAACAGAAAATGGGGTCTGTAATTAAAATGGGAGATAAAATTATGCCAGCCTAGAGAAGAGAGCAACTTAGAACCCCAAAATTGTGTGGTCCCCTCCTGTTCCCCTCCTTCCTCCCAGCCACCGTGCCTGCACAAGCTCTGATGCTGAACATCAGCCTGTGTAACTCACTTCTGTAGCAAAAGATGTTACTCTCTCGAGCCAGTCTTCTGCTGCTTTCAGGCATCAGATCCACCTGCCACGCAATCACCTTGAAAGCTCTGATGCCTGCTGAAGTGGAAAGTGATGCAGAGGGAGTGGAGCTGAGCAAGAGAGGGAGAAGCCAGTACCTCCCTCCCTTCCTGCCCCTTTTGCCAGAGGTGAGCTGTTACTTTGGCTCCAGATGATTCCTATCTGAAAACTAGCTTCATTTTTTTTAAACTTCCTCTTCCAAATACTTTGGATATTGCATTATATTCTTGTTCTGTTAATTTTTTAAAACACCTCAAAATACATATGAATGGTAAATGACTTAAATTTCCTCATTACGTATTTAAAGCACACATTAAGTGATGTTCTGGAATACAAAGCGTTTCTGAAACAAGGTCACAAACACCAGGAACAAAAACACTCTTGCCCTGAATGAAGCAGAAGACGAGGATTTTTAGAATCACAGCCTGCAAATGTTAAATATCCAGTACTGCTAGCACTCATCAGGCACACAGTAATGACTTCTGAGCACACAAGGCAGTAGATCATTATAAATTTACAGCTAAAAAAGATGAATGAATTAATTACTCTGAGGAAGAAGCAGACTGTGGTTTAGTTATCTACTATTACCATAGACTCAGACAAAAAAACACTTTCCATCTGCAAAAGCTACCAAACATTCTTTGACTAAAGTTGCTTACCTACCCAAAATACCTATTTACCGTATCTTGTGTACAGAAAATAGATACCTGCTTTTCTCCAGATCCTTAACCCATGGGGTGGTGTTAACCCATCAGTTCTTACTAGTCAAGCAGAATTACTAGTCAATCCGTCAGCCCAAACAGGGATGTTTTACCGAACATCCCTGTAGAAAGCAATGTTAGGATCACCAGCTTCTAAACTCTTAATGCTAAATCCATATTTATTTCCGTGCTCCATGCAGCAATTTTACCACTATTGGAATTCTGAAACCAGTACATTTGTCTGCTATGAAAGTACAGCAAGTCTGGCATGTTTGGGTCTGACAAACATACAAAAAAAAATCCATACGCAGCTGTCTGAAGCAGTAATCCATAACTGAAAGTTGCAGGGTACAGGGCTGACTGGTCTCCTGGTGGGATGCATTTTGGATGAAACCTTAAATCAACACCCTGATTGTTTATAGGCTTCCAAGTCCTAACACCATAATTTACAATAACATTGTATTATCTACCTTATAGAGGCATCAATCCAAGTATTATTACGAGTTATTTGAGCTAAACTGATGGTGCAAACTCTTCCTAATGTTTGTGTGGTGAGGAAGCAATACAACTATGTAAATTAAATTGATATATATATGTAACATAAAACATTCGTCTGCCATAAGCAATTCAGAAACTATGAGATCTACAACCTCCTTAACTTTGTTTCAATCATAACGTGAATCCTGACACCACATACATTAGAACAGATATACCTACAGTTTTTGAGATGATTTAAGCATCCTAGAAAGCTACTAGTGAGATGGCATTCACTGATCAGATTATGAATTCAAACACCTTTTCAGAATTTAGCTCTTCCCTGCAGTCCTTTCCTGATACTACATTAATCCCGTTGAGAGGCTTGCACAGAGAGACAGAGGGAGAAATGCAAAGGGTTTCACCCACTGGTTGGGACAAGACTAAAACTAACTCCAATGGGAGCTTACTTCAGTGGTTCTAGGACTTCATCCCTTTTCGAATCCTCATTTTGAACACAGCTGCACAGGAGTTGCTGGGCCTATGAAACAGCAGCGACATGACAGGATGCAGAGAACTACGGGTTAAGAAGTCTGCAGCCATGAGCTTCACACAGCTTGTAGTTAACAGTGTTTCCCTCCTACTAGCACATCGTACTGGGTGAATTAGGTAAACAGATGAGATTTCATTCGGATTTTCAATGTAATTACAAAATAAAATGACAATATTCTGCCAAGTCAACTCTTCTGTGTTCACAGACTACAATAACAGACAAAACAAAAGAGGAAGATGACGGTTAAATTCATGTCCATTATGAATAACAAAGACAGTAGGATTTCATCAAGAGAAAGCTTGATGTAGAAAGCCTGTAGAATGCTTAATTCCTTTTTATCTAGAAGATCATTTATTCTCAATTAATGGCCTTTACTGAACAAACAATCTGCCAAATCCTTTGGTAATAGGCTACAGTCGGTGTTAAGAATATGCACAGAATTTTGGTAAAACACATTAACAATAATAACAATTTCTGTTAAGTCAGTCTCTTCCTATAAAATGGCTTTCAGAAACTTTCACAAGATGTACTTTAGAGAATCTAAAGATGTATGTGAGAAAAAGAAGCCTAAAACCAGTATATATGTATTTTAATATTTATGTATCATTAAGTATGCCAGTTCTTTCATAATCAAATGTCAACACCTGCATTCTTTTATATTAAACATGGTTAGTAGGGCTAAATTTGAATTCTTCACATGAAAATGTTCAGCTCACTAGTTAATTTTTTAAAAAATCATATTAGCTAGACTTAAGTAACTTCCATTATTAAAAGAAGCACATGATTGATTTTTCTGAGATTAAAACTGCGTAGTCATTGCCAGTCACAAAGACCAAACTCTTAGCATTCACATATGCTGTGAATATGTGAGAAAATGTCACAGGACAAGAACTATGGAGCCACAGGCAGATCAAGAGTCTTTTATCTATCTGAAGTGATACTCAAGGGAGTGCTTCTGGTAAATAAGACACAGAGAATGACTTTTTTTTTTTTTTTTTTTTTTTTTCCTAAAGGAAGAGACTACTCACTTTTTCAAATAAACAAATGTTCAGGACGCCAACACAAACTATAAGTAGAAGCCACAGAAAGATGTGCTTTACCACAGGAGCAGTCTTCTTCCTGTAAACTTCAATTAAATACAAACTCTCGTTTAATAAACCAATGCAGAATAATAAACCTATGCAGAAGCTGCTGCCAGAACTGTACGACTGAGAAGAACCCTTATCGGGCAATGAGAAGGGGAAAGCAGGAGGCTCCTACATCCCATGTGACACCCTCCCGAAAGAAATTCAGGAAAACAGGTAATTTTATGGACAAGCCAACCTTCTACCATTACTACCACTGCACTTCCATGCATGAGAGGATACTGACACAGTATTTTCTCCTTTCTACAAAAACTTCTCCAACAAATTAATGGCTATTACAAAGCTTTTCTCATCGTGGTGTTATGAATTTTACCTACAGACTAGAGTAGAAAACAGCAAGGCAGAGATCATCTCATTATATGCTCATCATAAAGCATAATAAGTACCCAAATTTCATTAGTGCTTATCACTGAGCACGAGTGACTGAACAACTGAAACGGGTGGTAGCTGGATGTCCAGGATTTCTATCCTGACATTAAATCCACACGTCACTTTGAAAAGAATTAGATAAAGTTCAAATTTGTATAGTGTAAGTCGGTGCACACTGAGGTAGTTTTGAGATATCTCATTAATTCTACTGCTCATTAGTGGACAGGACAGTGTATTTCCAACACCTTGTGGTCTTCAAAGATTTTGTTAATATTGTAAGTAAAATGAATAAGGATACCAAGGCTCACCTGTTCCCTTTGTCATTGCAACAAGCCTACACTGCAGTTCAAAGCATGTCTGAATTTGCGCTTCTCTTACTGAGAAACAATCCATCACTAGCAGCTAATGATCTTTTTTTGCCCTAATAAATCTACCTTGAAAGGAGTCTACCTGGGGCTTCCTGCTGTTCACAGTTATTAAAACATGAAAGCTGGACTAACTCTGCAGAGGACATTGACAGTTAACTCTGAAGTCAGTTAAATGCCAGCTTTATGAACCAGGAATCAATTCAGACAATGCAACAACACTATATTTATGTTAAAGATTATGCTTGCAGAAGCCCTTTACTCAGTGAGGGGGCCCAGGGTCTCCACTGGCATAAGCCACGCTGCAGAGAGGCAAGGCCCAAAGGGCAGCTCTGGCAGAAGGAAATACGGGTGCCAGGAATGTGAAAAATAACACGCAGCTGTTTCTGATGGCACAGATATGCCCAGGCAAAAATCCAGCTGCTGCAAGACAAGCTTGTATGTGGATCTCCTACAGGCAGACATCATCACAGTATGGGGCATCTTGTTATCCTTTTTGTTGCTGCTGCTTTGCATAACACATGTGAAGGACTGGAAAAAAAACAAACAGCATTTATTTGTAGGTATGTCTGTCGTGAAGCTACAGTTTTGCTCCGCTTGCAAAAGTCATGCTCTCCTTTGAAAGGCAGCATCCAGGTACTGCATTGCCTCCTCACGGTGGAGAGCCCACAAGCTTTATCCCATTCAGTCTCTACAAGAACACAGCCACGTGCTTTCCTACCTTTCTTTCTCATTACCTGAAAGGAGGAGCAGAGCTGTATCGCAGCCCTGTAGCAATAAGCACTGGGCAAAGTGGAGGATACCCAAGCGATAGTAGTGTCAAGTTAATGGTAGTGCCAGTTAAGGCAAAACGAAAATTAGAATCTCTGCATAAATAAAGTTATGTAAATAGGCAAGTGGGTTCAAAAAGAAAACACAGAGCTCAGAAAGTTATATTTACCTGTCAAAGCAAGTAAATGACCACATGAAAGGCAGGCTATGTCTGATTATGTTTAAAGCCTTATGTTTTTCTAAAGAACACAGATTTAGAAATGCTGAAGTCTGCATATCTAAAATACACAATAAGAAAGGTGAGCTATTGAGTCATCACCCATTAGTTTAAAAGAGCAAACAGTTTATTTATAAAGAAACTGACAGGACTCACGGTTGAAGAAGGAGCAGTCTGGTGTATGGAGCTTTGGTTTCATTGTTTTGTCATTTTGTCTTAATCTACTTTTCTTCAGCTCCATTTCTAACTTCAGAAGTATCAAATCTCAAAACTTTCCTGTTTTGGCTTCTCCTGGAGGAAGGAACTATTGTGGCCTTTAGAGCTTGTGGCAAACCCTGCACACACCCTAACAAGATGTGAATCTTTAATGCAATAGTCCTGTCTGCTAAATGAGTGAAACTAAGTGTTGTAACACAAACTGAAGCTGCCCAGCTGTCAAATGTCACAAATGCCAATTTCTTTAGCTCTTTGGAGAATGTCGGGTCCCCAACAATTGGACTAAACATGCTTGAAATTACGAGGAACGCTGTGCTGGGTTTTCACGAAGGAGTGGTAAGCACAGGACACCCATGAGCCTTGTTACTCAGCTTCTCTGCACGATCAGCAGCCTGAGACCATCAGGCTGCTTTAGCCAGATTTCCAGCATCCCAGCTCTGAGTTACAATGCATGCAGAAGAAACTGATGCCTAAATTTCATGACTCCCCCCTGGGATGCCCTATACGCACTGCAGACCTAGCTGCTCTGCTTTATCCCCCTCTCCTAAATAGCTTCCCCTGCATAATCAGGCTTACTCCTTATCTGCAGTCTAGCCCGGTATCCTCTTAACACACACAAGAACACCCATACTGCATCAGGCCGAGGGTCGGACCAGCCTTGCATCCTCTTGGAGAGTGGCCAAGAACAACCCTGAGAGAGAAATGAGCGACGACGGGCAGCAGGACAGAGCCGTCACAGCATGGCGCAGCATCCCCCCACCTGGAGGCCAACCTGCACAACGTGCACTAGGTGATCCTGCCCAGCAGGGGGTTGGACTGGATGATCTTCAGAGGTCCTTCCAACCCCAGCCATTCTGTGACTGTGACTGAGAAACTGCCTACGCACTGCCCCAGGAGCTGCAGGCAAACCTGGGCAATGAGGGAGGAAAGTTCAACGTGCGAAATATTCCTGATGCCTCCTCCCTCTGCACAGGACCGCTGCTCTAATTCAATGTAGAGCGATGAAAGGAAAATCTTCTTAAACAAATTTTAAAATAACAGCAAAGTTCTTAAGACCACAGCTTTCATTACTGTTATTAGAATACTCCCAGATACTTTGGGTTTGGGGTTCCGGAGCTTCCCCTCGTGTCCTTTCCTACATGGTGTCCATATTGATTCATTTCTTTGCCTTTCTTTGTCCTGAGCAGTGGAGGCATCTACCATTGCTCCATAATACCCAGAGAGACAAGATCCCTCTGTTTATAACTAGTTTCTGATAGTAAATGCCAAACTATTTCTCATTTCTCAGGTTAGAAAAAGTTAGGCAAAATGCAATTATTTGCCAAAAGGTAAATAACCTTTTGATGGCAACTTCTGTTCTTGAAACTACTCTCACAAATAGCTTTTTTGCTCTTATGATGCATCTGTTGCATTTATTTCTCCCCTTCCCATGAGATTCCCCCATCTGCTGTAGACATTTCAAATGGCATCTGATAATTCATGCTAAGAAAACAGCCTTATCTATTCCAGTCTTCAGATTCACTTTTTCATAAACATCAGCAAGAATAGAGAAAGATACTAGGAAATCAAACCCATAATTCTGTGTTCAGAAAATAACAAACAAACAAAATGTGGCTTTGGGGATGTGCAAAGGTTTCGTCTGAGTTCGCATGAGGATATGCATTTAAAGAAAGATGAATAGAAGGAGCTGCCCAATCACTCATCATACAATGGAACAAAAGAGTTCACCATGATAAGGCTTGAGTCACTGGTGTTGTTCTTTTATTGTGGTTATTTAATGCAAGGAATATCTGAGAGTTATATTAAAGATGGGGGATGAAATAAGGACTGAAGCAAAGACTGTGGACATCCCTAGCCCCTCATGTTCCCATCCATTTCCTCTGGAAGCAAAGTTGAGTGAATAATAAAACAGGTTTTTTATATTGGTTAAAATGGATAAAAGGGCAGAATTCATGCTATATTTTGAGTCCATAAAAATGTTACAGTGAATAAGGCATATACTGTAAGACATAACACGTCCTGTACGTGGTCATCTCAGAGCGTGCAGGGCTGGCTGTTTTCACTTTGCTATATTGCAGGCAGAACAATGAACCAGACACCAAGCATTAACCAAAATTAATTATGCAGCATATCTATTGGTAAATGAATAATCCCTGCTCTTCAGCATTGTTCTTTTCATAAAGAGCTATCCTTCTGGACAGTCTGAAGAGAAATGAGTGAATTTTCTTCCCTGTAACCAGGAAACCAGGAAACGGAGCTAAATTTTCCATCTAATAAATTCAATTTTAACAGCTGGAATTTTAGACTAGCTACCTAGTTATAGAAGATTTGCTGTAAAAATTTATATCTGTATTAAGAATGATTTTTTGGATATTATAAGCTTGGAAATTGTTACAGAAATTACAAATAAAAAATAATTACCTTTGGTAAGCCAGCTTCCAGTGTTCTTCTGATAATTGCAATTAGGGATCTAATGAAATCCACCATATCAGATTAGTTTCACAATCCCTACCTCTGACCTGTACTACCATGACATCTTCCAACAAGTATGGAACGAATGGATTTGTTCGACAGACTAATTTTATAGTCTTCCCTTCAGACTGATTTTCATGTACTTTCTAGCAAAATATAAGAAAATATTTTCCAATTAATTGAAAGTCATTTAGTGATCTCACCAAATTACTCCTCAATGAGTCTGGAGCAGATACACTTTCTTTTTCCCAAGTGCCTTTGATTTCTACTCTGCATGCAGAGACATGCACTTAATTAAAACTTTCCATCGAAGAGGTATTAGCTAGACACACGAGGATACCAAGTTGCTCTTAGGCTTTCTGCCAGAAAGCCAGCAGTGCTGATGTTTTCCTTCATTTACTTTATAGTGTCAGCAAAACAGGAAATTTATGACCACATAAATACGGAGCCAACAACCTATGAGCACTATCTGCAGCAGCACAGAGCAGACACAGCCACTTAGCTGGTCCTGTTCCCTCGGACCAGTCCATGTTGCTGAATGCAGGATGAGAGCATGCTTTACCAAGTGGCTTCTAGAACACCATAATAAAATAAATCACTAATACGAGCGTTTAAAAAGGTGTCAGGGAGCAGCATGAACAAATCCCATTAGCAGACAAAAGGATTTGTGCGGATATCTACTATTCACCACTTTGAAAATTTAACCCCAGGGCTTTACACGTACAAGCAGGATGTAGACATATCACATTATGAAACGAGGTTTGGTTTTTATCAGGATGTCTGGATTTTTGTTAGGAAATAAAGATACAGAGAAAAAAGCAAAAGCATCTCATACAGTGCTATGATTATGGGCAGGAAAAAGGCATCCGAAGAAAGGTGAACATCTAAGAAATTGTGTAATTGCCAGGACCGTTTGAAAAAGTCTTTAAGACACCATTATATTATACCAGTTCTGCTTTGGAAGACTAATGCTTTGGGTAGATAACTGGCAAAAAACACCCAAGAGAAGAAGCACTCTTAACTACCAGTGTAGCTACTCCTACATGTGAAAAATACAGCAGAGTCTAGATGATGCCCCTTATCTCTCTTAGGTGCTGATCATCATATGTGTAGCTTTCACATTTAAGTTGAAATTAAACACGAGCAGTTTTAAATGGAGACTAGGTTTCATGCACAGCAGCACTGATAATCCTCTAACCTACAGATTTAATTTCCTGAAAATGAGAGAAATCCTACAGTTATTTTTACAGCCAGAATCTAAGTGGAGCAGTCCTAATAAGACTGGAAAGACAGCAAGAGCTGGAAATATCTGAAGGGCAGAGGCCCAAGTTCACTGTAAAATCTGAGCATGAGAAAAAAATTATATGAGAAATATATTCTTGCTTTCCTGTGCAAGGAAAGGACTGAATGGGGGCATAAGTACCTCTTTCCTTGTGGTTATTTAATTCAAATAGTATCTTAAGAGTTATACATACACACACTTTGTACAGCATTTTTTAGGAAATTCAAGTAAAATCCTTACTTTTGCAACAGCAACAGAATTCTACTGACTTTATAAACGCCAAGGTTTTGCTCTTTAGCAGAGGTACAATAAACAGAGGTATAATGGCTATAGTGGTACATCCCTGTACACTGAAGTGCCCAGCCACATATACTACATGTCTTAAAGGTCTTGCTCAGAACTTCTTTGCCTCCTAAATCTTCTAAAGCATAAGAGAACTGAAATCACAACAAGAAAGGTGTCTGCAGTTTTGTTCATAAATTAATTGCAGGAGAATTGCATTAATTCACTTCACTAGATAAGTGAATAAGCAAGCACGCTGGCATTCCAATAAAAAAGGGCAAAAAAAGCGGTTACTAAAATGTTAGGTTCACTTGTAATTTCAAGTGTCAGCCACTTCTGAAGAATAAACTCATAATATTGACATTATAACTGAAGTGCAAGTGTAATCCTGTAATTATAGAATATGCAGGCAGTACTCAGACACTCTCACAAAAACTCCAAGATATATCAAAGAAATTCAACAGGAGAATTAAATAATTCTGAGTATTACAGCTACTGCATAAAGTCAATGTAGAAATGATTTACTGTGGCAAAAAGATACACGTGAAGTTGGTTGGCTAACTCGTGTATGTCTTTGAAAGGCTCCAGACAAGGCAAGGCAAAGTCTTATGATAACAGACTTCTGTAAAAATATAACTGAGAAAAAGTTAACTATTTAAGATTAAAGACTTAATCTTCTTTTGTATTTTCATTTGTAAAACAGATTATATCCAAATATTCATAAACATTTTATAATTAGAGTTGCCATTCTTTAATTTTAAAAGCTGCTAAAAATAGCTTTTTTTTTGGGTGATTTTATTTGTACATATAGGAAACCAAAGATTTTGTTGGAGTTTAAGCTCCGTGAACACTGATTGAACTTCTTGCATTGTACTGGGTTTGGCTGGGATAGAGTTTATTTTCTTCACGGCAGTCCGTATGGTGCTATCTTTTGGATTTGTGATTAAAACACTGTTGATAACACATCAATGTTTTGGTGTTGCTGAACAGTGCTTGCACAGCATCAAGGCTTTCTCTTTTTCTCACTCTGCCCTTCCTTCCTCAACAAATAGCCTGGAGGTGAGCAAAGAACTGGAAGGACACAGCCAGGACAGCTGACCCAAACTGACCAAAGGGATACTCCAAACCCAAGTAACGCTGTGCTCAGCAGTAAAAGTCAACAGAAAGGAGAAGGAAGTGGGGACATTCGTGGTTATGGAATTTGTCTTCCTAAGTAATATGCTGAGGCCATGCTTTCCAGAAACTGGTAAACATCTGCCTGCCAGTGGGAAGAAGTGAATGAGTTTCTTGTGCATACTTTTGTTTCACTTGTTAAGCTGTCTTTATCTCAGTCCTCGAGTCCTCTCTCCTTCCTTCTCTTTTTCCCCCCCGTACAATGGAAAAGCGGAATGAGCAAGCGTCTGTGCAGTTGGTTGGCTGAGCTCAGCCTACCACATACATGTGTAAACTCTTCTGAAACATTTTTTGTGGATCCACTGTAAATCCATTTTTTTTTTTCATCTAACTACTTCATTACCTAAACATTGCTACTTTGGGTTTTAGTTTCATGATTATCACAGAAAACAGGTAAGATCAAAACTCAGTTCAGAAAAGTGAGACTAAAGGAAAGCTAACAAAGTACACGTTTTCAAGAACTGCATGTTTAAAGCAGGTACCACATTACAGAGACCCAAGTCCTGGATGGACTCACATGGAGTTCATTAAGAATTCTGGTGAAATTAGTCCAAATGTGTGAGCTGAGTGCAAGAGGCAGAAGATGCACAGCAGATGCTCAGACAAGGTAGAGACAGAAAACAGGAAACTGAGAAGAAAGCTATCACAGAAAGTAGCGCGTGTCAAATAAATGCAACGGAAAGAAGAAAACTAAGCAGATAAAAGATTTGAAAGAGGAAACACTGCTTATGGTTAAGTTCTGGAGCTACAAACATACAAAGTTGTCAAGAAATACAGTTTGGCCCCTTACATCCTAGATCAGTTGGCACTGGGTTAGTGTAAACACTGAAGGTGAAGAAAAGTCTTCCCCTACCACTACCTGATGTGAGCAAGCAACCATTCATAATGGCTTCAACCTGCTCAGTTTCATTTCTGCTCCTTCTTCTTTATCCCCAGCTAGAACAAATGCTGCTGAGAAAAGCTGTGAGCTAACGGAAGAGAGAGACACACTCCATGCTGGAAGGATGAATTCTGCAGCGGAGAAGCCATATTTATATACATGCACTGAAGGCTTGCATTACCCCATCTGGAGTGTTATGTGATATAGTAAGCATAGTAAACATTAATAAATGTTAAGCATAGCAAAGGCTAGATATGATGGCTAGATATGCAAACGAGATAAAACTTGAAAACAAAAAAACAGTCAATATAGGACGTCTCCCATTCTGTTGCCCTATATACATCTGTATCCTAGACTGTATTTGCTCTGGTTAAATTAGAAACCAAGTCTCTCAGCTGCCATATCATTTTCCATTATTCAGCCTCCAAGCCTCGAAGCAATAAAACAGTGCAAAACATTGGAGGTTGATATTTGGGAAAATGGTAGTAAACTTAAAAAGACTCCATGTCAATAGACATTTGCAATCCATTTCTGTAACAACTTTTAGCAGTAACAAAGTTTATTCTGTAACAGAGCAGAAGAAGTAAAGCATGCTATAGCTTTATTCAAGTAATGTCACTTTCAATTAAAAATAAAAAGGGCATGTGAATTTAGGCCAAACCAGATAATTACTTCCGTACACTTAAAAATCCCAAAGAAAAGAACTGTCTGACACCTACTCTTTGGCAAAACCTCTCTCCAGAGCTAACTGGCCATCCACTGCTGTGTTTAGAACCTGCTAAAGGTATCAGAACAAACACAACAGTGATCAAAGACTAATGCCAATAGAAAAACATGGACAGAATTTAGAAAATATACGCAAACACTGCCTTTCTCTAGGTCATCTTTGGACAGGACAAAATAATTAGCCAAGGGGAAAAAAAGAAATAGGCTTCTATTATCTTGAAAACACTACATGCAGATCTTATCGGAAGCTCACAAGTGACCACTGTTTCCTTGACTTTCTAACCAGAACACCAGATACAAGAATACAGAGTCGGTAACTGATGACAGTGACTAAAAAGCTGATATGTCTTTCCAAATATCTTCATCATTATTTGATTTTTACAGCGTAAGGTTTTCCAAACTGAAGAATGTGTATAACCATAGGTTACAGTACCCCTGAAAATCATGATGCCAGTTTTAGGTTGACAGTCAGCCAATGTCTACTGCAAATCCCGAGTGTGTAATAATTTGGGGCCTCCCTCTTTGCAGAGCAAATTTCATTTCTGTCACACAAAAGGTACATTCCTACAAAATAAAAATACCCTTCCTAGAGCCCTTCACTTACTTTTCCCTTCCACAGGAAGATGGTGGTATTGGCAGTCGCTCTTGCAAGACTGAAATGCGTACACAACATGAATAATATATTACATCAGAAACTCACTAGTATGCATATTGACCTCTGCTATTTCCATGCTGGTGACTACCGCAGATATAATTAATTTGAGAAAAATTACCACAATAGAGAAAAAGATGAGTGCAGAATATAAAACAACACAGGAAAATCATAACAGTTCAGCATTTAAAAGCATGGGACCAGATCTCAAATTAAACTGAAATCAAGAGGAATGCACCTCTCAATTGGCACCATCAGTTCACATTGACAACATAGCTTCTTACGAAGCAGCTGAGAAATATCTTCCTCACACAAATTTTATCAAAGTTCTTCTGATAGGACAGTTACTTTTATCGACTTCATTATTCTGTCAGTTCAACATGGTCTACTAACTAAATATAAAGTTACATGTAAAATCATAAAAAGGTAAAAATAAAAGGGACCTGAGCCACTACAATACACCTAACAATTTCGAACAGTCTGGTGGCAAGGGATAGTTCAGTCTCTGAGTCAGAGTGATGTGATTTTGTTAAATGCTTTGTAAAGATTATAATCGGTGGTGTATTATTAGAACTAATTCAAAATCTATTTTAGAAGAAAATAAACCTTCAATCATCTTTTCCTACAGAAAATCTACTTAGTTCTTAATTAAGTTTCCAAGTAAATACCTTTGTTTTTAGGAAGAGAATTAACATATCAAACTAAGATTTTCAAAAATTCTCAATAATTTGGGGCAGTCTATTTGCATGAGCTTCTAACCTTTAAAAGTGATCAATGAAAACTCAAGATTTTCTTATTCACAATTAACAGTCATCTATGAAAAATAAATTCAAAGTGCACTGCAATTCTGAGAACAAAATATCTGACAAGTACTCAACCACTGCCTAATAAAAATATGATACCAATCTCAAGAATATTTGACATCATTTCCCAGTTTGCACATAGGAGCCTTTTATTAGGGGCTGCCTTTTTCACTGCTGGAAGAAGGAAACCCTTTATGTGGTTAAAAACATTCTGAGTAAAGTGAGAAATAGCAAAACATAGTACATTAAACAGGCAGAGAACTTCTGTTCCTCAGATCATAAAAACTCTTGTTTGCAGACATGAAATAGAATTTTGCATATTTTTTTTTTGTATTATTCCATAAGAGAAATTTTCATTTGCATAGTAATTGGGATTCAATCTGTGAGAAAAAAAAAAAAAAAGATAATCAAATTTCAGGGCTACCAATTAGACAATTCTGCCATTTCCTTATAATGCTGAAGAAAGAGACAATCCTGAGATAAAAGAAAAAAAATAAAATATTTAGATCAGTCCTGAAGGAGTTCTTATACACTGGAAAAGATTGCCCATGGAAGTGGTGGAGTCACCATTCCTGGAGGTGTTTAAGGAAAGGGTACATGTGGTACTTTGGGACATGATTTAGTGGACAATACTGGTGGGAGGGGGTCAATTGGACCACATATCTTAGAGGTCTTTTCCAACCTTAATGATCCTATGATTCTATGATTCTAGGTTAGTATTAACCTAGTGCATAACCAGTGGCAAAAATAGCTAAGCCAGCTCAACTATAATATAATTCATTTCACTTAGCAGAATGTCTTTTTTTAACTTGAGAGTTAATACTCTGCAGTGCCAAACAATCAAAAGCAGAAATCTTCAAGTGGGAAGTTCACAATTCTGTTACTGTACCCTCAGCAAGTTACCTCAAACACAACATGCTCCCAAAACAACATACTCTGTATTCACTCAAATAAGATCAAAGCTGCCCTTCCTGAAGTTACCCTAAAAATATCTTTCATTTGCAGATCATATTCAAGGTAACAGAGTCCAGAACCGGAAGCCAGTACCACCTCAGACAGACACGAAGTAGCAGGTTGAATTTGCTGCCTTGTGAGCAGCAGTGCCCATGCTCACAGGTGCGCCGGGGACCAGACGTCCCAGGCAACCCACGGCCAGGGCCCTGACTCAGGCAGGGCTGCAGCTCACTCTGAAGCTGGAGTGGAAGCTGAAGCCTCAGAAAACCAAGCTCCTCTTTGCCACCCCTAATTCCTGCAGGCATGCAAGGTGCTACTTCATACATGCTTCTTCTTGGCAGCAAGCCAGCCTCCCCTCTTTCCAACAGTTCAGAAAAGGTGAGATATTTCTATGGGTACAAGATGAAAGGTCCTCTGCTGCTGCACAGCTTTCACTAGGCTGCCATGCTACAGGGGAACAAATGTCAAAACCCTTCACTAGCAGAGATGCAAACAAGCTTGTACAAAAGAACTTAAAGCCTTCCAATGAGCATAAAAATCAGGGAGTTCACACAGAGGGTGAATGACCTACAGTATGTCTGTTCTGTGGAAAAACTGGACTTGCCTGTGGAAGACCCATAGATGCAGAAAATAACTTAGAAAGGTGGCTCAGTGTGCCACCACAGCTTGGGCTGCAGGAATCATGCAGAAAGCAAGGCCATGCTGTCTGCTTATGAATACAGGAGCAGAACTACACCACCTGAGGCCGAAAAGAAGCACGCAAAGAGTGCCGGAAGTAGACAACAGTGATTCAAAACTGTTGATTTTTGAGACATTTGGGATACAACACAAAATCACGCTGAATAAGAGATGGAGGTTATCTTGTATTCAGTATGGACTCCTGAAAACGGCAGAAAATAATGTATCTGAAATCAGTACTTTGTGATCCCAGTATTATTTCTCTACCTAGAAAACAGGAGGGATGCCCTCCAGCACTAGCCCCCCAGTGTCTTCTCTGGCAGCCTTGCCGTGACCCATAATGGCATGGGGGTGTTGCTTGCCTGTGTGCTACATGGCCTTTATGCCACGTACTTGACAATTAAAGCAGACCAGATTTGTACAGCAAAGAAAAACCTACCAATATAATAGAAAAAAATATATATCCAGCTCACGTATTTTGTATAACAATACATTTAGAACAGGTAAACTTTAAGGTTAGAGTCCCATCTTCTATACTATTGTTTTGGAGATGAAAAGCGTAATGAAGGTAAGAACTGACCTCCTGGTGCCAAACATGACGGGGGGGAAGCGTGATTCACATTTATGAATTCACTTCTCTGCACAGGCTGTTTCTGTTGACCTGGATGAGAAGAAAGAGATTTTTAGACCAAGCAGTTCAGGACCTTGATTTTAAAATCCTGAACATTAGTAAATACCTTCCAGTGCAGCTTCATAGAATACCTGGCAATTTTACAGAAACGTAAAAATAGATTAGTAAAACAAACACAAAACAATGTAGATATTAATAACAAAACAAAAAGATAAAGGTTAAGAAACCTAAGAACAACTCCTACTGGTATGGCTTAAACCTAGCTGTTAGGGCAGTTACTGAACAAATGACTTAGGTATAATGCTATTTTATAGAGCAACATCTAAAAGCCCACATCTCTGAAAGGGGAATTCATCTGCCTAAGTGAAATTCAGGTGCCTTAAATCAACTAAACAAGGCCATCATGAATTGCTGGTCTGAACATGGACATACAAATTTACATCTAAATTGCATTTTGGTACTTAGTTTGTTGTACATTAGTCACTTTTTTTTTTTTTTTTTTTTTTTTTTTTTTTTCCCCAGAAAGAAACCATTAATATGAATAAGAAATTTCCGGGAGTGGGATGAGCATGAATTTCAAGAAATTCTATTATTTGAACAAAAAGTATTTCCGACTTTTATATATATATATATATAAATTTTAAAACATTAAAATATTATAGACTAAAACAATTATTCAGGTTGGAAGGAACTGCCTAGTCCAACCCTCAGCTCAGATCAGGTCTAATCACATCAGGTTGCTCAGGGATATTTCCAGCTGAGTCCTGGATACCTCCACGACCTCTCTGGGCAACGAGTTCCAGTACTTCACCATCATCATTATATAAACATTTTTGCTAATACCTAATGAGAATTTTCCATATTACAACTTGTGTCCACTGCCTCTTATCCTGTCACTGTGAACCTGCAAGAAAAGTCTGGCTCCATCTCCTCTATATCCACCACTCAGGTATTTGTTCATGGCACTGAGGTCTCTCCACAATCTCTTCCTAAGGCTGAGCTGATCCAGCTCTCTCAGCCTCACCTTGTACGCCATGTGCTGCAGCCCCTGACCACCTTGTTTGGTCTCCATATGTCGACACCCTTCCTGTAGTGGGGAGCCCAGAACTGGACACAGTACTGCATAGTTAGTCTTGTAAATACCAAAGGGAGAGGAAGGATCATTTCCCTGACCCGCTGCCTGCACTCTTACTCATGCAGCTGTCTTTGCTGTAAGGGCACACTGCTGGCTCATGCTCAAATCGCTGTTCCCCAGGACTCACCGATCCCTTTCTGCAGCACTGCTTCCCAGACAGCCGGCTCCCAGTCCGTCCTGTTATTCCATCCCACAGGCAAGACCTTGCATGTGCTTTTGCTGAACTTTGTGATGTTCCTGTCAGCCTGTTTCTCCCAGATCTCCAGGTAGCAGCACTGCCTCCCGCCCACTGCTGCCCAGCTGTCCACAAACTTGCTGAGATTGCACTCTGTCCCCTCACTGATGTCATTAAGACACCAAGCAGTATCAGTATCAGTACTGAACCCCAAGGGGCCACACCAGTTACTAGCTGGGTGTGATGTTTGCTGTTTTCCCCCAGCTGCCATGACTTGTCCAAGACGAGAGAGCAGCCTCTTTCAGCACCCTCAAACACATCCCATCTGGTCCCATGCACTTATGTACATTCAAGTGGGTTACGTGATCCCTTGCTGTCTTCCTCTCCTGCAGATACTGCTTCCCTCCCACAGACTCTGCTAGAAGGCCAAGGGAGTTGGGAGGCCTGAGGACAATTCTCTGCAGTGAAATCTGAAGCAAAAAAGGCATTGAGTACTTCAGCTTTTTTTTTTTTTTTTTCCATATGGCCACACTAAGCAATGGGCCCACGCTCTCCTTGCCTTTCCTTCTGCTGCTGATGTACTTACAGAAACCTTTCTTCTTGCCCTTAACCTCCTCTGCTAGTTTCAATTCCAGCTGAGCACTAGCTTTCCTGACTGTGTTGCTACGTGTTCCTACATATCTCAAATTCCTCCCAAGCAGCCTGCCCCCACTTACACCCTGTGACCTTCCTTTTTGCTTTTCTGTTTGAGCTCCTTCCCCCAGATCACGCCTCCTCCTGACCTGCCCATCTTATCTCCAGCCCGTGTCCTGTGCCCACCCTGAGGGCTATCCCACCATTTACCTAGAGTCCCAGTAGGGTCACATCACATCATTTTGATGATACTGACACCTCTCTGCCCTACTCCCAAACATGCAATTCAAAGCACAATTCCGTAACTTGCAAAATAAAAAGTTCTATCCTAGCTTAGCTGATTTTCTTAATGTAAATGTGCAATCTAAATACAAAAAAATGTTAATCAGAACGAAACTGTGATTACATGATCTTGACTGACAGGAGGATTTTTGGCTACATATTCTGTCCTGAATTTTTAAGATGCTCGAGAGGACTTTACAGCTCCATGTCACACCAGAAAAAAATGATATCAAGTAAAATATTTTGTTATTTCCAGGAGAGAAAGTGGTATTTTAAAAGCACCATATTTCATTATGGATTTGGACAGTGACATTTTTATCTCAACAATTTTATCAATTGCTCTTAAAGCACTTCCTTTTTCTTCTTTTTTTTTTTTTTTTGGCTTTTTGCTTTATATTGGTGTGGCTCATTATTCACTTTTACAGCTGCAAAGAAGAGATGAAGGGAACCTCCCTCTTCCTATCCATGCCCTCATTTCAGAATCACAGCCTTACAGCTGGGTTAGTGGCATGAGCATCATCAGCCTAAAGTACATTTTCCTTCCCACGCAGTTCTCCTTGCCACTCGCTGCCATCAGTCACTTCACATTGAGAGCACAACAAACACTTGCTTGAAGTTAGCTGTCTTGATTGGGAATTACAAAAACCCCTAAGAAAGCCAAATGGCCAACTCCCATTGAAAAATCAATGGCATGTGCATGCCTTGGGAAATCACATTCCAGTTCCCTATTTACAATCCTAGTTAGCCTGCGAGATACATACCTCAGAGACTGAATATGGCTGAGACTAAGGACTGCAACTCAACCTCTGCCCTAGTGCACACAATTATCTCAAGCCTACATCTGTAAGTGCACTTCAGAGAGCTTAGTCAGGGGTTCCTTTTCTCTTAGAAGCAGAAAAGTTCAGGTTCCTTAATTTAATTTTCAATAGTAATTAGGTCAGTACCTGGAAGTCCAGGTCCTATATGAAAAAATGACAGAGTCACTTATGATCCCAGGAGCATCAGTGGAGCTTTGACACTTAACATTTTTACCCCAGTTTATTCAGTCACTTGATGATCATCTCTATTTCCACAAAAGAGCACCACTCACAAGTATTTCTTGTATTTTAGGCACTTTACATTAGAAAGTAGGACTGCCTCTGTGTTGATAAGAACTTTAACTGAAGGGCTCTGATGCCTTCTGGCTCTTCTTGGATATAAATAATAATGCTAGTGATGACATAAGGAACTGAAGTTTCTCAGAAGACAGGACAAGCTATTCGAAGAAAACCATCAGGTTTTAAATTGCCAAGTAGATAAAGTACCCTCCCTTGAAGGTGACTGGTACAAAAGTCAGAAGAACAAGGTGTTGGATGTGTTGACACCTATCTCAGCAGATACTTTGCTGGCAGCATCACCTTCCTTTTCCCTGAGGCACAATTATCTACTTTTAGGAAAGCAAGACTGATACGGTTACCAAATACATTAAACAAATCATTAATTCAGATTTTGGACATTTGATTTGTCCAATTTTGGACATCTTTGGGAAGTTGCAACCAGGTTCTTCACAGTGGTGTTTGGTGGGAGTATGAGAGACAATTGGTGCAAACTGAAATGAGATGCTTTTTACCACAAGCACGGCTGAGCAGTGGGCCGCTTTGCCCACAGAAGTCGTACAGCCATGCTCCATCGAGGTTCTCAAAACCTTTCTGAACAAAGTCCCAAGCAACAAAGTCCCTGATCTCACAGCTGACCTTGCTTTGAGAGGAATTATCCTGTGAACCCATGAGTCCATGTATAAAGACAGAAAATAAGAAAAAAAAAAAGGAGATGTGAAGGATGGCTGAAATTGGAATAATTAAACTAAGATGCAGGTACATGTATGATGACAGGATGACTGCTGACTATTTGTAAGGAAATAACATGAGGAGAACAGTTAGTTTATTTTCTGAAAAAGAAAAGTTACAAGAACAACTATATTAATTATTATCAGAAGAGACAAAATCCTGTATATTTATATACAGGACTGAAAGCAGCAATCAGGAACAAAATATATCAAAATATAAACATGATTTAGATGAGTTGAAGGATATTGAAAGCTAGGAGAAGATAGTAAGTATGTGAGGCATAACCTGAGAAATAAAAGGCACAGTAAATCTTGAAAAGTAAAAGCAGAACAAAACATCTTCCCTAGGAAATGGGAATTACTGAGTTGCAAAATAGTAACTGAATCCAAGGAAGATTCTAAGAACTGTTACCTTTGAAATAAAAATAACTGCACATAAAGGGAAAAGACCTTGAAGTTGCATAGAATTTTATCATGTCAAATGAAAAAGCATGAAGAATGGAAAGGGAGTGACTCCTACACCTATAGAATTGTGGTTACCTAGATAATAAAAGAAGTTTATTAGGAGCATGACAATTCTACAGAATTTTTGCAGAAGCAAAAAGATGGAGAATAAAAATATTAAAAGAAAAAAAAAAAAAAAGAGACAGAGAGAGAGACAGAGAGAACTCTGGTTCAGTACTTGGGCAAGTAAAAATGAGCGTGGATTTACACAGAACAGGTCATGCTTACTTAAATTCCTATATGATGAAATGGCCATTAGAGCTAATGGGGATGAAACAATTTCTGCACTTCAGGAAAGCTTTACTCCACAACCAACCATTTCAAAATGACATCAAATAATTTCATCAAACCTTTACCAAACAGGCAAGGCATTAATTCATTCTGTGTGTGTGTAATTTTAACTGTTCAAGAAAGCATGCTTTAAAATTCTAAGTTTTAGTTTGGCAGCTTTTGTAGCTAATTCATTAGTGGCTCCTTAGGCAACTAAATGATAAATGAAAACAAATGAGCCAATAAAATGAAGTCCTATTCAAATGGAGACAAAGTTACTAACATAAAGACTGATTTATTTGGAATTTAAATGAAATCTTCAACAGCAATTCTTATGCTATGTAAAATAAACCCAACTGCCTTCTGTTGTCGATCAAAGGTCAGTTCACGACAAAGAGTTTAAGAAATAATTCATTTTGCCTATCGTAAATTATGAGGGCAACCAGCATTATGGCCATTCAGAAGTATTAATTCTGTATTTTTTGCATTAACATGTTTCTTTGGATATCTGAAGGGAATGGATTTTAGACATTTATAAATTAACTGCCTATGTTTGACTATGGTGATTATTTCATCTGTCAAGAGTCTGCTACAGCACTCATATAGTTGCCAAAGATCTAATACTATTGTCTGTTAAGATTACATTTGTAATCCTGTTAATTTAATCTTCTTACACTTCCAGTTTTTTCTTTACAAATTAATTAAATTATGACTACTGGATGCTTTGCACTTGAATCATACAGTTTCCATGACAGATGTTTCCTTCTTCCAAAATGACGTTAAACATTTCTGGTCTTAAGACAAGGAAAACAAAACAGAATTACCAGTTTGCCTCTTCATCTCAGTGACAGTTCGGGTGATCTCATCAGATAATTTTTCTTTCATCCTTTGTTTTTAAACCCCCATCTTTCATTCTTTAAAATAACAATACAATCCCCTAAGTCTGACAGTATTTTTTTTTCTTTTCCTTTCCTACACTGTATATAATACCACATACGGATCTTTTTCATTTCTTAGCTAAAGGTAGCTCAAAATATGCATAGTCTATACAATGCTGCGATGTATCTGTGCTCTATCACTCATTCTCCATTAGATCATCCACCTTTGTCTGCAGGTGACTCAAGGCAAATCCTAACTACTGTAGTAGGAGAGAAAAAAAAATCTTAGCATGTTGTCTGTGAGCATGCTAAAGGAATGTAGTGATTTTTAAATAAGGCAGATAAAAACAAACATTTATCCTGGGCATTTAGCCCTCCTTCACCTTGAAGACAGTACACACAGCTTACTTTCCTATGATTTCAGAATAATGGGACATTCCTCTTTATGATCTAGATCATCTTCAAATCTGAGTTCCTCAAAAATCTGAGGGGGAAAAAACATGTCTGTTTCTCCTTCTCTAGGCACACTTGCTGGATTATCAATTATTTATTTTTAATTAAGAAGTGAATGTGCCTATGAACAGAAAACAGCATGCATGCAGAGAAGACTCACATAGAGTAAGCAAGACTGAACAGCATTTCGTTATTTTTCCTTTATTCACAAAGAGTTATGAAGCTTGCAGAAGTTAAAAAAAAAATCAGAATGAGAAACAACTTAATAGGGTAAAAGAAAAACTTTCCCAAAGCTCACCTACAGTCAATGAACATTAATGATTAAACTGAATCTGCTGAGACACGAATGTTGGATGCATTTACACCTGCTATGAGATGTGAAGATGGTGCTATTTATCTACCCCAAAAAATCAAGAATATCCCAGATAGACATGAGAGAGTAAGGAACATTTTGTTCATTAAGCTGAAGTAACTAGCATCACTTGCAGCAGGCAGGCTGCTGCTTTCAGATACAGCTTGATAACTTATTTGCTCGAGAGGCAAATTAAGTCTTTTTCTCTTTCGGCCCATCCTGGTTTTTAACTCCTTTCCCTCAGCTTGCTGTCCTTTTAATTGCACAAACGCAACAGCATATAGCATTGCACTACCAGAAATCCGAAATGATTCAGATTAAGACTTGTCTCCCCCCAGCCAGCCCAAAAAAATAAAAGTATTTACTTTAGAGTTTTTTAATAACCCCAATCATTTCAGTGATACCCATTACAGCACAGGTTGCACCCGCACAAGTCGAAGAACTGTGAACTCCAGAACTGTAGTTTCTTAAGCAGACTTAGAGCCAAAGACAACATCCAGGTCATAGCTTCTCAAATGATTATGAAAGACAATTTAAAACCTTTACAAAATGTTTGTACCTTATGTAAAATCAGTTCTAAATGGCATTCTGAATGTAGGTCTTAATCTGCACAGAAGTCTCTCAGATTGTATATCCCACAGACAAAAAATTAGTAAAATCAGAAGTTTAGAAAACAGTCTTACTTCTGTCTGATTACAACCCATTTGAGACACTATCAGATTTCTGTATTTCATTTGCTGATGCTGCAGACAAAATATAACAGTTATATAAATTACAGCAGCAGAGGCGTGCAGGAATCGCATGTAATTCCACAGACAAGAGATAGAGATGCAGAGATGAAACAATTTCTGGGACCAAAGCAGAACTGTTATCTTTCCTATTCTTTATTTCACTATTATGGAATGCAGTGGTACTTTAAGCCCAATTCAGTATTTCACAAGTATTGAAAGAGAAAAGTTTTTTTTTCTCTTCAGAATAAACTAATGCCAGCTACATGTGATCAATTATTGCCCAGAAACAGGGAACAGAATTATACAGTCCTGAGTTTCTAATCAGCCAAAACAAAAATAGAAACCTTTGGAGGATGAAGAAATAGAGATGAGCTTTGGCTGTAGTTAGCTGGACTAATTCAAAAGGGAGTACGACCTGGACAGACAAAGCAGAATATATCAAGAACATGAGTCTATTAGCTAGAACAATAAAAAGAGGTGTCTTTTTATCTACCTTATCACAGATACTACAGAAAACAGCAGTAATGGATTTACCTTAAATATATGGAAATTCTGCTTTTCATGCTTCAACTTTTACACTACTACTACAACACTGATTTTCATTTTAATTACTTGTATCTAAATTTGAAGATGTCACTTGACTATGCAGAAGGATATAAAATAGTAATTTTAATACAAGTATTTCGTATTAAACAGTCACTCAAGCAATTTCACTTAATCTAGTCTGTGATATTCAAAAGGAGGAAAATAAAAAGAATGATGCTCATTCAGTACATGTGAAGGCCAGTTATGCTTAGTCATTAGTCTGCAGAAGAATGTAGCCCAAGATACAATAATGAAGATTTTCCTGACTGTATTACAAATGTTTCTTTCCAGACTGTTCATTTACTATAAGTGTCACCTAATCAGCTGGCATGGCTACCTATTCATTCCTAAATTATCAATACAAAAAAAAAAACCCTTTAATTTGTAAACACCATGGTTCTGCCATTCATTTAATGGCATTAATGTTTCTCACCTTATCTTTTGAAAGCCATTAATACAAAAATGACAATATGTAATATTTACAGTCCCTTGTTTTCCTTTCACAATTTTTATATAGTAGTGTCAGTTGTCACCGTGCTTTCCAACCCTACTCCTTTACAAGATGGAAGCTGACTACACAGTGAAGTTCTCAGCTGGAATATGATCCAAGTGCTGCAGTCTATAGGCTCTGTCACTCCAAAAGCTTTTGGGCAAGATCTGTAAGCACTGGTGAAGAGTTCTTTTAAATCAAAGGTCACACGTCCATTTTTTGTAAATAACTAAAGTGTTTCATTTCTTGGCACAAGACTTGAAAATACCGTACCCAGCTTTCATCCCACCACGTACAGCTGAAACCAAGGAGGTTTGATCATAACTGAAAAGGATTATATGTGACTGTGGCCCCTAAAGGTGATTATTCCTTAACTTCCCTCCCACCCATCCTGTTCCGAAGGCTGAGGGCTACAGTCACATTGTGACTTTCGACAGACCAGCACACCAGCACACCAAGTCCTACTGTTTTCCTTTCCCAGCAAAACAGGATTCGCTGAAAGTCACTAACTGTTAGAGAATGATCTCAACTTTCTCTTAGAAACCCCATTAAATGAAGAAATTGGCAACAACTAAAAAGAAAAAGATGATTATCCCAGAACTAAAAACTTGCATAGATGTTGTGCTCGACAGTTTAAGGCTGTTTGATAGACCTATTCTGAAAAACCTCAAATGATGAAAGTTGCACAACATGATAACATAATATTATATAATACAGTAATTATATAATAGCAATATAGCTTTGCTATCCTAGACATCTGAAATCCTTTTCCTGAAAACAATATTCTTTGCCACAACTTAAGCTCATTGCTCTTGTTACTTTCCTAGCAGGTAGGGAGAACAGCTCTTTATCCTTTTTCTCCCAACAGCATTTTCACAACTCGAGCACTGTTCCCAAGTCATCCATCTATTTTCTAGGTTAAACATCCCCTTAGGATCTGGTTTTTCCTAGAGTTCATGTTTTCTTGGCTTCTGACTGTCTTTCTTCCTGTATTAAAAGGTGGATGCCCAAAACCAGATAGTATTCCATGCAGAACTAAGCAAAATAGGATATATATTTTAATTATTATTATGTTACATGTGGCAATCCTGGTTCTATATCCCAGTTTAATATTCCCTTTTTTCTTCCTCAGTAGTCTGTGTCATTAGCTAACATTTACTTTGCTGTTTGTCTCTCAGATATTTCTTTCTCTATAGTTCCTACACAGCTAATCACTCCCTGCCTTTTGTTTTGTAAATTCTGAAAATACAGCAGTATCTCACAATTCTCAAAAAGAATTTACTAATGTGTTTTGTGATTGCTTCAGCCAGTTTCCTATCTATCTTAGTGTAAACATCATTAAGTTCATAAAATCTACGGTTTGACTTATAATTAGGATTTATAAAATACCTAGTCTATCCATCATCTGTGGGGTGGAAGGGTCTTTAACATTAAAGCTAGAAGAGGCAGCCTGAATACAGCATATTTCAGCACCATCATCATGCTCACTGTCTTACAGCAGTACAGGTTATTCTGCAGCGTTGTTATACCTCCGCTGCCCTCAGGCTAGGAGCTGGTAGGAATAAGCCATGTCAGAGAATGAGAGATTGAAATAATTTTGCTGTCTCTTAAATCTTCAGGCTCTGAAAATCACCTAGAATGCAAAACTTAAGTTTTTCCCTCACAAAAGTCCTTTCCTTTTATCTCTTCATTAACCTTAGCTTTTCAATTTACAGGAAGGAAGGAAGGAAGAAAGGAAAGAAGGAAGGGAGGGAGAAAGGAAGGGAGAAGGGAAGGGAGGGAGGGCAAGAAAACAGAATAAAAGAAAACAGACAGACCTAGATAGGCAGGTTCTCATCCTTTGCAACAACACTGTAGCCTTTGACCAGGCAGCTAAAAGCACGCTCTTGCACAGTCCTGAGCTGATCCAGGTTTGCCTACGTCTGAACTGGCACCTTTGTCATACTTACCTTTCTTTGGCAGCCCTGTAGGAGTCCCTACGAGGAACAGATGATGCATTTCAATTCTTGCTGTTCTTTTCCTTCCCTATTTTTGAGCGTTCATCTCATTTTCTTCTCCACAGACAGGATCTGACTCACACAACAGCAAGAACAGGAACCACTTCAACCTGTCCCAAAGAACTTTCCCTCATTTCCTCACCAGGACAGCTAACAAAGAAAGCTACCAGGGAAAAAATAAATAAAAATAAAAATAAAAAGACATAAAAAAGCTATAGCTAAAAAAAAAAAGGCAGGAGATCAGATTTGCTAATGTAAAAGTTTGTGTTAATAAGTCAAGAAATTTTAGTAATGATTTTACTGATTAGTGAGATAGAAAATTAGACACGAGTTAAATCTGAGTATTAATATGATCCCTTTAGCATATAAAAATATCTCTCAGACCATACATGCTGTTGGAATCAACAGCTCATAAGACTTCTTGAACTAAATGGTTTATTAGTAACATAATAAGCAAATTATTTTCATATTTGAAATGTTGGCATTTGGTTTTGGTATTTTATGTTCCAAGAAAATTATGCATGTTATCTAACTCCTCACAGCAGAAAGACAAATGTGGGAATTATAGATCTTAATATAAATGCTTGAGCCTGTCTACTGCTTAAATGAAGGATCTGACTCACCAAAACTGACACATCTATCCCTGGCAGAGGTTACAGCACCACAGCAAGGAGGCTACAGAAGTCCTAATCAATGAAAAGACACTGAAGGAAGTTTTAATTTAATTTCAAGGTATGTAATTAGTTTAATTTTTTTCACTTCAGCAATGTCAACATTCTCATAATTTTTCTCGGCAAAAAAAGAGCATGGAAGTAGCTTTGCATTGGCTATTTTACTAGCCAAAATCAGACGAGGAAATTGGTCCTCTTCTGAGACACAACACAGGAGACAGAAAGATGCCTTTTGGCAGCTATTGGTATGATACATCAGCAAATCTCCACAGGACAGAAAATCTTTTTGTCAAAGCTGCAAGAGAAGATTTATGGTCTGAACCAACATAATGTTGTGAAATATTTAGAATCAGAAACAAATTGATGCTGTGGTTTGTGTCACTAAGTTTAAGACACCAGGAAAAAAAAAAAGACAAACCAACAACTAAATGTGAGAAACTGAAGTCAAGCATCAGACAACTAAAACAGAAACAAACATACCTTTAGAAATACTTTGAAATTCCAGATTTATCAAGAACTGCTAAAACTGTACCGCTGTAGTTACCGAAATACATGAAAAGAATACTCCTATAAGAAGCTAAACACAGCATTCTGGGGTTTATTTTGCCTGTGACAGGAAATCAAAGTCTGATCAATGAGAAGTTTGATCAGCTTGGATTTATGAGCAGCTTGAAGCAGCCATGAACAAGTTACATACTAAAACATTTTTTTTTCTGAAGCCACAAGAAAAATTACCAACCTGAAGAGGGAAGAATATACAAACAGTTTTCCTCCACTCATCCACATTTGCAAACAGTCCTTTTTACCTTTTAGCAAAACGAATTGTGCTAGCTGTAACTTTGTACATAACTATTAATAAAGTGTAACACTTCACCTTTATTTAGGGTTTTTTATTTATTCCACAAGCTGAGAGCAAGTAAAAAAAAAAAAAAAAAAAAAAAAGAGAGAATCAATTTATTATTAAGATCTTTCATGTAGGTTTCCTGGGAGGCACAGTCAGCAACCCAGAAGTGAAGTCAGGAAGGATGTCATTGCCCTTGGGTAGCCAGCAGTCATCACAGTGGGCACTCTTTATTGTCTACCGTGTTGTAATAGGTTCTCAGCAGGGAAGGCAGCACGTAATGGAGAGATGACATGTAAGATAATGCCTAAAAATGCAAAAGTGTTTTAGGGAGAGGTGACTGGAAGTGAGTGTTTACAGCAGCAGCAGAAAGGATGAAAGCAGAATACCTTGGTAAAAAAAAAAGTCATTCTGTGTCATGCACATTCAGTGAACCATTTCTTCCCACCATATTTTTATTTGGTCACCATTTATTTACCTCTCTTCTATAGATCTCTCTGGAAATGGCTTTTATGGCATCTGATTTCCCCTCCAAAACAGGGGAAACACTGCAAACTGTTTCGCAGTTCCACACAGCATTCGCAGGCCAGTCATCGCTGTCACTGACCTTCTTCTGCTTCACTTTATTTTAAATGGCTGGTGAAGCTGAACTGTAATCAGTGATAATCACTACTGTTAGATATACTGTTAGGTAGTCACTACTGCTAGATGAGTAAAGAAAAACAAAAGACAAAAAGGTTTACACCCAATGATTTCATAAAGAAGAAGGGTCATTCGGATCCAAAGGTCGTCTGTGAATAGTGGGCAGCAGCAGAGAATTTTAAGTCAAATTGGAACTGACTGCAAATGTTCCAGCAGAAACACTATGGGGTTGTGGGTATGTTAAAAAGGCAGTGGTCTGCAAGATTCTTGTTTTTCCAATTTCTCATGACATCTGTTTCAGACTATGCTGAATCAGATTTTGAAACAACTCACAAATTTGTTCTTCCTTTTACAAGTAGTTTCATCCACTTCAATGCACTGAGATGCTATTCAGTGTGAATTAAACAGCAGCACTGGGCACTGAGCCCCACTGAGTAAGGACAGATTCAGTGAGTGACTGACGCACCTGACGGCAAGATCCAAAATGCCTTCTTGGTGCTTTCACTCCAGAAGCCCCAGTTAGCTCTTCTGGTGCAGCTGGGCGACACTGCTGCCAGGTGGGGGTGTTCAAGGAAAGGTTGGACGTGGTGCTTAGGGACATGGTTTAGTGGGTGACTGGTGGTAGGGGGATGGTTGGACCAGATGATCTTGAAGGTCTCTTCCAACCTTAGTGATTCTGTGATTCTATGCACGTGGCCAAGACACCAGGTAAGTGGGAGACATGCTTCAGCTTCACACAGAGCCACCGGCTACTTTTTGCAGAGTATTAGTCCACTGGTTTCATGAAGCATTATGCCAGGAGATGACATCCTGCATGCCACCTTTGCAGTGGTGAAACCCTCCCACCAACATCAAGACCCAGTCTTTTACTTTGGGAAGATGGAGGAGTCCATAAAGCATGAAGAAAAAAAAAAAAAAAAGTCAGCTCCTGCAAGACTTTGGGAATTGACTTGAAATTTTAGTGGGATAACGGTAAAGTTTACTCAAGGTGCAAACCCAGACTGAAGCCTGTCATTTGTCAGTGACTTAAGTGTTATATGGGAGCGGGTGGACCTGCAAATAAAATGCAGTTTGAGACAACTCAATAGTCTATTTCAAAAATCCCTAGACTGGAAAATATGCTCCCCCCTTCTTTAAATTCTTAATTCCCTACACTGAATGACTTAGCTAACAATCTCTGTGTAGAAACTAGGAAAAAAGAAAGCACAATGAATATAAAGTCAGTTAAAATTTGTGGAGATAAAAAGATTGCCCAGTCATCTGCTATTTAGCCTCTGCTGAAAGTTATACTTTTGGTTAAAAAAAAAAAGAGTGCAAACAGATTTCTTCCCTGTAAGTGGTGGCAACTGGCTGCAGCCAGCAATTCTGGGGGGTAAACAATGACTAACTACTTGTTTCTGGATTTGACTTTTTTTTTTTTCTTTTAAGTCATACAGTCAAAAGGCCATATCAAAGGAAAATGAGCTGCTGCAGAGCAGCCAGAGCTGCCAGCACAGCCTCACTGCAGCCAAGACACACAGATCGAGTGTTGGTACCCTGAATGGGCATGAAATATGAAAACACCCCCAGGCATCTAACTTTCAGTACAAAATGTAACAGGAATACCATCACGGCACTGATGGAGTGTAACGCTGTTGACACAAGTACAGTCAGGGCTGACAGGGCATGAAACTAGGTCTAGGAAAATGCAAAAAGATGTAGTCTGAAATCCGGCCTTATTTTCTTGAAAAAAAGGGATTTGTATTACTCAACATGACACTTTTTCTTTTCTTTTTTTTTTTTTTTGGCCAGCTTAATATCAGAAAAGAAGAAGTGTATGAGTGGACTTCAAAGGAGGAGAAGTCTCAAGTACTCCCAGTTCTCAGATAGTCCACAATTTCTGTTTGATGCTTTTTGTGTGAGAAATTGAGGATTCAAGCCACTGGATTGAAAAATATTACTGCCGTGGCATGTAAAATATTAATCATTTCAATTCTTTTCAAGTACCTTATTAGAAAACAAACCCACTTGATGTTTCTTCAGTCTCACAGATAGATGTTTTGCTTTCAAGCAATTACACTATAGTCTTATTGCCTCTCAAGACAGTTTCTAATGAGAAACCCAATTAACATTCAGCACTTTAAAGAGGTAAAATCTAAGAGTTTTGTGTTCATCTTGTCTTAGCCAGCTAAATGATGAACACAATTTATTTTGCATAATAAAAATGAGGATAGAAAGTATTAAAAAGACAACAGTTCCAGCAGGGGATACCCTCAAATACAGCTTGCTATTAATCAATTTATTAATACCAGGAGTTTCTAAGCAGCACAAGTGTCCATGAAAATAAGAGCAGTGAAAAACTGGATGTTCTAATTCTTAAAGGACGTCGATCACACAGGATTAAAAGCATTGCATAAGAACATGAAAACAGCAGTAGGTCGTCAGCTACCGCATAATGAAGTTATTTGAAAAATGTATGGCAGAAAGATCTGTTTTCCATTTTTGTGTAATTTAGGTAATGGGGAAAATGTATTATGCTCTTCTAAAGCTATAGTGATGAAGCACATCCACAAAAAACAAGGTCAATGACTATCTGTTTACAAACAGTCAGATTACGAATCTGCTAACTTGCGATCCTGAAAGCTCCTTACTGAGTCAGATTAACGTGGAGTTTCTGTTTATCATTCTGACAGAGCTAAAGCATGCCCAAAGAATACAAATGGCTCCCTGTTTTTGACAGTGTAAGTTTAAGAAAGAGCTTTCTGTTTATTTCCTGAATTTACAGTAAAATGTCCACAATATCGCTAAACCAAGTATACAGGAATCACAATTCAACTATCCAGATACATCACTTACAATCTCATGTGTTGGCAAAATGGATTTCAAAAGGTTGAAAAGATAGGTAATACATTGCATCGTGAATTTACTCCTTTACCTAGGCTGGACCCTTTGTCCAGAAATGAATTAACTGAACACAACTCTTGTGTTTAAATGCCTAAATGCAGTGAAGCATATAGGTTAGTGGATTTTATGGTGAATTTCACTGTAAGTGGCTCAGTGAATGTAACAATTTGCAGAAATACAAGTGATTTGCCTCTTCTGTCACCCTATTATTGCAATGAGCCTGCAACATTTCTTTTCGGGAAGCAGTAGCAGTAACTATCATTGGATGTATGTTTGCTTCCATCACAAACTCAATTTTGTGCCAAATGCTGCTTTGCACAGCTCTGAATGTGGTTTACAGAACTGAGACCCTGCCTTAAAATTAAGGGGGTTGAAGATGATAGAAACTAAATACTTGGTATCTATGCACAAACAAATTGAGAAATACTGTTAATTTACTTATTTTGTTTTTGAATAAGCTAAATACAAGTTATTCTTTCTAAATCCTTAGTATGTCCCCGGGTCAAAATATATTTCCTACCTTGTCCCTAAGGGGTTAAGAAAGAAAAAAAAAAAAGGGGGAAGAAAAACTAGGATAATAATAATAATGATGATAATAATAATAAACACAGGAAAAAAAAAAAAAGAGAGAGAGAAAAAAAAAATGCATATCGACCTTAGCTTTGGTTATGTTTGAAAGATGAGCTACAAGAGAAAGATGAAAGAAAGATAAGCTGTAAGAGACCAAAACGGCCCAGATGGCAAGCAATGGTACTTGCATGTACCCTGTAACCACAGTGGCAGGAGCATGCTCCAGGTCCACATCTTCTCCCAGGGGCCCCTGGCAGCAGGCATCCCTGCCAGAAACTGCAATCTCCCAGAAGGACAAAGAAAAAAAGAATGGACAGCCTCTGGAAAAGAGAAAGACCATACAGCAGAACTCTGCATCATCTTCCATTGAGACTAGGCATATCATTCACATGGTCTACCAAGTATCAGATTTTGTCTCTCATAAAGTTATCATAATTATTATGTTTTTATTTACTTCTATATGACTCTGACCACACTAATGTATTTTGTAGCAGCCACATGCAAGGAAAGGCTAAGGGTAAGGAGAGATCATTCTTTTTTGCAAAAATGGCATTACTTTATCTTTTCTTCTGCTAAATGTATTATGAACAAAAATAAAATCTAAAATGAAAAACTGCAACTCATTAAACTGCCTCTAAGATGCTGCTGAGGAACTTGTTTTTTGCCTTATCTCAACCATGCATTTTTTTCTTGTTTTCTTCCCCTATATGAAGTTGGGTTGCTGGGTTTCTTTTGGTAATTAGAAAACAAGGGCTCAAGACTAATCTAACAACAGCAGAAAAAACTATTCCCTCCAAGAATACTCCACGTTGATCCTCTCTAATATGGCATGAATATTAAATACTGGAAGAATCTGCTCACAAAAGGCTAGCCGACTCTAAACTACCTACTTTCAAAATCTGAATATGGAAGAGTAACACACTACTTCATCTGACAATTAAACTGCAACTTAAAGCAAACAAACAAAAACTTTCCCATTTATATAAAACTAAAATTTGGAAGAAATCTAGGTCAAAGCAAAAATTTTTATTAGACCTTATGAAAGAACACAATGTTAAGAAAATAGATTAATCCACTCAAGATAAACATGTTTGAGAGTGCCAAAGTCACAGGCAGGCTCAAGTTGTGACATATATCAAGTAGGACATGGAACACTGAAAGTACATGGCCATATCTAAACACACTAGAAAAGGTTTCCAAACAAGTCACTCTATTTAACATTACCTCTGGTCAAATCAGTCCCAGTCCAAAACAAAACTGGCAAACAAACTGCACCAGAATAACATTTGGGGCTAACATCTTCTCTGGATGGACTTTTCAACTTAACACATAACATGTACCATAAAATCTTGCAGCCAAGAAGTAGACCCACTCAAATCCAAACCAAGTAAGCAGCACAGAGGTGAGGAGAACACTGACAGCTGTACTAACCATCCTCAATACTTGTTCCTTCTGAAACATTCATTCTTCACCCTGAGCTCCTGCAAAAATTAACTTGGAAAGACCTGGTATGACAAATGACTCAAGATACTAGCACCGGCCAATTCACGGAAAAACAAACTAAAGAACTACTAAGAAATTTGGTATCACATGGCCAGAGCAGGACCAAAATAAAACCTACCAAACTTCCTAACTAAAGGCTGTAAAATCAGTGCAGCATTTATCTTGTACACATCAATATATTTCACTGAAAGAGAAAATGCTCACTGATCTCACAGGAGGTAGCTTCTTGACTCATAAAACTGATGTCATAAAGTCACTCCCAAGAAGAAATTACACTATAAAACCAATTAAAATTCACCGCTTCAATAACGAAACAGCATGCAGGTTTACTTTGTCAAATAAGATACTGTAGAAAAAATATGATCCATGCTGACAAGTAAGTAATTGAGTAAGAACTACAGCACTATCAAAAGGGAAGCGTGAGATTCATGTTGACTTTTTGCTTTCAATTTTCCTACAACACGTACATTAGAAAAATATATAGTAATAGAATTGAGTTCCCTGTATTGCCCCTCATAAAACCTGAAAACAGAGGCTGCAGTTCTCAAACTAGAGTATTTGCAAAGTCAGATTTTAAGAAATATGGTAATCTCCCAAGTAGATACTTACAGTTCATGGACAGAAAGACAGACAAACAGAATCATACAAGCAGAAGTCTTATTCAGCTATTAGCTAGGTAACACAGCAATTAAATGATGCAGCCTTGAGAGATTAGGCTTATGAACACTGTGCTCTGGCATGCATCTTTCTGCTTAATTTCAGCAGTGCTAAACACAGCCCTTATTGGCTTCAGCAACAGTCAAAGCATTTTGAACTTCCAAAACTCAGTAGGAATTTAGCACTGCAGAAAAATAAATGCAGCAAGCACTGAATTCGACTCCACTTAGCTTCCCTCCAACATTGAAAACTCCATCCCCAGGATCTATAAATGTAAAAAAACATCAGTATAGACACCCTACGCTGCTTTGCTCATAACACTGCAAGAGACTAGACAAAAATAAAAATCTTGTACTGTGGTATATTTTTTTGGTTTGACAGAATCTAGAATTGCCACACAATTTTAAGTCATTACAATTTGCTATTATCACTGCAGCTGCTACCAATATTTTAGTTCTCATTCTCAAAATAATTTATGCCATGATACTGAAAATTGTCTTTAAAGCTCTAGCTTCTTAAAACACCTGGTAAAGCTTTAATTCGAGCAACAATTCAAAAGAGAAATGATCTAATTGTTTCACTCTCTTTGAGGTACCTGGTCTGCTGGGAGCTGATAGGGTCCTGTCAGAGAAAGGGAAGAGGATCTTTGGTCACAGTTTTGCCAAGCTGGTGAAGAAGGCTTTAGAGTTACCATGAGAGAGGGACCTCACTCCATACTGCTCCTTCCAGCTTGATACCGGTGTCAGCAATGGATGCCCAGAGCCTGGAGAAGGGTCACAGGTCAGCAGGAGAGCACCTGAAGAGCAGCACAAGAAGTCCAGCCATGCCAGCCAGTAAGCCAGCTTCATCAGGGGCCCAATTCAAATGTCTCTATGCTAATGCACGTAGCAAGGGGAATAAACAGGAGGAGTTAGAGATGTATGCACGCCTGCAGCGCTAGGACCTCCTTAGCATTACAGAGACATGGTGGCACAGCTCCCATGGCTTGAGCGTCGGGATGAAGGGATACAGGCTGTAGGAAGGACAGCAGGGGAGGTGATGAGGGAGGGTCATCCACTATGTCAATGAGCATCTGGAGTTTGTGGAGCTCAGCCTGGGGATGGGTGAGCTTGGAGGAGGGCAGGATTACAGGGAGGGCAGGGACAGGGGATGTTGTGGTGGGGGTCTGCTGCAGGCCACCTGATCAAGCAGACCCAAGTGGATGAGGCCCTCTATAGACAGAGAGAAGCAGCCTCACGTTTGCAAACCTTGGTCCTCGTGGACTTCAACCATCCTGTTATCTCCTGGAGGGACAGCACAACAGAGCATAGGCGATCCAGGACATTCACTGATGACCTTCTCCAGGTAATAGAGAAGCCAACAAGGAGAGATACTGTGCTGAATCTCATTCTTACCAATAAAGAGGGGCTGGTGGGGAACATGAAGCTCAAGGGAAGTCTTGGCTGCAGGGACCGTGAAATGGTAGAGTTTAGGATCCTGAGAGCAGTGAGAAGGAAGCACAGCAAGCTCGCTACCCTGGACTTTGGGAGAGCAGACTTTGGCGTCTTCAAGGATCTGCTTGGTGGAGTAACCAGAAAGCTGGTTAATATTCAGGGATCACCTCCTCCAAGCTCTGGAGCGATGCACCCCAACAAAGAGGAAGCCAGACAAAAATACCAGAAGGCCTGCATGGATGAACAAGGAGCTCCTGGCCAAACTCAAACAGAAAAGGGAGGCCTACAAAGGGTGGAAGCAAGGACAGACAGCCTGGGAGGGACACAGAGAAATTGTCTGAGCAGCCAAAAATCAGGTTAGGAAAGCTAAAGCCCTATTAGAATTAATTTTGACCAGGGATGTCAAGGGCAACAAGACAGGCTTCTACAGGTATGTCAGAAATGAAAGAAAGACTAAGGAAATTGTAGGCACTCTCCAGAAGGAATCAGGAGGCCTGGTCACACAGGATATGGAGAAGACTGAGGTACTCCATGACTTTTTTGCCTCAGTCTTCACCGGCAAGAGCTCTAGTCACATACACCCCAAGTCCCAGAAGGCAAAGGCCTTCTCTAAATTAGAGAGGCAGGTTAGGTTTTGATTAGCAAAGAATTTCTCCCCAGTATCTATGAGGGTGGTGAGGCACAGGTGCAGGTTGCTCAGAGAAGCTGTGGATGCCCCATCCCTGGAAGTGTTCAAGGCCAGGCTGGATGGGGCTTTGGGCAACCTGGTCTGGTGGGAGGTGTCCCTGCCCATGGCAGGGGGGTGGAACTGTGTGATTTTGAGGTCACTTCCAACCCAAACCATTCTGTGATTCTGTGAATTTTGATTGTTCAGAAAAGCTTGAAACTATGTACTCCAAACACCAGATCACTACTATTACTTTTTAAACATCACTGTATTTTACCAATTGTGTTATTTGAGAATAATCTCTAAAGTTATTTGGTACTTAAAATTGCATGGAAATAGAAAAAGGACTGAAATGAACTTTGATGGATCCAGAGACATTTGCATTATAAAACTGAAGTGAAAGTATTGCTGAAAGACAGCAAGTGGTAATTGGAAAGACAGATCTCAGAGAAACCTCATGGGAAGACATTATGAAAATGGGAAGTAATTCAATTGCAAAATGGATTTGGGAGTATCTGTTTGTGAGTGTTGATAATATCCTAAAATCAAGAAGAAAGTAAAAAAAATGAAACACACTTCCTCTACTGGAGTTTCCATTTGCAGTTTTAAGGTTTATAAATCCTCACACAGGACATTTCAACTATGAGACAGAATAAAATTGGATCTAATTATGACTTCCTTAATACAGTCTATTATACAGTTAGTATTTTTCTAATGTAAACTTCAAGTTGTTTCACATTTTTCCTCACTTTCTTTCTAAGAAGTATTTAGTTGCCTCTTAATGTTCTAAATTCACTTTTTCTTGGTGAGTCATTATTAATATGGAAACTAAAATTGTGTTTCCATACAAAAAAAAACAAACATTTTTTAATATTAAAATTACCTTTGCATATAAAACAATATAAATAATAACCATGCTCCTTGCTCACATGCCATTAAAATGGCACCAGACATTCAGTCCACTGTTAAGAAGTCTGATTTTTAGGATTACAAGAGTAGAATTGAGATCAGAATTGAATGATCACTTATTTCCTACTTGTCCATTTCCACTTAAATACCAACTTTAGAATCCTTAGTTATTCATTCTGAATCACAAAGGTCTTCTGATTTTCTTTCACCGTGGTACTAAACTTTTTGACAGATCAGTGAACCAATGTCAGAAACATGCCTGCTTCCTGGGGCTATCCTCAGCAGCTTCAGCCTGCAGGTGAGCAGCATGGGGAGCCCCTGGATCTCATCAGCTGAGCAGGAGAGTTTTTATGTACTCCTGCAGTTCCAGGTGGAAGTCTGAAGGGGAGGTTACATGAGCTTCATCCTCGAGCTTAGCACCATGGTTCTTTTTCTAGCCAAGAGGGGCTTATCTTATTACCCTTCTTAGTTGTTATCTCCACACAGAACTGGAGGAAAGCATCATCCCAAAAGGTAGAGGCAGCAAGCAGGAAACAGGCAACTCTGACACTCGTGTGTCTTCACCTCTTAAACATCCAACAGGATTCCATCATTTGGCTTAGTGCATTTTGTTAATATAAAATCCTAGCTCTCTTTCTCTTACATCAGGTAAAACCAATGCAGTGAAATCATTAACCCCATGGCTAGATTTGTTTTTTTTAAACCCATAAGACTTTGTTGAACTTCAGCTAATGTGAATGGTTTTCCTGCCTGGCAGGATGCACACACTATTTTTCACCATTGTCTGATGATTAATTCAAGCTTCGTATATTTGTGCATAAATAGGTTCCTCTGTCTATTCATTTTCAGGTATTACAGCAAGACCACTACAAGGTATTTCCACATAATCTCAGACTGTCTGCATTAGGCATTTTCCCAGTGATATTCAACTGTGGCACCTGCAAAGTGATTTAGGACATAAGGGGAGTGAGGGTGACAGAGTGTTTTCTTTCCAAAATGACAATTTTACCATTGTCCCAACAGAATATATGAGGGCATAAATTACCTTTATTACCCTGTGAATGAAAGTACATTTGGGGATGTCTGAGAACAGCAGAAACCTCTGACAAAAGCAGAACACTGTCACATAATTAAAATACAATTTTAACACTAGTCAGAGGTTATTTATATAATGTTGGTGCAGGTTTACGAGTTTTCCATTCATACAGAAAACTTACTATCACTACTACAGTCTTGTAAGAGATGCATTTGCCTGCACCGGTATTATTACAACTGCTTCTGAGACACAGAGGAAAATTTGGCCCATGCTGATAGACTATGAAGAGCATCTATAAAAGTGATTACGCTGAGAGCATTACATAAGAACTACAACCACAGAATTGGAAATGTTATTGTCTTCACAATATTAAATTTACTTTTTCTACTAAAAATAAAGGAAATAAAATAAAGTGAAAACAGTAACACTTTAAAAAGATAATGAGCAATTCAACAATCTACTGCCTACTCATTTTTTTCAGGTCATCCTGTACGCCATATCATCAACCAACAGATTTGAACTGTGAACTGGAATGTTTCAAGACCATTCTTTTCCAAATATAAACACGATTTCAGCAGGAATCAAATTAACTGGAAGAGAATAGAGGTTTTTTGCTCTGTTTCTGTGATCTGTTTATTTTAACGACAAGCAAGTAGAGCTACTGAAAATTTGCAAAACAATGGAGTAACACAAAATACTGTTGTGTAAAAACTTGATTTATGCAAGTTATTTTTCTCCCCGCATCCAGCTTGTCACCCTACAGAAGAAGAAACACAAAACATTTGTTCCTATTAATCCTGCAATTAAAGTACTCAAGGATTTGTACCACAGGGCCATGACTCTTTCTCACTGCTCCATCTACAACAATAGGTTTGCATTCATTCCAGCCATTGTGGTAAACAGTGTTTAGTGACCAGCCACATGTAAAAATCAGCAGTAATGCATCAGAAGTCATATGTGCTGTTAAATTAAAAAAAAAAAAAGATTAGTACCCTTGCTAGTATGCACGTCCAATCCGTTGCAGCTCAGTTCCACATTACCAATTGCCAGAAGGTTGAGGACAAAAAATACATATGGATTAAATTTTATTAAATATAAATACAAACATGCAATGTTTGCTTCCCTATCAATGAACAGAAGGTAGGAAAATTCTCCACACATGGCTCAAAGCTGTTTGCAATACACTCTATCTGACCCTTCACTAAAACATGGGAAGAACCTCTTTCACCACCTGTTGATTTGTGCAATTGATTAAAGTCAAATTATCCAGCATCTTCCATATGTTAAAATAAAATCAGTCAGTCAATTCCATCTCCCAAGGCTGTTCTAGACTCAAGATCTTGAAGAAGTAACTCTTTGAGGGAAAGGTTAAATATTTGGGTTTCAACAAGACTCTTCTGTTGTTATGTATGGGTTTATTGGGTTTAGGTCATAAATCCATAGTAAAGCCTTTTAACTTCTAACATAGTAAAGACTTCCTTTAATAGGTAAGGATCTAAACTAAAACTTCCAAACACGAGTAACTTGTGCAAGAAGGGGGAGAAAAATAACAACAAAAAAAATACACAAGCTAAGGCACACATTTCAATTTACTACACAGTGTTTCTGTGATATTCTTGCCCAAACTCTGGTTAATAGCTTAAAAAAATTAAATGTTGTTCTTATAGCACATCCCTAACCAATCATCCTCATGTCATGCTTTATTTCACTGGGCCCATAGATTACTATAATTTTTAAAGTATTCTGCTACTGGTCTCAATTTTTTTTCTCATCAGCAATTAAAAAAAAAAGTGTAAAAATTAATGTAATTAGTGATACTAAAATTGTATCCATAACAGTCTGATGATTTAAGAAAACTAAGGCATGGAGGGATATGGTAGATGATACAGTTAGGGTAAAAGAAATGAGCCACTTGGTTACATTAGATTCTTTGTTGGGATTCTTAATTAGGAGTCATGCGTTGTTACAAATAGATGAATTGATTGTTGTACTGTATAAATTCAAATGCTCAGAAGATACAGTTAAATAACAAGCAGTATCTTTATCTAAATGTCACACGTTAAGGAATAATCAATAAAATATGGTAGTAGTTTTGTCATAGCTATGATGATCTACTAGCCAAAAGGAGACTCTCTTGTGTTCCTTCTAAAGGTGTTCTTGCACAGCTCAATAGCTGTATATTTGGAGAAAGCATCTTAGAGGGTTATAGACTGAAGTCATTTTATGAATAGTGTTGCATTTCTTGCCTAGGATGGAAAAACAGATGTTTATTTTGGTTGCTTTGGAGGAAATGCTGCCATTTTACCTTCTTTATCTGCTAGAGAGGTATCCGTGTATGGCTAACAGTGCACCAGGAATGGAGTGGAAGAGGCAATAATAGCTGTCCTTCAAGTTAATCAGTTGTGTATCTTAAGTATAAACAAATTTTCAGGTTTCAGATATGCTGCAGCTCAGAAATGGTCATAATCATTAATTTATCAGAATTCAATTTTTATTAGATGGAACATGAATCTTCCTAAACAAGGATACATGACAAAACATTAGTGGTTTAAAATTGCAACAGTCCAGAACTCCAAACAAACTTGAGTAATTTAATCCTGGCATGGAAACTGAATGCTTGGTGCACTGAAATTTGCGTCGTGCTACTGTGCAAGCACTGCGGTATAAAATGTCAGGTACAAGCATCTGGAAAACTACAAGCTGCTTATACCAGCTTCACTGCTCCACACCACCCCAGTCTATTTCTGTAAATTGGCACATTTTACCCCTCAAAAAGCTATTGCCTTTACATTTTTTGTTAGACTACTCTTTAAAATTCTTTTACTAGCCATGCACTTACATGAAGAGACTACTTTAACTCATATGCATTAAAGCACATCGACGACTGCTACAGTCCTTGCACAGTATAAAATTTAGCTCGTTTTGGCAAATGCCAATTAATTCACCTTAATTTTTTTTTTTTCTGAATGTCTGTAAATAAAAAGAGAGATACTGTGTTTGACATAATTATTTAAAGCTGCTCTTATTGTTAATGCTGAAGATCTACAGGTTTACAAAGGGGTGCACATTTGGAAGATTAAAGACAGCAAACTGACTTATAACATGCTCAGGTATTACAATACAGAAAGCACAGGTTAAATAACAAAAAAAAAAAAAAAAAGATTGTTTTCTTAAGGAAACCAAAGTGACTAACAAAGGCATAGACAAAAAAAAAAGGGAGGAAAACTAAGACTCAGGTCTTAGAATGAGCATGAGTATTTGAAATATCCAGCACATTTTAAAAAGTTTATTACAAAATTCTGCCTCATCATTCACATTTCAGTCATATTAATGTTGAAGCTACGAGATGCTAATGAAAGTTGTAACTTTTTTTTCCCCTCAGAAATTCTTCTTCATAAATATGTACGTAAAAAAGTGGAATAAATAAAGGAATAGAAAATTCTTATTTTTTTTTATTTTTCCTCCTCTGAGATTCATCCAGACAGACAGCAATAAAGACAGGCTCTCTTGCCATTCTGAGCTGTGATTAAAATACCTGGGAAGGAGAATTAGAAAGCAGAAAACAATTAGCAGTTGTAACAAAAATTTAAAACATATGACAAGGATCCTTTGCACATTTTATGGAGATGGAATAATTTTCTCCCTGTCAATGCCAACTGTCAGATTTCCTCTAAATTTAATTTGTTTCACTTGATAAAAGCCCACTGGGTTCCAGTCAGTGGTCCCCTATGTTTCCCAAAGGAGGTCAGATGGGATGGCACGCAACTGTTCCTTTGGGGAATTAATTTCTACTGCCCATTGCCACACCATCTTATAAAAATTCTGCCTTTGGGTATACCTGAGAAACAAAAATTATCAGAAGCGACTGAGGGAATTAAAAGGTCTTGGACAGAGTAGTAACAAGTTTACATTCTGCCTCTGCTATGGTTAGAATCATAGGATATCCCGAGTTGGAAGGGACCCACAAGGATCATCAAGTCCATCTCCTGGCTCCACACAGGACCACCCAAAAATCAGTCCACATGTCAGAGAGTGTTGCACAAATGCTTCTTGAATTCTGGCAGGCTCGGTGCTGTGACCACTGCCCTGAGGAGCCTGTCCCAGTGCCCGACCACCCTCTGGGTGCAGAACCTTTCCCTAACCCCCAGCCTGACCCTCCCCTGTCCCTGCCCCATGCCGTTCCCTCGGGTCCTGTCGCTGTCCCCAGAGAGCAGAGCTCAGCGCCTGCCCCTTAGTCTTAGGGCACATCTCTATAAAGAACCCTGAAAATTGGGCAAAACAGAACTGGAACTCAGGGGAAAATACATATGGGAAGCAAGAGTATCATTTCTTGGCATTTCTTAAAGGGACTGTGTATTTGCAGTACCTCCCCTTTAAAGCTTCTGTCAGGTCAAGCCTGATCTCCACATATGTTATAAACCTTGCTCAAAACTTAGTGCAACATAGGCAAAGGACAAAATTAGGAGATGGTAAAAGAAATAGAGGGAGCAAATTTGATGTTCACTGTGCAACATTCCTGTGCCAAACTAGATACGCAAGTAGACCCTGATTTCATCAACGCACCAGTCTCCTTCCAAACAGCTGTGCAGCTTCTAGGTTCACCACACCTTTAGTTAGCACTGTTAGAGACAAGGTGGGTATTAGTCTTCCAGAAGAGAAGTTACAGTTTCAAAGCGTAAAACCTTATTTCCCTTATGGAATGTAAGGAAAAGTGTCATGCTCACCAAAACAAAGACTGCTTTTATGTAGGTATCTTAATTCTGTCTTGCTCCTTTCTGTGTTTAGCCACTCTCCACTGTTTATAGGTAGCAGTGACTGTGATGCTTGTTACAGAGACCCATCTTCCCATGGTCACGCTGGCACTGCAAGGAGAATTTTTCCCTGTTCAAAGACATCCTAATTAAAAATATTGACTTCAGTTTGACAAGGACTTGGAAGTAGTAAGTAACAGCTCCCCATGCTTTTACTGCTATTTTTTACAAAGTCACAGAATGGTTTGGGTTGGAAGAGGCCTTAGAGATCACCCAGTTCCAAGCCCCCTGCCATGGGCAGGGACACCTCCCACCAGACCAGGTTGCCCACAGCCCCATTGAGCCTGGCCCTGAGCACCTCCAGGGATGGGGCATCCACAGCTTCTTGACTTCCGACGTCAAGACTATATACACTATATATGTATAGCTTATATTTAAACAAAAATCAAGAACCATTGGGCAGCAAGCGTCTAAACAATGTTCTCAAAGAAATTACATTAACAGCTTTATACAGTTTTCAGCTGTGCGTTCACATAAAATTCCGTTCCCCGAAGTCTGCTGCAACACTCAGAGACCATGGGGGACGGTATTTCCTGAGCAAGCAGTTACCGTATCCAGTGTCTGGTCTGACCAGAGGTGTCCAACCCACGGCCATATGGTACTCCACTACTACTGGCATCCTAACAGAGCTCAAGCATTTTCCTCATGTTCTTCTCCAAGTTGACCATCACAACAGTATCAAAGCATTTAACAAATAAACTTATTTTTTCACATCATGCCATGCTGTGCAGCTAGTATGGTCTCTATTTCACAGATACACACTTGAAGAATAGAGACTCAAGTTAAATGGAAAAGTCTATTTATTTTGGACAGCAGTTTTAGCTCTGGTACTTCTAAATTTGTGAGACTTAATTATACCACAATGATAAATAAGTAGGAGAAGCAGGAGGGCTGTGAGGAGGTAGAACACTGAAGTGAAATACCCTTAGCAATGAGTTTCCCTACAACAGGGCGGAAAAATCAGGAACTTGGGATTTCTTTTGGGGTCTTATAATGTCATAGTGTCACAAGACCCAGACAGCTACTTGTGCTTCTTCCCACCTGCTCAGCACTGCTCTCATCTTCCCTAAGTCCCACCCAGTCCCCTGCATGCCAGCCACCAGCATCACTCTCCAGCAACCTCATCCTAGTTCTGGATTTCACAGCAACCAACTCTACGACTTTGTCCAGGCAGCCCATCCAAGTCCTGCTCAAAAGTCAGGACCTTCTCTCTCTCCTGATCCTCAGCTCCAAGGACAGCTCTTTTTGCCCCTGCTTTTAGTCAGGATGCTTCCTCATAACACTATCTGATCCCCAGGCACATCCCAGTGCCCAGTGCCCAGAAATCCCTCAGTGCTGTGTGGACATTAAGGACACAAAAACCATCTCCAATATTTCACTCTTCTCAATCAACACTTCTGCAGCTCTCATCAACAAGAAAATGCAAATGCAGGATAGGTCTTGCTTTATCCTGTCTTCTTAAGTGTGAGTGCACGCCCACCAATGAAAGCAGTCTGTGCCCGCTGGCATCACTGAGCTCGAGGACACGTGTAATGGAAAGCTGTGCCTCACAGTAGAGCCTCAGATGCAACGCAGCACAGTGATGCTGCTTTAGACCCAACACTTCACGTACATCCTGAGAATAAAGAACGTGCAAGGTTACATTGGGAAAGTATGTAAAGCAGCTGTTATGAACGGGACACTAAGAACAATCTCACGTTCAGGGCCTTGAATTTGATAGATTTGTATTAACAGTTTTATTTTGAAGATGAGCATAAACCAGACTATTTCTGTACAAACAGCTGAATGTACTCAGCCCTCTCCAAATAAATGCACGCTCCAGTGCAGAAAGCTTGCAGTGTGTGTACACAGCGTACAGCAAGACAGTAGGAAGCAGTAAGCAGTCCATCGACTGAGCACTGAAGCTTTAATAAATGGTAATTCCACTTTAAACCTTTCCTTATGATTTCTTCCACATCGCTATTTGATTGCTTCCACTCTCAGGGTGTCTAATACACTATTTCAGGTAAAACTTCCTAGGGAAGCATAAACTTATATAAAAGCTTTCAGATGAAGGAGATCTTACTGAAAAAAGAAAATTCAGAAACAAATAGGTATTCCAGCGTGCATATGGAACAGTTTCACAGCCACATGTTCCACATGGACCAGCCAATTCCTACTACTATCATCCTTTCTAGCATGTGGAAAATACATGCAAAGATAGAGGGTTTTTTTGTTTTGTTTTGTTTTGGTTGGTTGGTTTTGCTATGGTCATATACTAATATCAGCATAAGGCATGTGTGGGACTTCCATCAGCTGGTTAAGTCCACACTATAAATTAGTGCAACTCTTCAAAAAATATTCAAGCAGAAAGTACCACAAGGTTTTTGAAGTTTGATGTAGAAGTGAGATTAGACTACTAATGAATTAGTATTAGTATTTTGGCAGTAACATTTCAGTGCAGTCAGTGTTCATACTGACACTTGGGGGAAAAAAAAGAAAGCCATAATCCCAGAGAGAAACACTGAAAAACCCACAGAGACTAACGATAAGATTCCAAAGCGGAAATAAAACTGGAACAAGCAAACTTATTTTGGTTCCTAACATATCTCTTTTCCTTGGTATTACTGGTTGTAGTTCTGGATAAGAACTGTTTCCTTCTCTAAAGGGCATTTAAAAGCTTTTACAGCTTCTCTACTCAGAAGCTGGAGAAGCTGTGATATATCAATCATGGATTAATCATCTCGGAACGTGCTTGTGTCAACAAGATGGCTGTCCTGCCTTTTCAGTGTGACTAAACAAGAAAGACAATTTGGAATTCAACTACCAGACATGCAGATGACTGAATAGATTATTTTTACATCAACAGCATATAAATATCAATTTCTGAAATAACAATATTAATAATTTAAAATCACAAAGTAAATATAAGGACTCACAAGTGAATCCAATCTCACCGAAGAGACTATAAATACTAATATTTTAGTATGCTCTTAAAGTATTTATAAAAGATTCAGATTTATTACTAAGCATTTCTACAGCTAAGTGTAGATTAAGGAATAATAAATAATGTGTTTGCCACTACTATAGAACATACATCCATGGAATCTGGTTGTGTTATGCCTTAAGAAAAAAAGTTCAGTCTGTATTTATAGTATCAAAGTCTTATCTTCATGTGCTTGTCGTATTTTATGAAGGTTTCTTGATACCTATTATCTGTAGGAATATTTAAGTGAACTATGTTTTGCCTATGGATTTCTTCCAGGATTACGTGTCCCAGAAGCTTTTTATACACAGGAGCACAGGAAATAGTCGATTCTTTCCTCCTGTTTCCAGAGCTCAAGTTTATAGTGAAATGGATGGGAACCGTATACACAGAGGAACATACATTCCTATACATGAACAGGAACAGAACAGGCATATAAATTAGGCAGTGTTGTGTTAACATAATGCGTTAACATTTTTTCCCCAGATTCAGAGTTTTAATGGGTGAGGTCACCCACTGAAGACAGGCTAAATGGTTCCTAGCATCCTATGGTGTGATGAAGGCAGATCACCTTTCAAAAATGGAAGTCTTCTCAAACAGTACCGCTGAACAAACCAGGTACCTACACTAATGGGGGTAATACTTTGTCCTTCAGAGGTGTCATGAGCTAGATATAGAAGTGCCAAGGATTTGCTTTCCGTGCTCAGGAAGAAGTACTGCATGCCCGTGATTGCACAGAAGTCGACTGTGCCTTCAGAGATGCACAGGACATACCCCAGGTAAACCCAAAGCGTTACTCTGGCCACTGGTTACTGAAGAACGTGCGAACTATAAAGAGGATCTTACATGACTGAGGCTCTTCTTCACACAATACAAAGTTACATTTGTATTCACTCATGGCAGGTGAATCATCATCAGGTGTTTAAATAACATTATACTTGGGGGGAGCAGAGGGGTTAGTTTACAGTTACTAGAAGAAAACATGAAGTTCTTACTTCAGGAAATTTCTATCAATGTCACAGGTAGTTTTGCTGAAGTAAGCAGTTCCAGTTTGGGCTTATATAAGCAACTCAGTAAACTATTCACGACTGCTCAGAGGACACCAGAGATGCATCTTGTAAGGACTGCTTATTATTGCTGATATTACCCAGCAGCCGAGTACACAGGTCTAGGCCATGCATCACAATGATTTATGAAGAAAGAAAATAATGTTTTGCTTAGAGTGTTCAAAATTTCCTCTTTCATCCATCTTTCACTTTTGATCACTGATAGATTTAGTAGCAAAGTATTAAAAAACTTGCACCTACTTCACCATTAAAAAGCACGCTATGTTCTGTCTTGTTAGGGCACTAACTTTCCATGGGAAGGTCACTGCACGTGTCCCTCTGGTTTTATAATGCCTACGGTTGTGTTGGGGAATCCTATTGTTGCTACACAAGCTTTAAGTTCAACTCCGTTTTAAAATTCAGTCAGACAGGCTTCCGAAGTTCATTAACCGTTCCCTCCATGAGGGAAACACCCCTCATATGTAACAAAAAGCCTCCCAGAATAAACAATTACCAGAAATGTACACATTGGCTTAGACTTAGCCGTTCAAGACTGAAAACAATGGGTCCAGCAAAGAGAAAATAAAGAAGTGGCTGGTGTACTTTTCTACCCTTCTGCTCAGGATCCCTGTTTTCCATGTTGCCATCCCTGGACTATGCGGACGCTGTTACACAGGCCACAGAGAAGATACAATCACTTGTTTTGTGACAAATGGGTTGTTTTAAGCTATGTTCATGACCACTGGGCACTCTGTTATTACACACATGAAGTTCGTGGGTAGCTGTCCTCTTTTCCCTTTGCTCCCATCTCCAGCATCAAATGGAAAAGATACCTCAGTGCATTCCTGAGGAGGAACAGAGAGAGTGAAGCTGAAAGGTCCTTTCCCCTTGTGTCACTGAGGAGTTAAGGAGCCAAAACTCCAGTTTGTTCTCAGTTCAAGAGCTATGGAAGATTAACACAGATTTACGTGTTTTCCTCTCTACCTTTCTTTTTTCTTCCCCAGCTTGTTCCTCCTCCCCAAATCCTTCCTTTTACAGGCAGCAGAGTAACACACACATAAAAAGGAGCAAGCACTGCTCTCTCTGTTTTGCTAGCACAATGTAAGAAAGCAGGGCCAGGAGGCCAAGATCCCCTGCTTCGGTGTGTAACTGAGAGATGCAGACAGGAACCTAACATTCAGGAGGAACTTGCTAATTGTACTGCTGCAGCCACAGATAAGCTCGCTCAGAGACAAAGCTCTGCACAGTCTGAAAGATTTTGACCTTAAGGTCCAATAACTTTGTCTTGAACGGAAACCGTATGACAAATCCATATCATTTCCTGCGATATCAAGGAGATACCTTTCCCATACCTATGTTTAATCTTGAGTGAAGCTGGTAGGAGCAGATGCTAGAATAAAAGCAAGATTTCCAGCTGACTGCGGCAGTGCACCCACCACGTGAGCATCTGCTCCTGGCACAAAACAACACCGATGAGCTGAAGACAGCGATGGCTTTTTTGAACACTTGAACGTCTTCCCCACGAGCTTCAGCAAACATGCAATTCTTCTTCTGTCCAAAACTGCCTTCTGCCTCTGATGGTGACAGCTCACACATCAAAGAAAAGCACGTTACCTTAAACGATATCTGTCATAGTAGACAAGGAAGGCATCCTGGGTTTAAGTACTTGGTTCTATTAAACAAAAATTCAACCCATTCATGAACATACAGCAACCTCATGCTAACCTGACACTGAACCATGCTTGTTAGCAATAATCGTTTGCTTCTGTGAGGTTGTCACCTCCCCGGTGCATTCCAGTAATATGCTTCATTGAATATTTTCAATGTAGTAACTTAAGGAACAACAGAAGCTCACTAAAGGGTGAAGAAGAAAGAAATTGCAGTAACTCATCAACAAAAAGGAAGCTGAGAGACCCTCTCAAGAATTAACAGCTGAAAGGTAATGCTGACAGTCCTAGAGTAATCAATTGCCTATGAAATTTCCCTAGGGCACTATTAATATTTTGCAATTAAATTCAAGATTAAAAAAAAATAAAAATAACATCTCTTTCCACAGTTCTGTTATTCTTTAGAGTCTTAGGGGAATAAGTATATAAATGTCCTGCAATGTGAGGTGACATGCCTTATTACAAAAAGTAAAGAAAAAAATAAAGATATTTCCTTAGAATTTCCTTAGATTAAATAAATAATGGAGAAATAAGAGTTTTCAAGGGAAAAAGTACACAGAGAAAGAAAATTACAGCTTTTTTTTTCTGCCTGAAGGGAAAAATAACTACATGCAAACACTGCAACTGCTACTTAGGCATTCTCCAACAATTAATATGCAACCCCACTGCCACTCAAATAATTTTCTCATTTCCATTAGTTGGGCTCAAGCCTGGACAAGAGCTGAAGAATCAACTGAGACTCTACGGAAATTATACCACAGAGTATATGCTAAGGATACACTTATATGTTCTACCTGCATATGCTTTGACTTCGGAGAATACTTATCTGCTTAGGATGTTGAAATAATTCAATTATCTGTATGAGCTCTGGAGCCCTAACGAAAGGTATTGAAACGTCCTAACAATAAATGTAACACAAATGGCACCTACTAAACAAATTACTACTGCACAAGCATAAGGAAAGCCATTTTTTAACCAAAGATTTTGAAGCCTAGTGACCTTTTGAACAATTTTATTTTTAAAATCCATACTATTATTAATTCAGCTCAAATCTAATTCCAAGAAAAAGATGGCAGGTTGCCACATTCAAAAATTTCCCTCTTTATTTTTCACAACATCACCAACGTAGGTAACACAAACTGTTCCTTTCCTGCTGCATTCTCTGGTCTTGTGCAGCAGGCAAAAGGCATCTACTCAAGAATTCTTTTCCCCCCATTACTGCAGACTCATAAAAAGGCAGCAGACAGGACAGCAGCTTATTCATGCACAAGTCAGATCCCAAGTGCACACACTCACTGGCTTTCCAAACCCCAGCGATCAATGCCCATCTTACTGCTATGGGGGGCTGCCTTGGGATTTATTTTTAATTCATTTGGGGGAGGGGAAGAGCTGCAGACACACAGAAACAATCACGCAGCAATCTTCCTGGCTCCATTGCCACAACACTAATTAACAGAACCAAGACGATACACAGCAGGGCTGGCAGGTTCTGGGTCTTTAACTACTTTGAAACACATCTAGATTTTGACGAGGTTTAGCCTGCAGACACCTCAGTTTATGGGCATATTCGTCTCTGTGAGCATCCCAGCTAATCCAAATCAACATGCAGAGAGAGCCTTGCCTGTGAGAGTGAACAAAGTCAGGTTGTTAAACTCAGAAAACCTCCCAGAATGGTCTAATGAAAATGAAGACAGACTGTCCACCACGAGCACCTTGGTGGCCCTCACTCAGTCTAGTCCTTCCACCGATGCCATGCTAAGCAGCAGAAGACTCATAACCAATGCTCATTTTCACAGAAATCTCCCCAAATTCCCCCGTCCTTATTATTAAATCATTTTAATTGGATGGCTGCCTTCACACAACTTTGGAAACAACCACAACAAGCCTCCGGTGAGCAGGAAAGCTGTTTCTGAAGCCTTTTCCCATTCAGCACACAGAAAATAAAAAGTAAAACACGCTTGTTTCAGCACCAAGTGAAGAACTTTATATTCCCTAGCATCAAACAGCACTCAGACCGACTTGGCGCGTGACAGGAACAAGGGCAAGACTTGCATTTTTAAAAAGAACGAGAAAATGCTATTTTTAGGGGAGGAGAAATAAATAAATTGGGGGCATAGTTAGGTGTTTGCTACTGACAGACAGGATGAAATAACGCACATACGAACACGCACCCCCGCCCCCCCTCCCCTCAGCCCCGCTCTGAGGCGCGCGGGGCGGCGGCGCGTGCCGCGGCGGTTGGGTGGGTGCCCGCCCAACCGCCGCGGCACGCGCCGCCGCCCCGCGCGCGCGCGCGCCCCTTTCCCGCCCCGCACAAACTTACTTGCAAGGCGGCGGCGGCGGCGGCTGCTGCTGCTGCTGCTGCTGCTGCACGCGCCAGCCCTCACGCAGCCCCCCGGCGCGCGCCCTCCTTCCCGCCCCGCGAGCCCCGGCGAGGCGGCCGCCGCTGCCGAGCGCGTTCGGACATGCTCAGTGCCCGAGCCGCCGTCTGCCGCGCGGAACCTACCACCGAGGGAGGGGTGGAGGGAGGACGAGGAGCGGGGGGAGAGCGGAGAAACAGGGGGCAGAGCTGGATGCTACCAAGAGGATGAGCTAAAAATAAGCGCTGCAAGGAAAAAATAAATAAATAAATAAATAAAAATGCAGCCGGAGCTTAAAGGGGCAGAGGCGAGCTTGCTTGCCCTGGTGATGGCTGAGGACGCTGCGGGGACCCGGGCCTGCGTTGGGGTGAGGTGCGCTTGGCCCCGTAACGCTGTCGCCTGTAGGGGTGCCCGGGTTAGGGCAGCGGCTACGGCCGGGCACGTTTACCTCAGGGCCGAGCGGTTTTACCTCACGACCGGGCATTTTTACCTCACGTCCAGGCACTTTTACCTCACGACCGGGCGGTTTTACCTCACGGCCGGGCGTTTTACCTCACGGCCGCGCCACCCCGCGAAGCGGGGGGTTCAGAAACCGTGTTGAAGAAAGTGCAGGAGAGGCTGCGGGGGATGTTTCCACGCAGTGTTTCTCAGGAAACATCCTCGTCCCATCCTGAGGTGTTAGGGTTTAGGGTGAGGCTCCAGCTCATGCCAGCTCTCCAGTGAAACCCAGAGCAGCCGTGTGAAGATGTGACAGGTCCCAGGCACGCAGCTTCCCCTTAATTAGTGAAGATGGGGCCCCTTCTAGGATTTATTTCATAAGAGAAAAGACGTGGTCTCACTCACACGCTAATGTGTTTCAAACCTAACACCTATAGATAATTGTTAGAAATTAAAAGCCCACCAAATACTTGTGAATGGGAGTTTCTGATATGTTTGAGACACTGCAGTTTACGATTCCCTGCCTTCCTAAAAGACCAGAAAGAATAACCATGACAACGCCACATTGTTTTAAATTTATAAACATACTACAAAGCCTAAAATTATAATATCCTAGCGAGACTTCAGAATTTTGCTGAATTCTGCTTTTACAGATGCAGAAAAGTGCCACTAAACAAAAAACTTTACAGTATTGAAGCTAAGTTCTCACTCAGGAAATAATTGGACAGCAAACTGACGATTCGATACTTTGACGACATCACTTAAAATAGTGTGTAAAGTCAAGATTACCATGTTAAAAAGCTAATGTATTTCCCTAAACATGTAAGGAAATCACATGAAGTTAATCTGCAATATTTCAGAGAACTCTTAAGACAGCCTTGTGTAAAAACTACTGCAGAAAAAAAAAAAAAATGCTTAGTTACATGTAGGTGAGCATAATCAGGAAAGGAAACACTACTTGTCAGTGATGTCAAATAAAGTGACAGCAAGGAAGCAATTTTCCTGACAGACTGACATACAATGGGAGAGATTATTAGACAAGATTATGTAGGCAACTCTGCTGCAGTACTTTAAGAAACAAAAGATGATGTCATGAAGATTATAGTATTAGAAGGGAATGAATCATGTTCGCTAATTGTCTTTTCCTTCTGTGTTCTCTGTAAGCAGTGAGATGAGATGCCCGCTTTATTCTGTAGTCCATGTCTAACCGCAGCCTTCACGCTATATATTGTAAAAAAGTTGTATGCTATGCAGCATGCATAACCGTTCAAAATGATGAAAAAAAATACAAATATTATGTAGTTCTTTAGCCTGGAGCTGTTATCTTGAGATAAACAGCAGGGGACATAGCACAGGCATTTTTCTGAGTGCAGGCTCAGATTTGGGAGAAGAGGGCTAACGTTCTTCTGGCTGCAGCTGGATCTCTGCGGAAACAGCAGGCAGTCTCTGGAGAATTTCCTAGAACAGTTTGCACCTTCACCACCGTCACAGAGCTCTAGATAAATTGGGAGACCGAAAGATGTCCTGAGTCTCGGGAGAGTGGCTACCAGCTGGGGACTCTGCTATTGTCTAGGGAGAGCAGGAGACTGTCCATCATGGGAACAAGCATTTCTGTTAAAACAATGGAGAAGAAAATAGATTTAAATATATCTATATGCCTTATTGTCCTCTTCAGGTCTATTGTCATCAGGTCTAGCTATGCCATCATTCGTACATCTTTCTGTGTCTTACAGCAACCTCTTCAGTACTCATCAAATATAACTGCTTTTGTGAGAGGAGATAAGCATATTGCATTAAAAATAAAAATAAAATAAAATTCCCTGAGCTAACAAGTCCTTATAACTTCAGCATTCAAAAGACATTATCAACCCAGATGCAAATTACTAAATTGGACATAAGCGAGTGGTGGCAGCAGCTGCTGTGTCAGCCAGTGAACTCTGAATTACTTCGAGGCAGACCCATCTGAAGCTGGATGCTGTTCTTTTCTTCTTCCAGTTTTGCGCAGCAGAAATATCCATCGAGCTGCATTTTGTTCCTGCACAGCGACAAAGATTTAAATATCTACTGTGCTGCTGTGCCCCTATCAGACAGCAGAAGAGGAACAATTCCTCAGCATGCAGAAGATGTACAGCGTTGGCTTCCATGAATAGCACAGCACTGAACAAATTTTTCTTCATATGACTTGGGAATGCTCTAATAAAATCCTTGTTTTTCAAATACATCTCCAACAATTCCACTTTGCTAATGGTCTGAAACACTGACATGCCAGAGGCTGGCTCTGGCTCTCATACGTTCCCCTCAGTCCTCTTAAGTTTTCTCTTCTCATTGTTATTTTCACTCTTCTCCCTGATAGCCACATTCAGATTCTCTCTTCTTTACTCACAGCTACAGTCCAACCTCTCAAGTTTACTGCCATAGTTAACGTAGTGTAGTCAAGCACAGAAGCTTTTTTCTTTTTTTTTATTCTTTTTTTTTTTTCCTGCTTGATTTTGTACTAAGAAAAATACAGGAAAAAAAAAAAAAAAAACGACTCATTTTTGAGGTATATAACTTGGATGTTTAGTGAAGATATCAAAAACATGCATAGGTTATTTTCTCATGGTATAAGATCATTTATGTGACCATTTCTTGTACATCCCTTTAAATTAAACACTACAGGGAGTAGGCACCAAATCAAAACTCATGTCACTAGGTACAGAAGAAAGGAGAGTCGTGCACAGAGGGAATCCAGCTATCAGGCTGGGGCCCAAAGGGGACGTGTGCCTCAGAGTAGTAGAACAGCTGGCGTGACCAGTGTGTATCCTGCTGTGGTCAAGGGAAGAGGAACAGTTTTATTTTAGAAATCGTTGGTTTTGGATTGCAGTTAAGAAGTACAAAATAAGACTGGATGAATGGTTCTCCGTAGTGTGTGAGGAAGAATCTTCATTTTGACCCAATGCTATCTCAGGCCTCTAAACAAGAATATATCTTCCCTCCCTGCCTGCCATCCATTTACATTGACCCTGAAATTAAATTCCTTCAGAAACAATTGTGAAAGAAACGTGAGAAATATGAGCCCAATGAGGAAAATTAGGAGGAAAAATACGGAGTGTCTGAAATATTGTTTAGAATGTACATCAGATTACATAAGGATATATCTGCCATAATTTTCAAAAACTATGTCTGATTAGTTCCAAAATTTACCAAAGTGTTCTTGACATCGTGGATGAACACAAGTCCATTGATTTTAAAGAAACATCAGGGAAAATGATGTAAACATCGATGTAAAACACCAGGGAAAAACATCATAGAAAAAAAAACATACAAGGAGGGCAGTGGGGTGGAGAAAAAGTGTATGTGAGGGCCTCGTGCTGCAGTGGTACGTGTGGAGGAGGGACTGGAAAGGGACCGGCTCTCACCAAACCCCAACAGGCTTGAAGAGGAACACCCAGAGATGGGGACTACAAGGGGAAGGTGGTCTGGGGAGTAAAGCAGGTACAGCTAGCATGTGGGAGCAAGAATGTGGGTCACATAAGTCTTCCTGCTGTGCAGACTGCCTTTGGAAGAAATTGGAATAGAAGGTGAAAGAAGTTTATGTTAGGATGGGAGAATAAGACATAGGGGACTAGGAAGTGTGGCATTCCCATAAGGAATACGGGGACTCTTAGACAGAGTCATCAAAGTGAAGGAGAGAGAAGGAGGCACAAAGCATATGATAATGCATCTGAAGAAAGTAGTCTAAACCACGCATACATGAAGCTGAACCCAGAGTTGGCAACTACAAGTCAGCTACAACAAGCTCGTGGAGTCACCGTTGAGCATTCTCTACAGTTAGCAGATCAGTGTGCAGCAGTAGTCAAAGAGCCTGTGAAGTGTTAGGTTTCATCGGGAGCAGAAGGGAACATTTGGCTGCTCTTTGCAAGCCTGAAGACAGAGCTAGAAAATATACAGAGAAAGGCAACAGAGCAGACACCTGCCGTGTGAGGAGAAAATCAAAAGGCCTGGACTCCAGTTTGGAGAGAGAAGCACGAGGGGGCACATGACAGAGGTTTACAAAATCGTGAAAGCAATAAGTAAGGCAAAAGGTGAACAAGAATGATTATTCACCAAATTCCACAGTCCTAGGGAAAAGCAGTGAAAGTAACACAAGGGTAAAGCAGCTGAAAGAAAGGACTTTCCAGCCCCGTTCCCTAAGTACAGAGGTAGTAGCTTTCAGAAAAGTGTTACCCTCAGGAGGCTCTGTAAGCAGGCCTTATCAGCAGGTTCCAAAAACAATTAGAAAAACTCATAGACAACAGCTGTATAAGCAGGAAATGGAGAGGCTGGGGTTCACCTTCAGCATCTAGATTGCATGAGTTGTGGATTTGGGGTGAAATACTGTACTCTGTACTAGGTGAACAGAGTACAGAAAGCTTAGGTTTGTATGCTGTCTGCAAATAGTGTCTCCTTCTGTCACTGCTGGAGGCAGCGCACCAGGCTAGATAATACCTGTGATTCACTTGTTGCAAATTACACTGTATGTGATCCACAAGGCAAATCATTTATCATAGAGGTAGCTAATGGTTTGCTGCTGTGCTGCTGTGCTGTTTAGAATTTAAGGGTAACACAGCAAAAAGCCTCTTTACATTTGATAAACCAAGATGTTACATAAAAAATCCCAGTTTCACTATTAATATTCATTAAGCATGACTGGCAAAGGCCTTTGGAGGTATGGTAAAAATAGCATTCTCTGCACTGGAATTCATTGTGATCAAAATATTATCTCCCATATGAGTCCTGAACACACAGATATCTTGATAAGGACATTTAGAAGATTTATAAAGAAGAGTTTAAACATCTCTCATGATCTTTAATTACTGGTAGTTGTTACCATTGATTAGCCTCTCTATTTACCATCTTAGGGGCTCTGCTACCATACTCTCCAGAAAAACCGGCCAGTGGACATGGGTAGTTTGAAATCCTTGGATATCCATCTATGCATCTTTCTACAAGTTCATTATTTTTCTGGTATCCTTTTTTTTTTTTTTTCTGTCTTTTTTTTTTTTTTTTTCCTTCCCTGACCATGGAAAACAGCCATTCTGCTGCCAACAGGTCATTCTGTGTCTGTGGCAGGCTGAGCAGGAGTTTTTCCTCAATGAGAGAAAACAACAAACCAGCTATTTTCTACAGACTCCCGTTGGAGGAGCTTAGTCAGAGCAAAGCAGAGAGGGCTCGTCCTGCCAGTGCTACCCAGAAAACACACTGACAGTGCAAGTTTTGCCCAGTGGAGGATTCTGAAATCTTCCTTTAAAAAGGTTTTCTATGTAAGAAATGGAATTGTTATCAGAAGTAACTCAAAATATAGCTGAATTTCAAACAATATTGACTTCATATTAATGCAAAAGGAAAATAACCTTAGATACTAGCCCAGGAATAATACAGAATGAATTTTTACTTTAGATCAGTATTTCCAGCATTTTAAATTTGTTGGCCACGTTCCCCTCAGAAATGTTCTTTGCTGTAATCAATGCTTTTTCCCAGTCAGTCTGCAGTAATCTACATTTTACTGCCCTCTGTGGGCTTTGAAGTTTTTTGGTTTTGTTTTGTTTTTTTTTCCCTTAGCCTTTTAAATATCCAACTCTGACTTCTTTAACTGAGAGCTCTGCCAGGCATTTGGGGGCTTGGAGGTAAACATTTTACTGTAAGGTTGTGTGTGTGCTGTTTTCAGTACTGTATAGGAAACTCATTCTCCTTGTGCATTACTTTCACACATTATGCAAATTTGTGTACGTGAGATTAATTTGCTTTGTTTTTGAAGACGATAATAATTGAGTAATGTGTTATGAACACAGTCACAGGCTTCTATTGCTACATAAATTTAATAAATGCTTCATAAAGATTTTCTTAGTACTCGTCAATAGTAAAAAAAATAAATAAATCATAAATTAATTCTAACTTTTCTTTCAACATCACTGTAGATGAACCCCTGCAAAACACAAAAATATAACTCCTGTATTATTTAATTATTGTAGGGTATACAAGCTGCAGTAGGCGCTGTAAAACCCCAAATAAGTAGAGAATAGGAGATCTGTAATGAGGGAAGAAGTGTGTACAGGGAGCACTCTGCACCAGCAAGCTGCCGGAAGCATCTGCCTCTCGGAGAGCTGCGGTAAGAGCAGGGTGCTATTAGTGCTGCCATTAAAAACAAAAAAGAGAAGTGCAGCATACTACTTCAGGATCAATATTTAATCTAATACAGCCCCTTGGCTGCTCTCAGTAATCTGAAACAAGTCGTATGGTGTTTACAAAGGAAGATTAGGTGAGGTTTCTGGTGCTCACTAGAGCCAGACCAGGGGCATGCATTGGCTTGATTGACCCTCTGGCTGCCGTCTTTAAATCAGTATGAAGACTAGAAGTACGCTGAGAACATCTGTGATTTCACAGAAATCATACATCTTACTACCATAAAAATTCAAATTAACAGCAATCATCTATCTACAAGCATCTTAAAAAGGCACAACCCCAATAACCAACAGGCAATATACTATGAAAAAGGGTGTAGCTTCAAGTGTTATTTGCAACTAATTAAGAACTTTCTTTACATGCATTTTCCAAGTGGATTTATAAAGCAAAACCCATTAGTAAAAAATAAGACAAAAAAAAAACAACAACCAAACAAACAATCCACCTTGCTGACACTAACAATAACTCACAGATGCTATTCTGAGGATAATTAGTTATATGCTCCTAAAAGGGAGACATGTAAGTGTTTGCTAAAGCCTTATGAATTTTCAATCAGCTCTGGGAAATGTGTTTTTTAAGCTGCCTAGAAAACTGGTCCCACCGTTTAAAAACAAAACAAGACAAAAATAACAACCTAAAACCCATTTAAAAATAAAGGGGAATGCCACTTTTTAAATGTTGCATTCAATCTCTGCGTTTTTAACTCTGAAAGAAAAATAAAAAGATGCAGTAAGCCAAAAGGTAAACTACTTCCAAACTGGTTTAATAATACATGCAAAATTTAAATTCAAGTCACTGGAGAAAAATATTTTAGCTAAGCCAACATTTGCATCTCTAGTATATGTGCAGTTGTATAACATAATATAGGCTGCCTGAAAGGCAGGTCAAGGTATGTGACATGAAGTTCCATTTCAGTATTTGTATTTAGGCATCATGATGTGTTAGTTCCCAGCAACGGCAATGTGAAGGAGCATGGAGGTCGTTAGAAGGCAGGGAAGGCATTAAAAGCAGCATGAAACATTCATACATCTCATGGTTTGCTTATATATTAATGAAAATGAAGGATTCTGGCTACCTAATCAGATGTTCCCCGTAAGTACTTCTCTCCTGGAATCACTGTGATAGAGTTGCCGTGAGATTTGGTAATTTCACCAAAAGGATGCAGAATTACTTGTGCGCGTTTTATGCAATTCATAGATGTCCTTGGGAGCCTATTGGCAATGCACCCAGGTGGTGGAAGTTTTGCTGTTGCCACAGACCACCACACAGATGTATAGGATCAGGAGGATCATAGTCTTGCTTATCTGGTGAAGGCAGAGTAATAATACCAGTGTTCTTCTGTCTGAATGTTAAAAAAAAAAAAAAAAAAAAAAAAAAAAAAAACCTGACATGGCTGCTATCAAAAAATATAAATATGTCTCAGCTGCAGAAAATTTCTTGCTCTATTCCAGCTTTGTTTGATTCTAGACTAGAAAAATGCATAAATAGACAAATGAATTCTCCCACTACTGTAAAAATGCTGAAGTAGTCCAAATAAAATACAAAATCTTCTTTTTCATTGAAGTGATGGAAGAAAACATTAAATTAAGTTAAAAAAAAATAACAAAAAGCTAAAATAAATTCAGGATTTTTTTAGCAAAAGATCCTTTTTTTCCTTTTATCTGAAAACAGAAAAGCCTCCTCTACATTTTGATCTTGACATTACAGAACCTGTTTATCTTTTTTTTTTTATATAAGTATAGGCATTATTATTATTTTTAATTTATATGTATAAAAAAAGATTAAAAATTCCAAAAGTTCGGATTTTTTCAGCTCTGTGTTGGAAAAGAAGACAGAAAAATACAGAAACATTTTTCATTCAACACAAATTTAAAAGTTTCCTTCTAATCCTACACTGGTGGTTTTGATACAGTCCTCGAAACAAATGTGTCCATTCTAAGCGGCCATCCCACTGTCTGCTGCTGCTGCAAATACTTATTCCCATCATATTTGCTTTGCTGAATGACACAGACAAATGACTGCTAGTAGTGGTGCACTATAACATATACTTAAGCAATATTTAAGCCAATACAAACAGAACCTCTGATTGTTTTTTCCATTTGCTTCTTTGTTGCAGCAGAAACCTGCTGTTTCTCAGCAGGTTAGAAACTTCTGGCAGCTTACACTTTCAGATCCCGCATTGCAAATTGTTTCTTTCAAAAATGAAGACAAAGCATTTACAAAAACAAGTAAAAGGGGCACAGGTGTATGTTACTGGCTGTTTTTATTGTGGATTTTCAAAGGTTCTGAGTCACAGCTGATATTTTTAGCTGTGCTTTTAACCACTTTTTCTGCTACATTGACTAGACGGAAATTATTTTGATAGTGGTTTGATCTTTGTGCTTATTTGAATTTAGATCATTTGTTAAATAAGTTAATCTACAGAATTTCTTCAATACACCTATGATTCTTGTAGCATTAAGCTTGTATCTTTAATGATATACTATTTACCTGTCTTAGGCAAATATTAATATTAAATAAAAACCCTTTGTGTTTTCGGATGTGTAATACCCATTTACCAATTACATTTTTGTAAATTCCAAGAATGGGGATTATAGAGCTGATAGGAAATCATGACGTTTCATAAAATAAATACCTGGGTTAATGTAGTGCCTGTTTATCTTTTAAAACTTCACACACCATTTATTGTTGACTGAAACAAGGTTTATGAACAAGAAGCTGAGGTATAACTTTTGCTTTTATGGTCAAAGTTAAGTCTAAAATCTATACAATTTTTAAAACTCTTATAAAAGTATCAATTCATTTTAGAGTTGTGTTCAATACTTGCTTACTTGTGAGGTCCAATGCAGAGTGCTATTTTTATGCCTGATTTGATGACCACTGGCAATTAACTCCAGATTACACATTTCTAGTTTATTTCTCTGATTAAGATTTACTTTTAAGAATTATCATGCTCAGAATTCATTTGGAACAGACAAATTTGTAGGAAATATATCGGGGGATGAAAGTCTGAAATGAAGAGTGATGGAAATAGTCACCTAACGGGCATTTTCAGCTACAATCACAGATGAGAGTCCTATAACCAACTCACCCATTGACAAGAGCAAGTGATTTAAAGTGGAACAGGTATTGCAAAGTTTTACCAGGAACATGGAGAGCTCACATTGCCAAAAGAAGAACAGCTCGACTTCTTTAGCCTTGTACAACAGAGGCTGAGAGACTATCGCTCTCCCTAGATACCAAGCATGAATGGTTATTGACAATGGAAAGATAAACTTCATTCTCTAAAAGCAAATGTTAGCAGAGGAGCAAATGTCTAGAAATTAGCTATTAATACATACACAATGCAAATGAGAAGAAGATGACAAAGCAATAAAATTCAGGAAATTGCATGGAAGGGATTATGAGACCTGATTGCTTATACTATCAGGGTCTGAACCCACTGAACAAAGAGGACTTTCCTTTTCTGTGATTCTGACCCTTTAGGCAGCTGTGTTCAAGAATTGTATTGCTGTAGTTTTTGAGAGATTTATCAACTCTGGGAAAGAATTGGGAATGAAATGCTTGTGTGATTAAAATTTTATATACAATACCAACACCATAAATCAAGAGTTCCATTCTCATAAATTATAAAGCATACTGGAATCTCGCTGCACATTTTTGTCTTAAAGTTATAGCCCTTAATAGAGTTATGTTTTTCTGTCTGCATTCCAATCAGATATAATTTGTTACTTTGGCTTTCTGCTTCTATGTTAAGAAGATGTAAGAATGTGCAATCTCAAAAGAATCTGTGAGCTTTGTAAAAGGTTCAAAAAGAGCTCTCACCACATTGAACTGGTGACGTTATTATTATTATTGCAAGAAGTTCGTTTACCATCCTAACACTACTTACAAATTGAAGCTCAAATTGTTATATTTGCTGATAAAATATCTAGGTGGTGGTTCCTGTGTTATCCATTGGTACTCGTATTGGGCTTACGTAGCAAGGTTTTTGTAGTAGGGGGCCTGCAGGGGTGGCCTCTCAACCCTTGAGGCCTTTGCACCATATTTTCTCCCCCTTTCCCTTTGAGGAGGGGGAGTGAGAGAGTGGCTGAGGTGGAGCTCGGCTGTCCAGCTGACAAAAACCACCACAGTAGTGCACGGAAAACTGAAGTGAAATCCTCATAGTTTTATGTCAGTAAATACCCCAGCTGTATATTCCAGCATGGGGTATTCCTACTTGCTATTCTTTTGGCCAGTTAATGCAGGTGGGAGCTGACTGTCCCCCTTCACAGGTGGGTGATGCTAAATAGGTTTGAAAGGTTTTTAACCTCATTAACACAAGAAAGACTGAAGGACAGGAGGTGGAAAAAACATGTTTCCCAGCTAATTACAGTATTTCAGCCAAAAACTTATGCACTTCACAGATAGATGATTTCTCCTGAAAACCTGAGAAAAGGAAAGTTCTCGTCTGTGTTGAAAGCTGAGGGTCTCTCTTGCAAGGCTCTGAATGTCGTTATGGACTTGGTAAAGTTGAATGTAAGAAATGTTAGGCAAAAGCCTCCCGCCCCAATGAAGCAGGAAGTGTGTTGCATTTCCCACCATGCCCATGGGCACCCAGATGTTGCGAATGCTCTTCTCCTTTGGAAAAAAAAAAAAAAAATGTACCAGTTTCCATATCAGGCCCAAAGCCAGAATTGCAGAAGAGTATCATAGATCCTTCAGGCAAAGCCTGCCAGAATGTCCATAAATCTGTCTCAATGACCCAGGGAGTAGTTGTCCCTGCAGATAATGTCTTTGGAGCTGGTGAATGCAGCTGAATGTGGCTCTCACCATCAGCCTCTACATAGTTTGAGAACCCAGAGCGGCCAAAGGCATGGATGATTTAATTGATGAATCCCATGTGCAAGAAATAAGAATTTGGGGTGCTCTTGGAAAACTTCTTTACAATTTGACAATTTTTCTACCCCTTTCCTTTTTCCCCAGCGAAAAAGAGGTGCAGGAGGATAGGAGCCAGTTCATACACATTAACTGCCATGTATAGCCATTGCATTTTTAAGTCTGGCATCCCTCTCTCCTAGTGCACTGTTGTCCAAACTCAAAAGGAAAAGGACAGAACATCAGAATGGCTCACAAGTAGCGCAAAGAAAGATGGAGGGGATGGCATCAGTTTTGATGTGGGCACAGATGTGTGACTATTTTCTGCATAACAGACAAAAAAGAGGGAAGGGGATTTCCTACAATGATCCCAGTTGAGGGAGCCAAAGTCTGTGGGATACCTGCTTCTCCAAAAGCTTTGAACACCACGTAAAGCCCAACTACCCAACCTGAAGTGAACCCACACTACACATAATGGAGCTGGGAGAAACCATAGCACTAGTCATTTTTATCTATCCATAACGTGCAAAGTTATTTGTTAATGTAGACAAACTTAAGCAAGAATTAAAACACTTTGTTGTGTAAGGAGAAATCTAAGGTCTAGGTATTCAATTGCTTGTTTGTTTGTTTGTTTCCAAAATGGTGAATGCTTCTGAAAAGTAAAAATTATCAGTCAGCTGTCTTCTCCCAGATAGTGCACCCAGAACCATTTGGAATTTCAAAACAAGAAAATGGTGAGGGAAGAGTATTTGTGATAAAAAAATTCTTCTAAAGTTGCACTTCTAAAGCTCCAGTCACTGTTTGCCTTAGGAATTCATTCTGCACAAAAGAGAGTAGTGCATCAAAGCTGGTTAACCTTTTAGAAACAGTAATGATATTTTACAGTAAAAGTTGATAAAAATAAGACAGGAGACAGTGACTTTTTTACAAAAGTTCTAGGTGCTCCCATGTTATTTTGACATAATTATCAAATTAATTTCATTTTTGAAATTTCAAATTTTCAGTGCAATTAGAACCTTTCTCCTAGTAGTATTCTTGTCTCTTCCAATATACACACTAAACAATTACAATCCACTGATACATTGTTCTCTCAAAAGAGAGACCTAGGGAAACAGAAGAGAGGCAAAGATGCGTACGTGGAATTCAAATATACATTGTTGGATCTCTGTGCTAAACTGTGAATCTTTCATGTGTTCCTGTGTATTTATTTTCTTTTCTAAAATTATAATTTTACAGCAAGCTAAAACTGTTCTTTAACTGTAAGAGAACTCATGAAAGGAAGAAAAAAAAAAAAAAAGTAAAAGCCACCTGTGCAGACTTGGCCATAACTGTACTTGAAAATGATTATTTCAGATCCTTTTAGGGAAGTCAGTAGAAGGGTAAATGCAATAAGCATTTTTCATTTGGGCACAGGATGACACACTGAAACCCTAACGAAGTTTGTGAGCATCAATACTGACATTTATTAGCAGAAAATAAATTCATTCAAGACAAATTAATAACAAATTCTGTCAATTTTTAATTGTATAACACGAGCCCTTCCTTTCACTTTCTTTCCCTGCTCTTCTCTTCATTAAGTCTACATTTTAACATGCTAATATCTCATATCATCACTTACTGGATTTTGTTAAACCTGAATTTTTCTTTGCCCCCTTTTTTCTGATTGTTTTGGGTGCTCTTAGATATCTATGCCAACCTGCACAGGTAAAGATTGAAAAGCAGGGGTCTAAATACTAAGTCACCTTTATTTCAGGGTCATTTAAGATTAAACCACTTTTGAAGAGGTTGAAACTACTTTTTATTTATTTATTTATTTATTTATTTATTTATTTCCCAGCTAATTAATTTGAAGAGAAAGGCTCACCAGCTCTCTCTGCTATATGGTTAGCGAACTTTACACAGACTTCATCCCACTAAGTCAGCCCATGAAGGTAATGCTTTATTGATACAATGAAGAGAAGAATTTAAGTTTTCAAAACTTTCCAAGGTAGAAAACTAACATTAACACAAAAAAAAAGAAAAGAAAAAAAAAAAAAGCAAGAATCAAGTTTACTGGCAAGAGACAGAAAGATGCTTTATGACTAATGTTTCATTCGTTATTTACAGCCATATTACAAGAGATGAGATTTTTGACTGTTGTCTTACAGTGTTGGGAAAGTGTTGGGAAAATGTAGGCCCTGCTACAGTTTTCTAGGTATGTAGCAGAAAGATGAGTTTTGCTTTTGTTAGCAACTGGGGACCTAACCCAGGAGCTGAGCAGGTAACCACATCTAGTGTGATAAGGCAGACACACCATCAGCTCACGCAGTCTGGAGCAGGTCTGGAGAAGCAAACAGTTTTGGCAGCCCTGATGAGAAGGAGTGCTGAAAGACTTTAAATATTCTGTGATATTTATGCACATATTTTCTTGATCAGATTGATCAGAATATAATAGGCTGACAGAAAAAAAAAAAAAAAAAAAAAAGGCCTTGTTTGGGATTCACATGACCTGAAGCTAAATCCCTTTTCCAATATGGGTTTCCTATACTTCCTCAGCTAAGCTGCTGAGGAGTATTTCAACACATGTATGTGGGACATGCACACTCTTAAGCTGCCTACCAGAATTCATAGGCCTGTGTTAGGTGCTCATGCTTCCCATAAAAAGTTTTTCACTGGACGCAGACAGGTTTTCACTTGCAGCCTGAAGATGGTATTAGTAATGCAGGGAAACACTAAAGCAAACCAGTGAGAAATGCCAGGGAGAGGTATAAAGGAGCTGCGTTCCTGAAAGGTAAGCTAAAATTCAATGCTGTGCAGAATAATGAATGAACTCTCCTCTGGGATGAGGTATTTAAGACAACGGCTAAGCTCAGTCCTTTCTAGCAGAAGGAAAATACTCTCTGCTAACACAATATTTAAGTGATTTATTTTTCCTTTACAGCTTTTACTCAAGCATGTTTATTCAAGAAGTAATTCTCTGCACAGGACTTGTATGGATCTGCCCTTTATCTACTCATGTCCCAAGCCATCCGAATGCAAGCAAGCCTCTGTCAAATGGTGTTGCAGTCAAGCTTAAAATCCTACAGAAACAAAGTGTTTGGGGGGAATAGGGCTGGCTAGCATCTCCTGTCTCAGGGCTAATGAATCAAGCTCAGATGAAGAAAAAGGCCTAGGATGGTTTTTAATGCTAGATAGGGGAAAGCGCCCAGAGCTTTTTTCTTCTGCTCTATGAGCAGAGCCCAGCAGCTGCCCCATGTCAGAGCAGAGACAGCTCCAGCTGCTCCAGAAGGGACCCACTGCTGGCCATAGCCGAGCCAGTGAGCAATGCTGGGTGGGCCTCTGTCAGAGCAGATTTAAGAAAGGGAAAAGCACAGCAGCTGGGAGAGAGGGGTGAGAAGCAGTCCTGCAGCCCCTCAGGTGAGTGCAGCAGGAGGGCAGGAGGTGCTCCAGGCAGGCAGCAGCAGTTCCCCTGCGGACTGTGGAGAGGCCCCTGGTGGAGCAGGCTGTCCCCCTGCAGCCCATGGGTCCCACATGGAGCAGATCTCCACGCTGCAGCCCGTGGAGGAGCCCCCGGTGGAGCAGGTGGATGTGGCCTGGAGGAGGCTGCGGCCCATGGAGAGCCCCCGCAGGAGCAGGCCCCGGGCCGGAGCTGCAGCCCGTGGAGAGGAGCCCACGCAGGAGCAGGGAGTCTGGGGGGAGCTGCCGCCCGTGGGGGACCCGTGCTGGAGCAGTTTGCTCCTGGGGGATGGACCCCGTGGCACGGAGCCGTGTGGGAGCGGTGCTTGAAGAGCTGTGGGCAGCCCCCGCAGGCTCAGTTGGGGAAGGACGGCATCCCGTGGGAGGGACCCCACGGGGAGCAGGGGCACAGAGGGACTGAGAAGGAGCGGTGGAGATGAAGCATCAGGGACTGACCGCAGCCCCCATTCCCCATTCCCCTGAGCTGCTTGTGGGGAGGAGGTGGAAGAGGGTAAATGGGGGGAAGGTGTTTTGAGTTTGCTTTGAGTCTCTCACTGTTCTAGTCTGCTAGTGATAAGCAATAAATTATATTAATCTCCCTATGCTGAGTCTCTTTTGCTTGTGACGATAACTGTTGAGTGATCTCCCTGTCATTATCTCAACCCTTGAGCCCTTTCCATCATATTTTCTCCCATTTTTCCTTTAAGGAGGAGGAATGAGAGAGTAGTAGTGTGGAGCTCAGCTGCATATCAAGCTAAAACCACCACAGATGTGTGCTAAAGGACCCTGACTTCTTTTCCTTGAGTTACACATCTGTGCTGTTCTTGTGAAACACCACAGCTTCCCAACTTCATGGACAGGATGGGTGAATGTAACTAATGACATGGCACTCGTACTATAGAGCGGGGTTCCTACAAGAGCTATCAGAAAATATATAGACTGTGGCAATGTGAGCACAGATGCACAATTGCATGAATACTTCTTTGTCTGATTAACATTTACTTTTTTTTTTTTTGGTAGTATATTAATTGATGGGGAAATATTATCTCCTAAGAACATTTCTGCAAATTTTAATTATAGCCTATAGTTGTGTTAGGTATACTCTAGGGATGAAGGCTTAGGATGTTTGCTTTAACATTTGCTCTATCGAACCAATAGACAAATGTTCTCAGGAACAGGCATTTTTCCCCTGGTGTACAGCATAGTACAAAATAAAAAAAAAAAATCTAAAATATCCCTCTCACTGAATTAATACAATGAAAGGGCAAATTTTCAATAAGCAGCAGACTGGCCTAGCATTTTATGTGCAGAAGTTTGGGTCGTGCAAACTGAAGGTATGAAAGCATTGCCAGCTGTCTGGTCTCAGAGCCTGAAGCTCTGAACTGGAGGTCTGCTACCAGCTCAGCCACAGGCTAATGTAAAGTTGGGCTATCTAGGAGGAATTTTCAAATCAACATTTGTAAGATCCAAGTTTAGTGGTGCTATGTTTTTATGTACTTTTAACAAGAAGATTGACTGCATGGAAGATAAGGCTTTGATTCTGCAGAACATACAAACCAAAAAAAACACAATTAAAAAAAATGAAATGCAGTGTGGATGAAAAGACAATGAGATCCCCAAACACAAGCAAAAGCAAAAAAGAAATGCAAAAAAAAAAAAAAAAAGAAATGCTTTAATGTAGATTGTCATGAATGAATGCCTGTGTTTTTTCCTAAGCAAATTCTGTGTAAGAATAGCATTCATTTCTCCCTTTTTTGTATATTCATGTAAAATGAGCTTCTAATTAGTTGTTTTAGAGTAATCATATGCAGTGAACTATTCAGAACTGTAAATATCCGGTCCTACTGAAAGAAAGAAGCTTTCAAGGTATATATTTTAATTCCAGAATGAAAGGTGGATTGCAATCTGGTTTTGTTTCTCAGGACAACAGGATACTTCATTAAAAATTGAGATGGTGTTCCCAAATAGAGGTCTCCTGCTCATCTAACCACAGGCAATGCCAGAAATTTCACTGCAAGAAATGTCAGTTACCACTAAGATTGATATGCTAGGAGAACAAAGTTTGCCTAGAGAAGCTGTGGATGCCCCATCCCTGGAAGTGTTCAAGGCCAGGTTGGATGGGGCTTTTAGGTGTTCACTCAGCAATTGCTATCTAAGGTAATTTTCAGTTCATTATTTGATATTACTGGAGCACAGATTCAGTAGTTACCTTATTGTCAATATATTCTAGTGACTCCAGAGTTCTTTGCACCAATGTTTTCTCCAGCACTGTTTAAATTCAGTTAATAAACACTATGTAAACACTAATAAACACTACAGCCAACTTATGTAAAAACTTTCCATTGTGTAAAAGATAATCTAGTCCTAGACAGCTAGATCCAAGCAGGCTGTGAACAGAGAGTAAATAACAATCAAGACCAAATAAGTACAAATTTAATATTAACACTTTTTAGTTATAACATTTAGACAAAACCAAAATGGAAATTACTGTTTGTTGGGTTGTATGTTTTTGCCATCTATTTTCCAACCTTCTTTAAGTATCCAAAGTTCTTGGATTTTTTATGATACTCTTCCTTAAATGTTCAAAATAATTTAATCAAATAGTCCGGAAGTAGAATACAAAACCTGATTTCCTATAGATTTCTGTCTGTTGGTCAGATTCTCTACTGTGAAATCACGAATGAGTTTCCAAATGAAAAAATTGCTGTCATTTGCAGAATTTATAACTATACTCTCCTTTCTGGATTCTCTGACATTTGTCAGAGAATCATGTGACTCTACAGACTTTTTTTTTTTTCTCCTGTGTCTTTTTGCTTGACTGTGGCATAAAACTCACCTTTCTTAAACTGGTGCCATCTTCCTGACTTAGAAATTATCAAAAAGCATAGACAGAAAGAAATGGACTGAACAGGGTCACAATTGCATAAATTTCACTTACACAAGAAACGCAGAGGAAACACAAGGACATCTGAACATTTATCCCTGTAGCCGAAATATAATTTTAACTCCTTTCTATGTGTTGAATTGCTGTGACAATGTAGATATCTTGCCCATGGAGAACTGATAAAATAGGAAATATGCCTGAAGATGATCCATTACCCTATCATTCAAATGAAGATAAAAATCCCCACTGAGGAGTTTCATGGAACCAGAGAATAAAAGAGAGAGTCCTTTTTCCATTTCCACACTACACTCTTTGCTGCTTCTCAAGAGAAAGATGTTGGCTTTCAAAGGGGACAAAACACCACATTGTATAGATAACATATTCCATTGAATGTAGTCAATGACAACTAATCAGATTGCTAACAAAACCCAGTGTATTTTTGACAAAAAGTCTGTGCTTCAGGAGAACATCTCCCTGTGACTGATGGGAATAGTGAATCTGTTCTCTCAGCTGTCTGGAACACTGCAGTTAGCAAGTGCCATCCACTGCAAGAATGCGAATCAGACACTTGATGGAGCAAAGATGAATGCTATATAAGAAGATGCGTCACAGTAAGGATAAGGTCACCTTTTACTTTACATTTATTTTGACAACTACCTTTGCACTTACTTTGCACACTACCATCTGCACTTATCTGATTTGGAAGTTTTTAAGAAAGCTTCCTTTTAAAGAAACTTAATTGAAGCCAGACAGTGCAGAGTTGCTTTCTACAGTTAGGCTGACAAAACATTTTAGAGCTCTGAGCTGCAGCATCCCCTCAGCAGTGTTGAAGAACGAATATGCCCACATAAACTGGCTTCCCCCTGGGCTGCACTCATGGCCATAGCAGGGCATCCTCACTATTGAGAAGGAGAATAACCTGTGGCTGGTAAGTGGAGACTGGTGAGGTGGTCTGATAGCTGAAGCACAGTTATCTGGTTCTCCCCCACACCAACAGATTGTAAAAGGAACATTTATACATTTCAGATGTGTAAAAAATGTGCTAGCACAATATATGATTTTGTAAACTTCTGAAATTGTTTTTCTGAGCATCATTCTCAGCAGCCTTTTCTGTTGTACACTTGTGCACTGATTCATAGAGGTATAATTGTTTGTTACTACTCTAGTCAGAAGCCCATTAAATTGTTTCAGCTATTTAGTAACACATGTGGTTGAACTTCATGTGAAATATATTTACTTATATACGTATACATACAGATATACAGACATGTTGATATCTCGATATAGCATTCTTGAGCATTTTAAACTAACACAAAAGAGAAAAATGAAACCAAAGATTTAGAAGGTATCAATACAAATTCCTTGAGAAAACTTTTAAATAAACATATGGTTCTCAACAAGGAACTGTTCGGAATGAGAAATTTATATTTATCATAAGTATTATGGAATCTGGATGATTGTAATATTTCAATGCTTTACAATAACCTTGTAGGAATAAATAGTATTTCACTACTTTATTTCTTAGTTTAGAGCTTAGAGTAATGTGAAATGAAGGAAGGCTTCTAATAAAAGGATTCGTCAAGTAGAAAAAAATGTTCTTAATAATTTTCACAATGCTACTGCCACATTCTGGCAATGTCTGAACTCCGTAATTACCTGAGTTTTTCATAGCAGAGTTCCTTATACGTGCAGATCTGTTCTGGCAATGACCATATTTGCAGACACTGCAACAATGAGTTTATCTTACACTAGTCCTGTCAGAATTCACAGACGTGAATGTTTCTTTTATTTGGGGAAGGGAGGGTTAAAAACTTAACAGATTAGGCTTTACACAAGAATACAGCTAGAAGAGAAGGAGATGTCATCTCTCCTTTCTTCAAACAGCTTGAGCATTCACCCAAAAATCTAAGGTCTAATTGCCTCATCTGTCTGACAGCCCTTGAATCCCCATCTCCCACTTCCCTGCAGCACATCCAGCAATCAGGCTCCTGGGTATTCTAAGGTGAAGTACTGTGTTTGTCTGTTTTGCAGAAGCTGTTTTATTTTGCATGGAATAATCAATGGCTCAATGGACTATTCAGTGAAAGTGTGTACGTCACTCACTGCTCTAACAACAGTATTCATCTGGGAAGGGAAATACTTGTATCTAATGAATCCACAAGTATTTCAGATTGAGTGAGCATTGGAGCAGAATGCACAACACAAGTTTCTCCCATTTCTGCAAAAAGTTCCTTATCAGCAGGCTGAGGAGTAAAGCTCACGTTGACATACTCTCTTCAACATACACAAGATGGGTATCTAATTATTGCATGCAAGTGAAATAACCTTTTCAGGGGAGTCCTACCATGGAACATCATATCATCCCTGGTGCTCAGGGCACTCTGCTGAGAGGTGGGAAAGAGGCTCTGAATCTACTCAGAAAGTGATGAGCATACAGAGGAGCACTCAACAGAGACATTAGGTATTTCTTTCCTTGGCTATTTCAAACAAATCTTCTCTATGAGCATGTTGGGCTCAATAGATTCTACTCTCCTCTGACTTTTCCCAGCTCAGCACTTCAGCTTTTTTAAAAGCCAAGTGATAAAAGCTTGCTACTTGGAAATTCTCTTGTCTTCAGCAAACACGAATGATGCAAAGGAGCAAGAGGCTGTAGTGAGGAGGGTATAGGTCTTTTCTGAAGCCTCAAGTGATAGGATATGAGGAAATGGTCTCAAGATGCACCAAGGGAGTTTTAGATTGGACATTAGGAAGAATTTCTTCATGGAGAGGGTGGTCAAGCATTGGAACAGGCTGCCCAGGAAGTGGTGGGGTCACCATACATGGAGATATTTAGGAGATGTATGGATGTGGCACTAAGGGACATGGTTTAGTGATGGGACTCAGTAGGTCAGGCTGATGGTTGGACTTGCTGATCTTGAAGGTCTTTTCCAACCTAGATGATTCTGTGAATCTATGCTGAAGAAGTTACCAACAGAACCAAAACACACAGAATCAAGGGAGTGTACAACTTGGAAATTAAAACCTCAAAAGACATGACTGAGAATATGTGAATAGTACTTTAATTGTATTCATTGCAGTTTTATGCAAGCTTGTGAAAAGATCTAGAAAACCTGTTTTCCCTCAGATTGTTTTTTAAGTAACCAGAAAAAACATGGAGGAAAATGCCTTATGAAAATAAAGAGATGGGGATTGAGGAGTCTGAAGCAATTTGTCAGTAGCAGATTACATCCTTTCTTTATTGCAGAACAATCTTCAATAAGATTAATGAGAAAAACAAAACAAGTTTAATAGATAAATCCTGTAGGGATCAAACGTTCATGTTTTATGGCTACAGTAACCATATAATCTTGTTTAGCCGATTACATAGTTTTATCTGAAACCTGGGTAGAAATGCAGTGAAAGATGGAGCTCAGCAGCATGCCTCCAAATTAAAGCATATAATAGAAGGTACAGGTCATGCTGATTTGTGTGACTGATGCATGTGCAGGAAGAGTTAATAACACTGCATTTCAGCAAGCTGTCACATTCCAGTGTTGTAATCTGGATCTACCAATTCAGTGGGAGGTTAGTCAGATAACAGAGAATGATGCAGGAAAGTCTCCAGATTTGGCGTCACGCTATCTAATAAAGGAATTCAGATTTAGGTGTGAAATTTATCTAAGATAGCTCATCTGTGTGTGTTTTTGTTTTGTTTTGTTTTGGCTAATATACAGAATATTTCCCTTTTCATGGCTATGTTAAGACTGCTGTGCTTCCCCTTTAAAAAAAAAAAAAAATTTGAGCCTTATTTCTTTTCTGGAATACAGAAATGTATTCCTTAATGATATTTTTGTCTGCTCAAATAAAAATGATGAAACCTCTGATGTATCAAGTAATGCAATGGTGGTATATTTGATTTCTGGAGAAATTACTGTACCAGTGGTTTTGGTATGCTATGCATTATGTGTGTTTGTCTGGAGTAAAATATATATATATATTTAAACAAAAATGTAGTTGGCCACAGTTCATATTTGTTTTTGTTTGTTTGTTTCCAAAAGAAATCAAAAAATACAACAAAAACATATACATGTACACAAACAAACAAAGAAACCCAGCCTGGTGAATTAAGTGATATATTTTTACAAGCAGCATAAGGGAGACAACATTTTGCATGATGGTGTGACAAAGACAAAATCTTTAATTGTTACTCGGTAGAGCCTTTTTTTATTGTCTCTATTTGAATCCTACAAGGTAGGCTGTCAAATGCTCAAAGGAGGGTAAAGTATGTAACTGGTTGCCTGTAATTCTCCTAAATCCAGACATAAAAGGGAAACCTTCCACTGCCCATTTGTAAGTGTGTTTAAGTTTGCAGTGTTGCATAGTCCTCTCTTTTCTCCTCAGCCATTTTCTAGCTTTTTTAATACTGGAGGTAAAAGTCAGACTTGCAGTCAAAATAAGGAACTAGCAGCTTAAATATATTGCCCCTCAGCTATTGTAATATAAAGCTGCATATCTTTGCTTGTAGAAAACATCTCAATAATAGCACAAAATAATATATTTTTAGGAATTAATATTAATCTGTTTTGGAATATTCTTGCAATGTTATTTTAGGCCGTATTAGGTCTATATTTTTGATATCCTGTCATCTAAATCATGTGCTTTTACAGCTCTACAGTGACCAAGCCCATGACTCTGTGTTAGGAGCTGCAGTGGAAGGTCTAGCACAAGTGCTTACTTCTCAGTGACAGCATGCTGCTTGCTCTGCCTCTCTTACTAATGAGGCACTCAGCACCCTGCCTCCAGCACCTGGGCCTCCTCCAGCCAATGGAGTGCCACTTCAAAGCACTACGAAATGAAGAGGAATTGATCGCGGAACAAAATTTCAGCAGAGTTTATGGGTGAGCAATTGTGCCTCGATGATGTATGTTGTACACAAACAGAACGATGTCCTAACTAATGATGCAATATGTTACTACGCATATCTATACACAGAAGCACAGAGACAAATAACTGTACATGATGTGTTTGTTTCAGAAAGCTAAATATGAATGTGATGTATGATATGATATCTGAATAGATTGGTGGATGAAAGGTTTGTAATAACAGAAAAGAGATAGAGTGGATTTTAATTAGATACCTTTTTTATTTTTATTTTTTAATATATTTAAAACAGAAGATCTCAAACATGCATTTGTAACCACTGAAAACTATCTGCTAATAAGCTTTCTTGGCTATGTATGTTGATTGTCAATAATGCTTAAAACACAGAGGAAAATCCAGAAACCATGAAAAATGCATATCTTAAGGCATTATTTTGAAAGGGCAAACAACCTGTCAAAACTCAGTCCTAGACAAATAGCACAATGTTGGACAACATCATTAATAAATAATTTTATTCCCCTCTACTAATACCAACTTCATTGTATGAAAAATATTTTCAAACTAATTTGGTATTTTCCTTAGAATATAGATCTAGCTGACAAATAATACCAGTAGTGTATTAATTTTTTAAAATCCTGTCAGGCATTTGCCCTAATAGCATCTCACATTTTTATTAGGAAACTAGAATCGCAATTATAAACTTTTCCTGAAAACACTAAATGGATTCAAATTTGCTAACTAATGGCTTTTAAACTGCAGTTGTAAAGAGAAAATGCTTGTGTGGTAATGTGTCTAAAGGTTTCCTACAGTGATTTGATCTGAGATCTATGCTATTTAGCATTTTTTCATGAAGAAAGGAAGAAAAAATGTCACAAACTATGAATGACACAAAGGTTTTCATAATGGCAAGTAATAAACAGGGACAATAACCAACAAAGAGTATTACAACTAGAACTAGAATTAGAGTTAGAATTAGAATTAGAATAGTTCAGTTGGAAGGGACCTTCAAAGTACATCAAGTCCAATTGCCTGACCATTTCAGGGCTAAACAAAAGTTAAAGCATATTAATGAGGGCATTGTCCAAATGAACACTGACAAGCATTGGGCATCAACAGCCTGTCTAGGAAAAGCCTGTTCCAGTATTTTACCGTCCTCACAGTAAATAAACTTTAATGCCATTGCTGATTGCCCAAAGTTCCAATCTGTCTAGATCCCTCTGGAAGGCCCCTCATCCCTCAAAGAAATCAACATCACCTCCCAGTTTAGTATCGTCAGCAAACTCATGAAGGATGCATTCCACTCCTGCATCCAGATCACTGATAGAAGTGTTGAACGGAGCATTCTCTAGAATTGAGCCCATTCTGAGGTAGCCCCATTCACTATGACACTTTGAGCTCTGCTGTTCATCCAGTTCATCACTCAGCATAGCACGAACCTATTCAACTCACACTTGGACTGTTTGTCCAGAAGGATGCCAGTACTAAATGCCTTGTTAAAATCCAGAAAGATTACATCCACCACCTTCCCATCACCTACTAAGCAGGTGACTGTGCTGTAGAAGGAGATGAAATTACTAAAACAGGACTTTCATTGATGAACCCATGTTGACTATGCCTGATATTAGCTTTATCCTTATTTAAAGAAAGGAGTTATGCCTTTTAATAGCATCCAAGATTATCTTCTCCATAGCTTTCCAGGGATTAAGGTTAGACAAACAGGTCTGCAGTTTCCTGGGTCTTCTTTCATGTGTGTCCTTCTTGAAGGTTTTTGTAACATTGGTTAGATTCCTGTCAGCAGGGACCTCTCCAGACTCCCAAGACCTTTGGTAAATTGTTGAGAGGGATCCAGCTTTAACTTCCACTAACTCCTTCAGCACTTGGATGAATTCCATCAGGCTCCATGGACTTATGGACATTTAGCTGATGCAGCTATCCCTTACAATTTCAGTGACCACAAAAGGAAAGTCACTGCTCCCCCAGTCAGAGGACTGGGCAACGCAAGAACTATCATTAATATTAAAAAATGAGATAACAATAAAGGCATTAAATGCCTCCACCTTTTTCTCATCCTTACTTGTTAGGTGACTATCTTCATCAAGTATCATTTCTGTTTTTTTCTTAGATAGCCACTCGATGTTGACATACTTTAAAAAGCCTTTTTTGTTGTCTTATACCACACTGTCCATTGTCAACTGAAGCTGAGCTTTATCTTTTTTCCCTGCATATTCCAACCGCAGCTCTGTAGTCTTCCTGTGAAGCCTGACCTTGGCTCCAGAGACCATGCTTTTTCTTCTTCTGTCCAAGTTTCCAGGGGAGTTCCCTGTTCAAGCAGATTCCCAGTGGACACTCCCAACTAGCTTCCTGAGAAGCTTAAAGCTTTCTCTCTTAAAATCTGGGCTGGCAACTGCTGACCTTTTTTCTCCTTACACACAAAATGTTGAAGTCAATTATTTCATGATCATTGAGGCCAAGACAGTCATCCACCATCCTAACTCCCACAAGGCCTTCCCTAGTCTCAAACAACAGATCTACGAGGGCAAGTTTCCTAGTTGGCTCACTAAGTACTTGAGACAGGAAATTATCAACACGCTTTAGGAATTTCCCAGGCTTGTTTGTCACAGCAGTATGATATTCCCAGTTTATGTCTGGGAAGTCTCCCACAAGGAAGAGAGCAACTGATCCAGCCATTTCTCCTAAGTGCTCATCTGTGCTATCATCCTGGGTGGGTGGTTGATAGTAGACACCCATGATGACATCTGCTTTGCTATTCATCCCCTTAATCCTCACCCAGATGCTCTTCATCTTGTCATCCCTAACTGCAAGGGCTGTGCAGTCTAATCTCCCCTACGTACAGTGTAACACCAACTCACCTGCCCTGGCTACCCCTCTTGAACAGCCAGCAGCCCTCCACCCCAGCACTCCAGCCATGGGACTTGTTCCACCAGGTCCCACTACTGCCAGTGATGTCATAGCTCTGGGAAAGGACCTAAACTTCCAGGTCATCTTGTTTGTTCCTCATGCTGCGTGTGCAAGCACTTGAGCGCTCTTGAACTGTCTCCTACCTCCCAAGACACCCAACCAGGCTCATGTACATGGAGTTCAGAACATGGCTTTGTCTGTGGCTGCAGACTAAATAGGAGCAGAGCCCACTCTCTGGGCCAAGTGCCACAGCATGGCTTGTGTCTGTGGGGCTTGGAAAATGTAGTGGCCTCTTCCACATTTTCTGTTGGGAATGATTTCATATATTCCCCTGGACAAAGCAATAGTCCAGAGATTGCTAGATGAACATTATGAATGATGGGAATCATTCTGGATCTGTTTTAGCCTAAAGGTGTAGGACATATAACAAAATATGTGGCATTTAAATAAAACATTTTTTTTTTTTTCCTGAGAAGTCTTTTAGTGCAGCTTGGAAGAGACAGAGTTTCCATTCAAGTGTTAGCTTGCCAGCATTAATTTAGGGAAGGGAGTGAGGTGTGAAATCAAAGAATAAACATATATGTCAATGTTGTTTAAAAAAATAGCAAAATAGATTTAAAGAAAATCAATCTAAATAGTTAGAACCTTTAGGTGGGAAATCTCTTATTCACACGTTTTTGTGCCTTAAGATGCTTTCAATGTGTACTCTGTAAGTCATGTCCTTTTTTAGCCTCAGGCATTTGCTGCACAAGAGCACAGAAAAAGAAAAATGATGCCTCTGCTGCAATGTTCATGAAATTTAGAGAAGAGAGGGGCTAAAAGCTTAATTCAGTAGTGGTAGTTTTTCTAAGTTCCTTCTTTTCCTAAGCTATTGTTTCTAAGGGCGAATGCATCTCAGAAATGGACAGATTTGTGTTCAAATCCCTCACTCCTCTCTGCTTGATGCATCTGCACCTTGAACAGGAAGCATGCTTCTGAGAAGAACATGAGAATAACTTGGAAGAGGAGGAATAAATATGGTCAGCCTTGTTACTGGCTAGACCTGGAGGCATGAAGGTGCAGCAGCCTCACCTCCATTGGGATGACAGATTTGACTACTGCTAACACAGTCTACAATCCACATAGGTGCTCTGGTAGAAAATATCCACATGCTTTACTGTGAGATGGGTGCCTTATGTGTGCAATGACATTTTTGGAAGTGGCACCATATTTTCTGCTGGAGTGGAGGGTGGTGTGCAGGCGAAAGGTCTATTAACTTAAGTTCATATGCACAACCACATCTGAGTTCCTGGGTGAAGCTTGCCTGGGACGTGCATACACAGCTCTTCAACCACAGTGATATACCATACACTCAGTGCAGCACTTTTTGATGAAATACACTTTGTGACTGCCTGACTGAAGCTGTGTTTGTGATAGGAGACCATCAGTTGAAGAGATGACGTGTATTCTCTATGAATAATGGTGACACTGGGCAGCATCAATTTTCAGCAGAACTCCATAACAAACCCTTCCCTTCCCTAGCCAGGGGAGCCAAAGTGACACTTGCTTGAGTTGTGCTCTGCTGGAACAACTACACCCAACCTTGTGGTTGCAGCAAAAGCAAAGGCCACAGCTGTCCTGAAGAGTGTTTTCACATTATCATTCCCCTTTTTTTTCCTTTTAAGGGGACAAAGAGGACATATATTTTGTTCCTTTCTTCCCATCAAAGAGAAGACTGAAAGCTCCAAGATACTTATGGGTCACATGAACTCCTTGAAGAGCATAGGTGTGGATGAACAAGTTTGCTGTTCTTGCAGAGAAATGGCAACAAGGTGGAATCTGTGTGTTTACTCAGGCACCCTAGATGAGCTGTCTTTTTTCCTTTCCTTGTCCTATCCCTAACAATTCTGTACAGCTCCTGTTGAAGGCTTATCACATAGTGATGTGCATATTTAATGCAGAACACACTGTGGGGTCTCTTAGCTTCAGCAGAACCTCTATTAGATCTGTTCCCACAAGACTCCACTAAAGTAGAAGTTGTCAAGACTTCCCCTAGGTGAAATCTACAGTCCAGATGCTTCCCTGCCTTTTTTTTTTTTTAATTTTATTTTTGTTAACCTTTTATTAGAAATTCTGTGTGGTCTGCAGTTGTCTGCATGGGGATTATAAAGTCCTACAGAGGATAAGTTCCATCAGTGTAGATAAATGTTCGCTATTTCATGTTACCAACTTCTTGCTTGTGAGGAGGTGGACCACACCCTAAACCATCCAAGACAGCAAACAGAAAAATGTTGTATATTTGTCCAGATCCCACTGTGATTGACCTAGGGAGACATGCATTAGCAACAAATTGTGAAGATGCAGTGGGATGAATTTTAGGCATACAGATTTGCTGGTCACCCTGGTGTCATCTCCACTGGCCCAAGGAATTCCAGCATTACTGACCGCCTAGGACAGCATAGAATATAGCAGATAGAATAAAGGTGTGCAAATCTGGTCTGATGGTGAATTTCCCTCTCTCAAATGACTGTTCAGGCAAAGTTTTGCATAGGCAAATTAACATCTGGTGGCTGCACATCTGGACTTAGGGATGAGTGGCTGCTCTTGAAAGGCAAGTGACTTGGCAGAAGGCTCTGTGACCCTCCACAACCAGCTTTTACTTGCACCCATGGTCTGTAAGCTCTGTGTAGAATACACATCTTGCTTTGATCACTCATCTCCCTCCTTCAAAACACCTACTTTCTACCCAATATTCTGACTCAAGCCTTTCTCTAATCCTGTGCTTGAACTGGGAAGGAAGGAGTAGTTGATTTCTCAGGCAATATTATTAATCTGTCCCAACAGTGGAGCAGGAGATGAGGGCACTGTCTCCTCCTTCATCTAGGCTTGCTTAACAGAAAGGCAACAGTATTGCTATGGAGCAGGTGTTGAGAACTGGCACTGAAGAGCATCCTGAGAGTGGTCTGGGGCAGGCTAAGGGATGGTGGGAGGTGCATCACATTTGCGAGATGCTACTCTGTCCAGTTGCAAATGTACATTGGGGAACTCCTATGCTTCATTTTGTCTTGATATTGACTTTCAGCAAAAGTATATCTGATATGCTTTCAGGTTCTCCCAAAGCTTTAACTCTACAGAAAAACAAAACAAGTCTTTTTGCTAAGAACTCAAACACTGCTACCAAAGAAAATATGGATATAACCTAATGATATGATTACAGCAGGCAGAAAGTATGACTGAAGCAGAGTTAACATACCTGCCATAGCTTTAGCACACAGAGCAGACAACTGGACTGAAGGAGCAGGAAGAACGGGACTTCAGTACTGATCAGTATCCAGAAGAAAAAAAAAATCTGTAGGGACCCCTTGTGTTTATTCTGTCCAGACACAGTTTATATGCAGACATTTGGGCACAAGCAACTTCTGTTTGTTACACAATAGGGCCTGACCTGAAAAACCCTTCCCTTTACTCAGCAACTCATCAAGGGCTTGAATCAGTGAACCAGAGATGAAAGATCAGCAGTTTATCCACTACCATTCAGCTCCATCAAGCACAACTAAAATATGAGAACAGACACTGCAAAACTAACATTTAAGAGTCAGATTTGGGAAGATCGTATTTACATTGCTGTCAGGAAGACACTTTTATTTTTAAAAGCCTGGTAAGCTTTATAACACAAGTATTAACCTTGCATAGTAATAAGCTATATTTTGACAATGAAGTGCATTAGTATGAACTTGATATTTACAGGAAGTTAAAATTCTGTTAATGCTATCAAAATATGAGTACGGACACTTAGTTCGGAGCATCTTTGCAGTAGTTACACTGGAAAATTTATCTAGCACCTATTTTAAAGCTTAGTTCTCAATACCTGACACATTTCACGCAAACCTGTGCTTTTGCCATGACTTATGTGAAGATGATCACAGACTTGAAACATGAATCTAATCCTCTGCATTATTTAGTAGGGTCTCAGAGTAAATTCTGAAAGTCTCTCTCCCCTTCCTCAGTACAGATATTTTCAAAATACCCAACACATTCCCAAATCCAGCACTGGTTGAAACAACTGACCCCACCCTATGACTACCTCCTTATGACAAAATTTGTTTCAACTTTTCATGCATGTCAAAAAAGTGTCAGCCTAAAGTTTTTTTTTTTTTTTTTTTTTTTTTTTTTTTCCCCTAGAATGTCTACAGAAAGGCACTTTGGGTAAAATACCAATAAATAATCTTTCACAAGATTTGTGTGTGTGTACAAGATTTTCACAAGAATTTCACAAGATTTGTGTGTACATATGTGTATACACACACACATACATCTTTCCTTCGAGAAGAAGAGAAAAACTTCCATTTCATTTACATGTGAAAGGTGAAAGAACACCCTTGTTTTCAGTTTTTCCACCCCTCAAAATGTTTTATCTATGGGAGAGGTTCTCACATGTTAAGTCACAGCTGCTTCTATACCCTACATTTGCTCCTTTACTCCTAGTTACTAGTCTTACCTTGTTTACACTTATCTGAGACATCATCCTTCAAGATGATTCTTATCTGGTTAGAAGAGATGAGTAGTGTCCTGGGGAAAGTGTCTCTTGCTCCCAGTTGCCCTTCTGAAGTCAGAATAGATGGTAGCACCAAGAACTCTAAATCTCAGAAGTTTAATATTGTCAGTTGCTTTTAGAGGGTGACTAGTGATATTAAATTCCCAGACAATTTATAGGTAGCTCTGTCAGTCTGAGCATATTGGAGGTACAAAAATGGTTTGTAACTAGGACAGGTTTAGACTAATTTTCAAAGGCACATTTTTGATGCAAAGGTTTTTGTGACAATTTTCAGGTCCATTTTGAAATTCTACAGACATTTATTTAAGCACAAGAAAAACAACAACATTTTTCACTTGTCTCACTTGCCTTGTGTCCAACAATGGGTACTTTTTCTTAATTAAACAACTCCTCTACCCCAAATTTTAGTATTTTGTGTCAGACCAAAGTTAAATTTTGATAAAAGGTACAAAGAGAGATCTACTGTTGTAAAGCCTAGGATAGTATCACAGAATCACAGAATAGTTTTAAGGTTGACAGGGACCCCTGGAGGCCACCTGATGTCATCCATGCCCAAGCAGCGACACACAGAAGAGTGCCCAGCACCATGTCCAGGCAGCTTGTGAAGGGCTCCAAGGAGGAGATCCCACAGCCTCTGGGCAGCCTGTGCCAGGGTTCCATCACCCGCACAGCACAGAAGGGCTACTGTTGCTCAGGGGGAACCTCTTGTGTTATTTCATAAACTTCAGTTTGTGCCCATTGCATCTTGTCCTGACACTGGACACCAGTGAAAATAAAATGGCTCCATCCTCTTTGCAGCCTCCCCTCAGGAGGGCATGCTCCTGAGATGTAACTTACCATGTTATTAACTTGAACAGATACTTCTACAGCATGGCTTCTTATTATCGAAGACTCTACTTTAAAGAATTGCTATCCTGTATTTAATCCTCTCTCAAAGCATCAGCAATCTGTTTAATGAGTAACTAATTGTACTCTTGCAAAACTAATTTTAAACTACCTCAATCAGTGGAAGCAGTATGTAAAGTTACTTTACATAGGTATTATTTTAGTGAATAATTCATGCTGGAATTTACTAGATGCTGATCATTTCCAGTAGCTGGCTGCTTTGAAATCTGCATATAGCATTATCTTTTATTTTCAATAATGGAGTTTCTTGACAGATGTCAGGAAAATATATATTTAACCCTCCAATACACGTTTAAAATAAGCATTAAATGTTGAGATTGTCTTAAAAGAAACATACAGGAAATATATAGGTTCCAAAGATAATGAAGACTTCCTTCTTCTATAATCTTGTCAGAAGAATTCTCTTAGAAGGAAAGATGCATTTGCATTGCCCCATACAGCACATGCCAGACCAGATCTCATTCATCCACACTCACATTCCTCTAAGCAGCAAGAAACAGCTTGAAGGTATTACCCTTGACGTAGAATAATCCCTGCCAGCTCTAGGTAATGTTCACATGCAGGGAGATGCAGTTGTATTGCTGGGCACCTCTAGAGGTTTTAATTACAAAAATATTTTCTGCAAGATTGCTGCTCTCAGGTTTTATTTCATCAGCAGCAATGACAAAGATCTCATTTCATTACTAGTCACTTATAAAACAAACAAAAACAATCTTAATTTGTGTATTTTCTGTAGTCACAAAACACTAGGGAAGATAAATAAATGTCTTTCCTCTTCACTCTAGCAGTAGTTCACATTCTCTATGCAAGCATATAAATGACTACCCTCTCTTTCACCTTGTACAAAAAAGGCTCATAAGCAGTAATTGCTCTGCTCTGTATTCCTTGCACGAGCTGTTAAATATTATATTTCTACTAAGATATGCTTGCATTCTAAATATAACTTAAATGCATCCTGCTTTCATAAATAATATATTGCTGACTCACTGATGTATCATAAGACACAGTTAAGTAAGAACCAGCTGGAAAAACAAATCAATATTAGGTATAAGACTGTTTTAACATCTGTTGGTTCCTCTAATAAAAGGTTCTGGAGGCTTGTTAAACAATTAGTTTCCAACTTCTGCTTACACTTACAATCCCAGCTAATGCATGTTCTTTACTTCACCAGCTAATGCATGTTCTTTACTTCACCCAATTAAGCTGGCTTGAATGTAAGCCCAGTACTGTGGTTCTGACAACACTACAAATACCAGCCATCTGACTGGGTTGCCTTCAAGTGCAACTGGATGGAGCTGTTTGTGTAACAGCGAGTCCTTGTTGTGACAGGATGACTAGACTTTGAACATACTTATTTTCTGCACTGTACACGGGTAGCATAATGCATGTAATAAAAAGCAGTTACCTGAAAGCTGTGAAAAAAACATCCCACACAAATCAAAGTTACATAGTCTAAAGAAAGAGTAAGTGAAGAAACAAAAATAAAAGGAATTAGGTGAGGCCAATGTGGCTTAAAGAAGCAGTTTCTCTGGCACTTTATTTGACTATTGAAATTCATATATGTACTCTCTATCAAGCATGTAAAACAATGTAACAGAAGAATAAATGGCTTCAGGGGGCAAAGTGAAAAGGTAGCTTTTAAAGTGACATTACCCATGTTGCAGTTTCTCCAGTCTTGACACATATTCCCCCCTCTCTTTTTATTTTGACAGTACAGCTGAAACAACGACCATGAGACCATACATTTCTCACCAAAAAGACACAGCAACCTCTTATCTTCTCAGCTTTATACTTAGATACCTGATACACTTGTGTTCTGGCATGGCCCAAAGCCAGAAAGATGGGCAGGCAGGCCCCAGCTCTCCTTCCTGGTGCTCTGCTGCTTCTGGAATGTAAGAGGGAGACATCACCCACTCTGGTCACTTGGCAGGAACCAGCTACCTCTGCCCATGGACAGTTTTCTCTTGGTTACCTGTGTTAACCTACATCATTTCACAGCAGGTAACTTGTCTCACGATGAGGATCAGTTTACAGTTTTAGGGTGCACGGGTCTAATAGATCACCTCACCACATGCACATGTAACAGGATAATCAATGATGCCCTTAAGCTCCCAATAGTGGAAACTTGATTTATGATCAGTCTAGCACAGCTGAGCACATTTGATCATAGGTGTAACTCCCCCTCACTATTCATCAATGATCCCCAAGTAACCTTTGTTAAGCACACAGTCCCAATGGTCAGCATGGCCAAATGGTGCCCCTTCCCCTGCCTCAGCTGATCAGACATCCTCCTTCTCCCTTGCCTTTCATATCAGCCTTTGGATGACCTCAGTTTGATGAGCCTTTCTTGAAGCTGCCCACAGCTGCCTGCAGAACACAGCTCCACTAGGCAGGAGCTGGTGATTAGGAAGGAGATAATGCAGATCTCCTCAGTGTGAAGCCAGGGACAATCCTTCCTTGCTCTTTCCCACCCACTCACAAAGTCCTCCCTTGCAGCAGCCCAGCCTGATAGCCAAGGTGGGCTTTGCATAGCTTGTGACACATATAGAGAAAAACAAGTGCAGCTCGAGGGCTGGTAAGGCCAAGCAGTGCGCTAGGCCTAGACCTGGAAATACAGGTACCTCAGAGAGATGGAATGGGAGGAGGTATATACCTGTAAGAATGCTTGGTATCCCAATAGGAATCATTTCCATGTTTTTTTCTCAATCTTTGTGCTTGTGCATTCATATAAGTTGATGATGGGAAGCACAATTACCAACTCCTATTGGCCAGCCTGGGCTGACTGATGGAAGAGGCACTAAGGGCCTCATAAGCAGCCTGTAGCACGTGCACATGTACCATGACAAAGCCCTGCAATTTTTACCTGCTGACCAGGTTCATATGCAGCTATGTATGAGGTAAATTTGGGTTGCTTAGCAATGATGCTTTCAATTCTCAGCTAGAGAGGCTGGGACAGAGCCCTGTGGTGTCCCTGAGGAAAGGAACTCATCTGAAACCCAAACACCCAGTGTGGATACAAGAGCAACAGCTCTGTCAGTCCATCTGGATCGCTCTCATTTCATCCACACAGGGAGGGGCAGATCACTGTAAAATGAAAATAATAACAATGGTCATGGAATGTGATCTACAGGAATAAAAAAAACTTACTGAAAAAAAAATAAGAAAAAAAAAAAAAAGGTCATTGCAGACCACATGTTTTGCTTCTGACAGCCCAATCTTTTCTAGAAGCAAAGCCATGGTTTTAAGAAATTACCTGTCACTGCAGTAGTACCTAAGTGGTAATATCAGACTGGCTCCACAGAATTTGCATGCAAATCCCCTCCAGTACTGAAAGACTTTCTTCCATCTTAAGTCTTCATCTAAAGCAATTCCTAGAACAATATTGCTATAAAACTTTCCATGTAGGAAATCAGTTTTCTTTCACAATCTTAATTTCATAATTGACTGAGCTATGTTGAATAAAACGTTCTAAGAATGCTGAATCTTGAAGTAGTACCTGGCAGGCAACTGCTGAGAGTCTTACAAAGTTATATAAAGTTGGAAAAAGGGTCTTTTAATGGAAATTGTCAGGCAACCTTAATAAAGGCTATGTTACCAGCTCTGTATGAGAGAATAGATTATTTTCCTTCACAATATGGATTTAGATGAAGTTGTGTAGGTGACAGCTTTTATCAGGTGCAGAATAAATATTTTCTGGGAAGTATCACTGAAGAATAAATTCACATAAATTATTGATTCTATTATTAATTTTGAAAATTAAATACAGATGATATTCATATTCATTATTCCAACATTTCATTGATCCCTTTTATTCCTAGCTTTTTAATAGCACTGTAGACGTATCTACTGCCTTTCCACTTTCTAATTTCTTCTGAACTGACAGAAGAAAGGACACGCAAGAAAGTATTTTTGAAAAATAAACTTCTCTACCCTTCAGTATACTTCAAGCTCTTCTGTATAATGTATGAAATAGCTGTCATTCCAATTTGGTCGGGTATTAAAGGAGGATTTTACTTTCTCATAAAAATAATAGCAACATATATTTTGAAACAAATCTTTATATACTTACCTGGATCCTTTTAATATGAGTTGGAAACTGGTCATTGTTTTCAATAGGTCTGGAGTCAGTGTACTGGATCTGGCCTAAACTGTTCTTACAATTAATGAAGAAAGAAAGACTGAATTCCAAAGAGACAGAGTTGGATTATTCTGCAAAAGCAATTGTAAATATTTTTGGATCAAGTTCTGAGAGGGGGGGGAAAAAAAGCCAGCTAATAATGTGACAATGGGAACGGTCTGCTTTAATTCAGACTCATGGCAAAATCCACAGACAGATCATGCTGCTAACCTGCTGTGAACTAATTTTTGTGCTTATCACAGAAATTACTTCTCTAGTTCCTTCATCTTTTATAAGTAAGGGGTGCAGGGGTGCTGTCTTACATTTGTGAGTGGGTCATTCATCCAAAGGCTCAGAATTTTACTTGTTATATTTATACTATCTTTAAATGGAGATAAAAGCCAATGAAGGAGCAATTTATCTTCCTTGTTGGCTGTCTAATCCCATACAGCCTGATATTCCAAATTCCATGAACAGGTTTTGTTGGCAATATTTTTCTGTCATAATTTCATAGTCTTTTTAAGCACCTTCTTATTCTGACTTTTAAGACAAATAACCAAATATTTCGTCGCTCTGTAGGCAGCAGACCTATATTTGACAAAAATGTGCTGTGAATCCCTGATCCAAAACAGGATATAGAAAGGTTCATAAAAATATAACTGTGAGGTCTGAAGCAACACCGGATTTTGGGGGCGAGGAAGAAGGTGGAATTCTGGCAGGAAGACAAAGTTCTGAAATCAAATTACACTTCTAATATCTTCAAAGCAAGTCTGGTGTAAAATGCAATATTCATGTTTTCTTAACTCCATGGATGCCAGTCTCATAAATGAAGAAGGATTTTGTGAATAAGCAGAAGATTTTAGGAAGATTGAGGGAAAAATGGAAAGGTCTGGGGATCCTCCATAGAGCTGTAGTGCGCTACTGTTGCTGCTGAGCGCTCCCTGCCTTGATGCTGCGGGTGCTAGAGCATTAAGATGGAGTATAAAGGTTTTAGAGGCTAAGTTCAGGACATTTCAGGTATGATTTTTCAGGCTTCTGTAACTTTGAAGTCACTTGTTCCAGAGTGGTATGCATTGAAAAATCTGTTCAAGGGATAAAATGCCAGCAAAAACTGTACATAGTTTTGTAATCAGTACTCAAACCCTACACAGAGAAATGCTCTACTATTCTTCTCTCCCTGGGTGTAATGGCTATGGTTCAGAAAGAGTTTCCTGCCTACTCACTACATGGTGAGAAGTGGTGAGGAATTAATTAATCTACACACTGCTAAAATGTTTCTTAACTGCTCTTTTTCATCTAATCATGCAATATGAATGGAAAACCACATATTTTTATGTTTCTAATTCTTCTAAATGCTGCTGCTACACCATTCATTCATACCGAGGGCTTGATGGCAACTACTAGTATGCGAAAACTGTTGGTGCAGAGAGTGTTCAATCATCTCTGCTCCCTTTTTGAGCTCCTGCTTTTCAGTATCCCGTGAACTTCATTTCTTCTATGTGCTATCTGGAGCTCATCCCAACATGCCAGTTACCTGACAGCAGAGAAAACTTCGATTCTTGCAGTGGCAGCTCTTTGTAAGTGTACCAGTATGTGGTGGGAGTTACAGAAACTCACATGGGAGCTGTGCTGGGGAGTGGGAAAAGGGGCTGCCATGAAAAGATGTCTCTCATCTTGCACAGCTCACATATTTTATGGTGACTCATAGCTCTGCATAACACAAGATTTCAAAAAGGGCAATAGAAGTCTTTAGGGTGTTTCCTCTCTCCCTTCTGTAGAGTTCAAAAACAAGGGAAAAGTAGCCAAATATCTTTGTCCACAGTGGGGAACTCATGGTCTGATGCACCCACCAAGGCAGGATTTTCCCTAGTGTTTGTTGTTTAGGCCACGGCTCTTTAGATCATTAGACTGATGCTGATTTTTTGAAGTTGGCAGAATTTTTAAACAGTACCCTCATACTGTAATCTCAGAACAGCTTCATTCACACAGTTTGCTGGAGGCTGAAGAATTATTTACAACAAGATGGGAATGATGAAGCAGATGAGTCTACACACAATAGTAAGACTTTATTTCAACACAGAAAACGGATCCAACACAGCAGTAAATAGGGAGAGAGGCTATCAGTCCTCTTTTTGGTGTTGCCCTAATCCTGCACACAGCCTTTTTATGTAGTCTCTTCTGGTGCATAATGCCAATTTTTGCTTATTATTGCAACACCTGCCAAGAATTTCCCAAATGGAAATTACTTTTCTGAAAGGAAAAATACTCTATGCCTCCAATAACTCAGAAACAGCTTTTTAGTATGACAATAAATAAAGGTTCAAAGGAATGTACATGAAAATAAAAGGGGAAATATATGTATTTAATTCCTTGTTTCCAAGCAAAGAAAAAAACATTACCTCTTTCTTATCAGAGATCTTATTTAGATGGTTTTTGCAATATTTCTTTTCCTCCTTTCAACAGTCTTGAACTATCCCAACACAGCTTTAATTAGGATAACCTTTCATCTGTTTATGTTCTACCAGTGACATTTGAGGATTGGCCTTCAGTGAGAGCTTTGGGTGATGTTTGCACTGGCAGGCTTTGGAAACTTCTTCTGGACAAGCTGCCAGCAAACTATTACTCTTCTAAATGTCAATAAGCTAGACATCAATTGTCAGCTTGAATCATTTCTAAAAGCCTGCTCTCTCTGTAGATTAGATCAAAAGCCAGAAGCACATTGAAAAAAATAGCACAAGATTTTGATCATGTATTAAGCATATTTATCCCTTGGGAGTTGGGTGAAGAATGTTGTACTTGAAAAACTCCAGCTTACTGTTACACAGTTCTCAAAACTAGAATAAAGATTGATAGATTAGTTTCACAATATTGAGCAGAAGCCCTGATAGGTTTTGGAAATATAAAACTACAGTAAAAAGGGATGTCTACTGAGTGGAAAAATACAAAACAGAAATTTTAAAGAAGTATCAGTACTAATACTGGTTTATGCTGGGGGAGCAATGGGTATAAAAAAGATAAGGCTGAACTTGATTACATCTAATGTTGAAACCTTCTGTTTCACACATTAAAAATATTTGAGTTGAAGAAAATACACTATTTAATTTTCTCTGCCATGTGTCCAATTTCTACCTGTCTCCTGTTGATGGTTTACCTTTTGCATCAGATCTAGGACATCACTAATTATTAACACAGAAAGGTCTCAAGCAATGACTGGGAAGTATTTTTAATTATCTTGGTGTTACAGTGCTTCAGTCTTTCAGCACATCCAAATTTGCCTGGATTGGAAGGATGTGTATGTTCTTTTCAGTATGTTCTATGACTAAGGGAGCTTCTAACATAATCTCCTACCTTGTCTTTACAGCAAAATACTTGAAGAAGTCATGAAGTATTTTTGAGAATAAAAATGTAAAAAAGAATACAGAATATGACATAAATGATTGAAAAATGTCTTAGAATGTGGAAGAAATAATGTACAATTATTAAATATTTTACCTTCCTTCATGCTTTCCTTGCTATGCTGAGCCATATTTTTGAATTATTGTCCCTCCAAATCAATGTAGACCCATTATCAGGGCTATACTAGCAATAATCTGGCCCAGTTCCCTTGATCCACATCATAAAATAATTGAGAGCTGTTAAACCAGCCATGACAAATATTTCCAAAGAGCTCCATTTGCTCGTGATACTGCTTCCCCTACAGAACATCTATTGTCTGTTCTCAGCTTGGTGTATGGCTCTGCCTGCTCAGGGTCTGGTGGAGAAAGCAAAGATGACTGTGATAATTCTGGCAATACAGCCCCTACTGTCTCACACCTCCATGCTGCTCTCCTTTCCACTGTGTGCTTTAACTGATGTTCATTTCAGACTTAAGGAAAGACTTGCCCTACGGACATATAAAGCATTAATAATTATGTTTTAAAGCTTTATAGTTGAATCTATACATCTGTTACAGAAGTTCCTTATAAATCACCTCTTGATCACAGCACTTTACTTTGGCATATGTCTGGCAGACAAATTGATAAGCTTTTCTATTACAAGCAAACCTCTAATATCCCTTTTTAGGCTTTCCTTCACTTTTACTTTGGCCTTTATCATGACTGTAGAGTTGCAGGTAAATGCATTATGATAGCTCTATCCGGTAATAAAATAAGTGGAGAGAGATGGCGAGATCCATTTGTTGTCGACTCCATTTGCAGAGCTTGGCAGTCATTCACTTGTTAATTAGAGGCATACTATTGATATGACGTTACTAACTTGACCTATTAGCAACCTTCTCTTTGTGTTACACAGAGCTTTACCAAGAGTAATGGATGTGAGATGTATGGAGATAACTCTACATTATATGTCATCACAAATTTTAGGTAAGTGGTACCACTGGCAGCCAAGAAAGAGATTATCTGATGATCTTCATTTTAGTAAATAAAAAAAAATAATAATAAAAAGTCATTAAAATCCATAATATTAGTCTTACTATTGGTTGCTTTTCTAATACCAACCTCTTTGCCACTTCATAATGTTCATGTTAATCTCTTGTAGCTGGACAAGCCAAAGAGAATTGTTTGTCTACCTCTTTTGCTGTCCCCCCCCAAAAAGTACTGTTACAGTGACATAGCTGTGTTGCTTTAGTCATCTAAAACTTAGGCAGCAATTCAAGACAGTGACTGAGGTTTCACTGTAGTCAAGGGAAGAAGAGTGGGTGATTCCTCCCACCTCTCCTAGACACTGAGTTCAGAAGCAGAAGAAGATGATATATAACGAAGCACACTCTGAAGCTTCAGTAGCATCTATCCATTCATTACAGTAAAGCACAGGAATGTTGCTTATATGATGCTGAACTTTTATGTTTCTAGATTTAGGTTAGGTGAATCCAATTCAAACAGCTTACTCAACTTCTTTTACAGCATGAATAGCTCATGTGAACTTAAGGAAAAGCTTACGATTGACTTCAATGGGAGTGAAATCAGATTCAGACAGCAATACAATTTTATTATTGTGCTAATGTTAACATCTTGTGCTAATGATAATATTGATACATCATCATTGAAATTACCCAAGACATAAAATTGGCAAAGAGCTATTTCTGAGGGTGGGTCTGTTCCTGATCTATAGATCTCTATTTTATTTTATTTTATTTTATTTATTATTTTTTGTCTGTGCTTATCAGGCAGCTTTTTATAAGAAGTGAAATGCCTTTTCCATCTTAGATTTGGATTGGATCACCTCCATGGACAAGTATTATGAAACTGGCATAGCTACCTACTGGGTATTAAGTGAAAATCTTTCTTTTTCTGTAACTGAGTTATCTCTTTGTGTGTTCCTGAGCACATAAGGAAAAAAAAAAAAAAAAAAAAAGCCTGAGATAGATCAAATAGAAAAAGATAGAAAGGATTCAAAAAGGATTAAAGTGAGAAAAGGTTATTCCCAAATGCATTCTGAAATGGCAGTCTTCAGTGCTGAATTGGAAATGCTCTACAGTTATTACTATCTATTTGCAATCAGAGGTGAGGGAGCACCAATAAGGAAGTGGTGTTCCCTGTAGGAGTCATTCTACACGCCAAAAAAAAAAAAAAAAAAAAAAAACTTGCTTCTTAAACAACACCTGTTTTATGAATTAGGAATTTTCAGCTCTCCTGCATCCATCTTGGATTTATCTGAATTACCTTATGTATTGCTATGGTATGCAACAGGCTGGCACAACACTGAATGGAAGTCTTATTGCACAAGTAGCTGGGTTGATTCGATAATGTTCACGTGTAGCAACACATTTCTGAACATGCATAAAACTCCATTTAGATTTGTCTTATTTTTCAAGATATCTCCCCCTAAGTGTTATATGTTAACTATCTCCCAATCTGAATTAGATACAAGATGACAGACTCTTGAAAAAACTTTATTCAGAAAAGAGTAACATTTTATTGGCCAGAAAAAAAAAAAAAAATACAACCAACCAAACAAATTTCCATTTTTTTTTCTTAGTTTCTGGAGATTCTGTTAGTTAACACATTTTACAAGTCATCCATCTACTTTGAAATAATTTAATTATATAATTCATTCAGAATTCTTCACATCTGTCCTTTTGTGCTGTTCAAATCTTCTGCTGTTCTTACCCATTCCTTATGTAAGTCATATGTGCTGTACTGCAGCATTTGATTTATTTTCTTTTTTGATTTTTTTTTTTGACTCAAGAAAACAAAGATAAAGGAGGAAGATGCATGGATTTTTTCTTACATTTAGCTATTAGCTTAGGTTCAGGTTGTTAACATGCTACCGAAATGCTATCTTACAAGCTCCTTAGAGCCATGGCTCACACTGAAACCTCAGAAGTCCAAAACAGTTTTCTCAAAATAGGCATTCTCTTGCTTATTTAACTGGTTTAAATTTAATTAACAACCTGCCTTTCAAGGTAGGGGTTGATTTAGTAGATGGGTGAGAACAGGAAAAGCAGCAGAATTACTTAATCTGTTATATTGATAATCATTGTTTCCACTGGTCCATGCCATCTCTACCCTGGATAACAAAGCTCTTCAGAGCTCTTTTGGCAGATTCTTGTTGCAGTTCAGATGAATTTGAAGCACACAGCTTTATTTATATGCCTTATATAGTTGAACACATATATTTACTTCCTGTAGACCACTGACTTTGCTTCTTAACTTTACTAAACACATGATTAGGTGTAATCAGTAGTAATATAACAATTACATATAAATAAATAAATAAATAAATAAAACTATTTCTTCTCTTATACACTATCAGAAAAGAATACCATTTACTCCACATCTTCATCTCATGTGCGTGCAGGTTTTTGCAAGATTTTTCAGCATCACAGTTTCAGTTAAGCAGGGCAGACATTTATAAACCATGGCTCAGATCTGTATGACTATGCTGAATGTGTTAGCACATAAAAGGCATGCTCCTTTGAATAATCTAAGCAGTCATCCACAACACTGAACATACTGGTCCAAGTCCATTTCCAGAGAGAGAATTTGAGCCTCAGCCTCCCATTACCCAAGAGAACTGGCTGTGCTAGGGAGGCATTTTCCCTTCTGCCCATTCAGCCTGTTCTGCTTCATATAGGTAATTTATTACATGTGGGGCAGAGCGGGAGGAAATGAGAAAGTAAGAGGTTGTGTCTTACTAGTTAAGACATCAATTAATGACATGGGCGGGGGGGAGCAACGGTGCAATAAATATGCATAAGACAACAAACTGCTTAGCTGAAACTGGCAGTTGGCTGGTTTAGTGTTTCAAATACTTTGGTTAGGGGACTGACACAGGATGTGATTTTAGGTCCATGATCTGAATCATAGAAATTTTATCTCACAGTTTTGCCTGACCTCTGAAAAAGATTACTCTTGTGGGCTATTTCACTAGAATAAGCCTCAGCTAACATTGGGATGTGAATTCTGCATTCCCTTGATTGTATTAGCCCTACAGCTCATGACAAGTATTTCATCATGTTGGCCATTATCCTTAGAGAACTGTATAGTGAGGAAAGTCAGTATGTTATGAACTCATTGTTGTCTGTCCTGGGGTGTGTTTATTTTTCCTTTTGTATTTCTGGATAAGGCATAAAACATGAAAAGAGTTCAAAAATGATGGAATTTAGGATCAAAGGACCTTTCCCAATCATCTTCAGTGAAGTAAAATGTTTATTGAAGGAGCTAGCAAACCAATAGAAATACAGCCTTCAAAGCTGCGGGGAGGGGGGGGGGGGGGTAGGTTATATTTGGTATTCAAAGATTTCTTAGGAATATTGACTTCCTTTTTTAGCAAAGGCTAAAAAAGACTTGCAGCTTGCTAATACCTCCTCTACTGCTATGGTCACAATAATACCAAGCTTGTCACTGAGCAAATTGAGGAATATGTTTATGGGAGTCACCCCAAATATAAAAATATAAATGCTATTTCCAATTCATATTTACATAATCATATGCACTAATAATATAAGGAAAGTGATATAAGGAAAGTGTAGAGCAGGCAATTTGTTAAATGTTTACACCTGATACATTACACCTTATGAGATGTTTGTTGTGTGTTTACTGTGTCTATAATATGATGCAGAAGAGAGAAGGCAGGACTGGTGTAGACTTGAAGGCAATAAAAATTAAGATGACTGAGTAGCACGTGGTTTTAACTCTACTGCCATTTTTACTAGCACATACTGGGAATGATACACAAACAATCAAAAAACCAAACATTCTTACATAGAATTCTTACACATGGGCCCCCAAATTGTTTTGCAAAGATCATCAGTATCATTATTTCCATTTCACTACAAACACAGGGTTCCAATACAGATTTTCTGATCACAACTATCTTTCCTGCTACGAATTCCTATATTCTGTGCTGTAACAATGATGACTTAGGCTCAGTAGAGGAGGATTAGTTTAGGGAACATATAAACAGACTGGTCAAGCACAAGTCCATGGAATTAGGTGGAATGAACCCACCAATACTGATAGAGCTAACCCATGCTATTGCTAGGCTCCTCTTGATTCCGCTGATTCCATTGATTGTCTCAAGTCATTTTTCCACCTTGAGTTCTTTGGATGCTATGTGTATGACTGTAATCCAGTTTGTAAAACCTGTTACATTTCCACAAGTTGTGTTTCCACAAGTTTTTAAAAAGAAGAAAAAAAAAAAAGAAAAAAAAAAACAACTACAAATCACCGATATATTGGGCAGTTCACATAAAAAATAATCTGCAAGAAATTAAAATGTTGCTTTTTCAGCTTCTGTCTCTCTCTCTTTTTTTTTTTAGAAAAAAGTCCTTCTGACTGATACTATGCCTAACTATACCAGCTAGCTGAGTCTTTATGTTTTGTAGAGTAACTCTTCATTTACAGCAGAACACAAAGAGAGTTGTCCCCTTTAGACTTCCTTAACACGAGGAACATGAGCACAAATTAATTAGTGTAGATGTTAATGCAAAAGATCTTCTATGTTAACAAGAGTTTTCTAAAGAAGTTCCCAGTTGTTGGTCCTTCTCTCTTTTCCATTTACTCTATTTCCTTTTTTATCTGGTTACCTTAGAGATGACCTTAACATTGGAAATGACTGGCAGAGATATTGCAGCCTCCTAAACTGAAAAACATAAGGAGAAAGACAGGCCAGGAACTGTCCTAAGGTAGAGATTCTGCCTCTTCCTTCTTCTACTTGAAGACTTACAGAAGAAGAGAAGAGTCTGCTGAAACATATTAAATGGTGCACGAACTGCAGATGATCTACTGAATTATTATTGTAATCAAAACTTAATAGTGGTATTTCAAGTTGCAGAGTGTGCCTGTAAAGGTACAGTGTACCAAGAAGTCTGGAAAAATCCAGTTTTATGCCATTTAACCCAGATTGAGCCTTTCACTATTTTTGAAAGGAAAACTGTATGAAAATATATAGACATAGAATGACAGAATCACAGAATCACAGAATTGAAGGGGTTGGAAGGGACCTCAAAAGATCATCGGGTCCAACCTCCCCTGCCAAAGCAGGCTCCTTAGAGCAGGCTGCCCAGTGCCTTGAATATCTCCAGAGAAGGAGACTTCCAGTGCTCTGTCACCCTCACGGTGAAGAAGTTCTTTCGCATGTCGGTGCGGACCTTCCTGTGCTCTATCTTGCAGCCATTACCCCTTGTCCTGTCCCCACAAACCAGTGAAAAGAGGTTGGCCAAATCCCTCTGTCTCCCACACCTCAGGTATTTATACACACTGATGAGATCCCCTCTCAGTCTTCTTTTCTCCAGGCTGAACAGACCCAGGTCTCTCAGCCTTTCTTCATAGGAAAGATGCTCCATGCCCCGTATCATCTCTGTGGCCCTTTGCTGGACTCTTTCCAGGAGATCCCTGTCTTTTTTTTTCTGTACTGGGGAGCACATACAGAAGGAAAACAGGACTCCTGACCCTCCTTTAGATTAATTTGATTCTGCTCTCAGAAGCTGAATCATTTATATAAAATACATTAATTTTCATTTAAAATAATGCTTTTTATAAAACAGAGAATTAATTATACATTGCCCTTCAGAAAGTAGACCTCTCCAATACTCATGAAACAAAGCTCATGAAACAACAGATTATACCCATGGTTTCTAAACACACTCTATTTAAAGAGGAACACTTACTTTACATTGCAGAGGCAATAAACCAAATATAAAGCTAATTTACCAAAGCAGAAAGCTCTACTCCAGATAAGATGGTATAATGCATCCCACATTTATGTAGGTTTACTTAGTACCTTTGGACACTAATATATTGACATTGGCAAACTGTGAGACAAGAACTTCAGTCAGGAGTTCTTATTTCAAGTCTTGGAAGAAAGAGGTATGGAAAATATGGTCAGCAGAGGACCTAACCAGAAAAGCTAGAGGGCTGTAACCTCCTTCATTTGCGTCACCTTGGTCAGCATGCATTACATGCCACATGACTGGCAGCAGTCCAAACAACCTCACCTTAAGAACATAACTGCATTTATTCCATAGGTTACCTAGATATCTGGCACACTACTTACAGAGTGTTCACTGGGGGAAACATATAGAGAGATTTAAGAGCAAGAACAAGCACAAGGAAAACAAAATCTTGCCTATGTGTGCAATTACACTGCAAATTCCACCTTTGCCTACTTACCATCACTTCGTGTTTCTATATTCTTCACCTCTCATCTTTCATTGGTCTTTTAAACAGTAGGTCAGTACTTCTGAGTTTATCAGCCAGAATGGTGAGCAAGGCAAACTGTAATCCAAATGAAAATGGGTTCAGTGAAGGGTAGGATTATCTATTACTTTCTTCAAGCCATATTAACCACAGCATGAGACCTAATTATTTTTCTTGCTGTCCTTGGTGTATATATAAGTACATATATATATGCATATATATACATATATGTACATATATATATATACAGGACTATTGTATATAATGATTCTATATATACTTAATTGTGGAAATTTTTTAAAGCTGTCACAAGGACTTTTGAGCTTTAACCAGTCAAGCGGGATTCTAAAAGACTTTATTAGCTATGGATCATTGAGGAGCTAATCATGTAATTGAACAGACTTCAACAGCCCCTACATTGAGGGTTTTGTATAGAATCTGCCTTCAGTGGAAATTGAAAGATATTTAAAGAAAGGTGAGAAGGCACAAAAGCAGCAGGAAAAAAAATAAAAATGAAAAAGGCCAACGACTTTTAAACAGTCATGCAAGAATAAAACCACACGTTTTTACTCTTAAAATAAATAAAGGCAAGGAGCTAACTCCTAGAGTTGAAGAGAGACTTTTCTATGCAGTGGTGGTGTGAACTGCTGCGTACTTCTGTACTGTTTCATTTACACTAGTCCAAAGATAGTACATGATTTACTGATGAATGCCACTTTTCTTGAAATATGTTTATTGGTATGACTCTTAGTCATACCAATCGACTATACCATAATCATCAGTTATTCATTGATAACTGTATTGAAAAGACACATAAATACCTAAAAAACTCGTAAGGGATATGTAAAGGCCTTTTCTCTTCAAAGCCTTTCAGACTACACAAGAAATCTGTTTGTACTCCTGGAACAAAATTCCTAAAAAGCTGTAGCATACAGGGAAACTGTCTAGGATAAAAGGAACACTGGAGTAAAAAGATGAATTAGATGTTCTTTTGTAGTTCCTCCCAGCATTGTTTTCTTTAGTTCAAATAAATGGCATAATTTAAATATGCCAAGATTCACATCTGTCAAATAACATCATTGCCTTTCAGTGATTGGAAATTTTTAGCAGAAAAATGAACCGCACTGTTAATATCTACCAATCATTTTTTAGAATGTACAAACACATTTGGGTTAAAAAGCTGACTCCGTTACTTCACTGAGATCAAGATCCTACCTCCATTTCCTCTTTAATATTCACTTATCATGCAATTAGACTTTGGGAGGGATCAAATAATTATTCAAAATTATATTAAAAATTCAGGCAGGTACTATTTGAAAATTTCTGGTCTGTTTCACAAAAAAAACATAATTTTGCTGTTCAGTCTTTAGATAGTTATTGTGTCATCTTTCTTTGTCTCTTCTGCTTGGTTATGTGTATTAGTCATTCTTACCTCTTAAACAAGAACAGGTCATCTGGCTTGATGATTAATGCTTCTTATCTTCAACAACAGCACTGGGGATGCTAAAAGCTTCATCAGACTAATTAGTATGAATGCCCTTGAGCCAGCTACAAGGCCTCAGTACAGATCTGTCATGAGTTCACGGAACTGCTATGTCTGATCTTTTTAGTTGTTACTTCTAAGAAATATCTAGAAATATCTTGAAATCACAGACACAGCATTCAATGCCTTGAGAGTGTCAGTTTTGCCAGAATTTTTGTCCAGATAGAGCTAATTTTATGTAGTGAATAATGTAAACTACTCAGTTACAGATGATTACATACGAATATAGCAACTATTGACCACAGAAGAAAAGGAGATAATTCTGAGACAAAATAAAATGGTTTAATTAATACATTCAACAGAAAAGAAATGAAGATAAGATAATAATAACTTCATGTCTGAGATCTACTTTTTGTCCTATAGGAAGAAATAAATGAGGCCAAAGGGGCTGCTCTATTTCTGTCATTAGTTTAAGAAGGGCCTCAAAGTTAAAATGGTATTTTTGCCCTTGTATTATGTTTTACAAACTTCTCTAAGTTTAAGCCAAGCTGACATTGCTTCTTTTACTTTAGTTTTACTATTATTATTCCTGAAATACTGTTGTTCCCAATTTAAACTGACATAATTTACCAATGAATCAGGCTCATAGATCCATAGAACCTTTCATTGTGAACATTCAAGATAAACAGTGAAAGATTTACTTAAAGAAAGAACAAACAATCCTTATTTATTAGTGTCAGCTTTGTTCCCCAAGTCACTACAGGGCTTGATTCACCACTACCTAAGTCAGTATAAAGGCTTCAGGGAATATAAATGAGCAGAACTTGTTGCAATAAGCAGCTCTAAATTTTGCTATCATGAGCTGTGTGTGTGAAACATATGTTTTCTCCCTAAATTAGAGTTTTGTCCAGAACTGACGTATTGGTATTTCTGAGAAGTAGTGCAGCCCTTCTTCCTGAAAATTTCAATCTTATTCTATTGTTGATTAACAACATTCCACAATGCAAAATCCTCTGACATTTGTATTCTTCTCTGATATGTGAGGATTTTATACTAGTGAATAGGTTTTATACTACCTCAAGATCAATGCAATCAACTACTTTAAAAGTTTTTGAAAAGTACAAACAAACAAACAAAAATAAATGTTTGAATGATTGCATAAATGTTGCTAAACCAGGCTAGAATATGACAACAATTAATTAAAAAAAAAAAGCCGGGGGGGGGGGGGGGGGGGGGGGGGATATGAAGATTTGGTGTAATTTGTTATTAATCATAAATGGCTCTTGAATTTTAACCATGAAAAACAGAGAACATATCAAAACATTTGAGGTCAGTGGACCTAAATCATACTGTTCCCTTCTAAAATTGCTTCCTAATATTTCCAGCATATTGCTGTGCCAGTACTACTTTAGTGTATAACTGTTGTGTCCAAAGATACTAATGGGGGTGATTGTTCTCCTTCTATCAGCTTCTAAAACTGTAGCTTTGTTTTTCCATTTTTCATCCTTATTCACCTGATCATGATCCTCCGCAGAGGACTAACACCTCAAACTGTTAACAGTTAGTTTTTTTCAATGCTTTTGCTTTATTATTTGTCATGACAAAAGTCCTGGTCTTGAAAACAAGTTAGGCAACCCATCCTTCATTTTTAGTTATTTAATTCTAATTTGGAGCCCTGCTTTTTAAAATTATAAAATAATATTATGCATTTTCAAACATTTATTTTCTTGGTTGATGTTAATTTGCTAATTATAAATATTTGCAGCATATTCAGCAGATCATTAATCTCTTAAAATTAAATTGCACAAAGACTTCTGGAAGGATATCTTATGTATGTTTTCCAGAATTTTGTGTAGCTAAGTGCAGCATGAAAATATTTTTTTCAGTAAGTCTGGACTGTCAAAGTTATATCTTGATACACTTATATCTTTTCATATATAAAAACCTGCGGTATTTGGTATATTTTTACACTACTGTGTAAATGAAGCACAACTTCTCTAGCACAAACACAAAATGATGAAATAAAAATAACTCACAATCACTACATTATCTGAGAATCTAAGTAACCTATTACTTGTGAAATCAATGCTTAGTTGATTAAGTTGATTGCTGATAACATTTAAGAAGAGTACATGGGAAGCAAAGAATCCACTGTCAAATAGAACACAAATCCCAAATTTATATTTAAGTCACTATTAAAACTGGGTAAACACTACTGCAACAATATATATATATATTTAATTCTAATGCCAGTCATAGCTTCATTCTCTCTAAATATATAAACAGTATCCTCTGCATTTGACTTCTGAAAGTGTTTTGCTTTAGTTAATATTTTAGTACGCTACTTTGTTGGCCTGAGAGAAATTCACTTTAGATCTTCTAACCAGGTATTATTTTTTAATATTATTTAATTTACAGCCCAGTTTTATCAATTTTCTTGATGTGGGGTTGAAAGAAGAAAAATAGGAATTCAGGAAAGGAAAACATAAGGTAATAATCAGAGTGGGACCCACTAATTTGAATTAATGTGTTAATTCCCTAAGGAAATAATGTGTTAATTGCTATTTTTTGTACCTCATAGATGTTATTTTAATCAACTCAAATTCCAAACAAACATGTCCAGATCCATTAGATCTGATGAGTTTCCTAAATAGAGACCTTGTTCTTACAAGTCTTCTTACTCACTGACACTCTTCTGATGTATCAGCACCACATGAACTCACTAGGACTTGAGCACAACCAGTGCTAGATCTGGTGATAATGGCTTTTTAACTGATCCTTGCCTTCTTCTCCATTTTTTGAACAAACAATAACAACAGAACAAGCAAACAAAAAGAAAGAAAAAATAGCACCAATAACAAAAGTAAAGAACTAATTTATGATTACAGCAAACATTGACATCCATTTTCATAGATACTCTACTCAATATCAGCAAAAACTACATTGTAAGAAAACTTTATCTTCTTCATTTTTGGCAAGTTTATTAGAGGAACTGTTGCTTCTCTCCTCTTTGCTAAGCAAAGAGAGTTTGTATTTGTTCTTTTTCTTTCTCTATAGGATGGTTCTTTATACTTTGTACAATCTTTGGATGAAGGATTTAGAACTTTTTTCTTCCAATCTCTTTAATAAGTTGGTGTAAAATAAACAAGTTTTGTTTTGTGTCTCCTCCAGACCACAAGAGAGACAGGATTGGTGAGAAAATAAATTAAAACATGTTCTTATATTGTTCTTATACAGAAAATATCTGGCATTAGGCTACATTTTTCTACTACAACACCTAAATGTGTACAGATAAAATGCTTTTCTGCATTCAAACAAACAAACAAACAAAAAAAAACCAACATATAAAACTGTGGAAAAGAACAGGGATCACTGTCCTCTGGCTAAGTCGACTCTTGTTTCAGATACTTCATTAGCAATATTTCAGATACTGCACTAGCAATATTTTTAAGTTACGTGTGATATTGTCTTCCCCTGGTAGTTACTTGATCATAGACACATCTTGACGAACTTTTTTGGTAAGCAAATTTATTTTTTAAAATCAGAAATATATAACTTAATTATCTATATGAAATTATATATGTAAACAGTAAGATACATCTACAGAGGAAATTGCTATTATTTCATATTGCATTAGCATTAATGATATAAGGTGACAAAAAATCTGATTTACTATTTATTTATTCACAAATAAATAGCACTAATTCTATCATTGTCACCAAAATCAGCTGATGCTGTGAAGTTGCACTGGAAAATTGGTAAAAAAGAAACTGGGATGGGCTGGGTATTGTCTATAGCTCTCTGAATGACAGCCATCCTGACATTTCCATACAATGCACATTTCTGAGTATATGGATCTACAACTTTGCCTGGCAATGCCATTCTTAGATTATTTTTGTCCTATCTTTTTCAAACAATTTAAACAGGAAAAATAAACTACGACTGTTACTTGTAGCATTAATAGTTGATGTCTGCCATGTTCACCACATACAAAAGAAATGTGGTTGTGACAGTCCTTAGATAGAATTGATAAGGATTAGGGAAGGAACTTGTCTCTTTGCTCTGTTTCAGACTTTATACATCCCTCCTTTATATAAAATATATTGATTAAAAGATACTGACATTTCACTTTGCACTATAGCAGCTGTCTCTTGTTCCCTAAATGACAGCCAGTAAACATGACCAGAGCCCTCCAGATATCTACAGGCTTCAATTTTTCTAATGGCTCATTATACATTCCCCACATACTGTTTTGGCAATGGTATTTCTAAAGAGTAAAATACAGCACTATATCAGCCACTTATAAAATGTTATTTCTCCATGAAAATCCACAGTAAGAATATTTCTATTTGTTCAATTTATTTGAGTGGTTTTTTTGGACAATACTCTCAGACACATTGTTTTTTATTTTTGGGTGGTCCTGTGTGGACCCGGGACCTGGACTCGATGATTCTTGTGGGTCCCATCCAACTCAGGACATTCTATGATTATTTGTTTCTGTGTTCCCTGAGCTTCAGCACTCACCTCCCCGTGTACTGTGTGCCTTCATCCTACAACAGCAGGAGAAACATAGCCCATTGGGTTTGCTGTATACAGCACCAGACTGCTGGGAGGCCTCACAAGTTTAGGTCTGCACATTGCTTTGACATTATTCAGTGGAAGGTGTTCCAAACCCACAAATGATAAACCTATTATTTCACCAATATTATACAGAATCTCTCTATCTGAACTTTAATAACCTCTTACCTAATAGTTTTCTGTGTCCTTCATTAAAATGTTCTATTTAGAAACCTATGAAATATATTCTTGTTTCCATAATGCAGATTTCCATGCCTTCTTTTTCCTATTGACTAAAAAGAATACTTTCTAAAGAAATATGTAAAAAGATATATGTCTGGCATTGTAAAGCAGCAAGTAATAAGTGACAGGAAGTCCTAACCAATGTGCTACATAAACCAGTGGGCACTGTACTTGGAGCTGGGGATGGCTTGCAGTACAATTCCCTCTTATCTTTATACCATTTAGCACTTGCTCCCCTGGAGTGATTGCTACAGAACTGAAGACAATTCAGAGTTTCTTTTGATAAATGGTTCCTGAAAGCCCAAGACATGCTCTGTCTGGAAGAATTCACAGACATCTGCTGAGAGGCTAATGTATTCATCTCACACATACAAAATGGGATTGTGGATGATGTCTCACTGCTTTGCACAAATATGACTTTATTGACATTGAAACTGACTTGCAGAAATGGAATTGGAATCTGACCCATGCATTCCATTTAGTAACACAAAAAATTAAAGTACATCAGCAGGAGCACCTGTGTGAGGAAGAGATTCCTCTAACCTCTTCTTTTTTCCGTCTGTGTTACGAGGATTTGCATTTGTCTCACATTGGACATGAAACCTAATTCATTTTTATTTTTATTTTACTATAATTGAATTCTCTTGTTTATTCCTGTTTTAATAAATCATTTTGAAACTGAACACATAAGAACTTTGTAAATAGTTCGCATAACCTCTCATACATTTTCATCACCAGCATCAGGGTAAATGTTGTCTGAGGGACATGTATTATATTTTTCTGATTTCTCATCAAATTAGATCATCCTTGGTTTACAGTCACTGCAATTCTACTAAAGTCAGTGAACCCACCTCAGCTGTTTAATCAGAAGGAACTCTATTTGAGTCAATGCATTTAAACTGTAAACCCATTAATTTACAGCACTGTGAGGGACATATGTTTGGGCTTGTGATTCTGTAAACATCCACAAGCATAACTATTTTTTGCTTCACTGAAATCATTTTATACTCAGAATCAAAGTGGAATTTGGCCCCTGTCCTAATGACTCCACACTTGTGCTGTTCAGAAATCCAATAGCTAGTGCACAATCTCTTTTCAGCTTAGATAAATACAGATTACTGTCTAATTGTTGTTGTTCACATTTCTTCCTGTGGTTCTCATTAATTACAGTACCATTTTAATATTTAGGACTTCTGGATATTTTTCCAATTAATTCCCAGTAAGTATGACTGAAGAATGTTCTTTAGCCTTTAGATACTCTTTAAATTCTCATTCTACTCATGTGCTCCATAAAAAGCCAGGTCCTCTTTTCCATAGCTGTCCTTCTAAGAGCTTTACACATATATCAATAAAATGTGTTTCCAAGCATAATATTCTCTTGGCATAATCATCTGTTCATTCAGAAATACCATCTGTGCCTTGCTGGAAACTCCATTGAAACTGGCAGTGGTGACAAAGTTCATTTGAATTCCCAGGATATGCAATCATCAAACAGTTTGAAATCCTCTTTTCAGAGCCAGTTTTCCACACTGATACAACTTTTAAGTACACAGAAATGATGATTTTTGTTGTTGCTGTTGTTCAGTGTTTCATGAAACACTGTCCACTATCCTTCCACTCCTCCCAGCACCCTTTTCTCTAACAACTTCTTAGCTAAGGCAAGATGGATAAGACTCCGTGTGAAGCCCATCAGCACTTGTTTTTTAATCAGCAGTACAGATTGCTGTTGACTTAAATGAAGCATATTTCCCACCCAGGGACTGAGCACATTGCCTTCAAGCAGATCATATTTAAAAATAACCCTAGGAAAAGATCTTATATCATTAAAAGTCTTGAGAAAGAGAAATAAATACTAAACCAATATATTTTTATTATGAAGGTAAATTGCTTTGCCTATTCGTATTTACGAGAAGGGCAGATTCCCTTTTGCTTCCTTCTAATACTTTACAAGAACACAATTCACAGATAGATTCCCGTAGCTTTTGAACTTAACAGTTAGATGATCAAACAAGCTCAGCTTTTCCTCCTGTTGATTCTTTCCACTGTATATTTATTTTTTAAAATTTCCAGTTTAGATTCACAATTCTGTAGCGGATGACACAACGATTTACATTTCTGTGCCTGTGTTAAAGCCATTTTAAAAGGAAGCAAAATCTCTGGGCTTGGCTATTCCCTGTTAATAACCCCCTGCACAGTACTTGAAATATCCACTTTCAACCACAAACAGAAAAATTTAAATCCGTGGCTGCTCACTAAGAAATCTAATGGATAGAAAGTGCCCAGGTCCTCAGGGTACATCCAAACCACATGCCCTTTTTTAGCTCTTGTGACTAATTTACATAAGGTTATCTTGCAGCATTCCCTTAATATTCTGTTGGCAATCTAGATGTCTGACCTGGGATTTAAAGAATTAGTACTTGAAATGCCTATGTGGTTCTTCTCAGAACAGTAAAAACCTTGATGTGAAGCTCTTTAGGTCAGGAGGAGGAATTATAGACGAACCTAGCCTGATCTGTCTGAAACTCCCTGTAAAGGAGTCCATCTCTCTGCAGGGACTGAAATCCCCTTTTTGAATATCTGAACAAATCTCCCTTTACTTTTCTGTACTTTTCCCACTGATACAGTACTGAGAACAGTACTTTACCACACAGGACTGTTAAAAACATAGTGAAAAATTCAGGTACAGTAACAACGAAGTCAATATACAAAGATGTTATAGATCTGTATGTATTTTACTCTTTCTTGAAATTAATATTGAAGATGGGAGGAAAAGGCCTCAGAACTACTAAGCCAACTGGCATGCACAAAATCTGTCCTATCTGAGACTTCCTTAGTTTATTAAACTCTGGGACCCCCAATATAAGAAGGAGATGGACCTGTTGGAGCAAGTCCAAAGTTGTTCAGCCTGGAGAAGAAAAAGTTCCAGGCAGACCTTATAGCAGCCTTCCAGTACCTAAGAGGCCTACAGGAAAGCTGGGGAGGGACTCTTGGTCAGGGTGTGTAGGGATAGGACTGTCAGGGAATGATTTTAAAGTAAAAGAGGGGAGATTTAAATTAGATGTTAGGAGGAAATTCTTCACTCAGAGTGTGGTGAGGGACTGGAACAAGTTGCCCAGAGAAGCTGTGGGTATCTCATCCTTGGAAGTGTTCAAGGCCAGGTTGGATGGGGCTTTGGGCAATGTGGTCTGGTGGCAGGGAGGTTGGAACTAGATGGTATTTATGGTCCCTTCCAACCCATATCATTCTGTGATCCTTTGATTCTGTATGAGCCACAGAAACTAAATAATGTTCTGCTGTAGTTCCAATAAAAATGGTAGAATCACATCAGAGAAGATCTGGCTTTCTACACACCCAGTCTCTGCCTAGGTCCAGGTGAGCCCTCTAACATACCACAGTGACAACAGTGTCTAACTATAGGATGTGAGACAGAGATGTATATCAGCAGGCCCACCAAACTGGCTTCTGCACAAAAGATCACTGAGGTTAGGGAGTCAAGAGAAAGGATGCATAGGATGAAAGTCAGATCAAACACAAGGAGCAGAATGGAAGAACAGTACTGAGGAGGGAAAAGAGAATTATTGTCACAGAAGACAGAACTACATTTTGTTAAAAAATAACTGGAGAAGCACAGCAAAATTTGATTTGGAGAAAACCCAAGACCAAACCAAAATTGTCTTATTTTATTTGGAGTCAATTCTGGTCCAAGATCTCTGAGTGGTGTAGTTATGAAACCTATAGCTGTAATGAAAATATTGTGAAATTATGCTGAATGTACTTAAGCTAATTTATATCTTGCTCACCTCTTGCCTCTTCTGAAAAAGAGGATAATTTATTGTTGTTGATTTTTTCCCTATACTTTTCTCTGACTTTCTCTTCTGTCAACTAAAGAAATTAAACCTGCTATTTGCCTCCTAAATGCTGAAACAATTGCAAATAAAGAAACGTAAGTATTACCCCAAAAAAAGGCAAAAAAGACAGAATAAGACCTTACTATGACTAGCTAAGACAGAGCAAGTCACAGATTTGTTAAACTGAAGATACCTGTAATTATGTGAGACAACAATGATGAGTTTACGCGTGGTCAGACTGCCTCTTTGTCTATTAACAGGATACTGTGACTTGGGCTTTCCTCTGCATGTGCATCAACCTTTCCAGGGCTAATGGCAAAAACACAAAGAGTTTCTGGAGAAAACTGTCCCCAAGTACAAGTTTTATTTACAGCCAATTCAGTCAGTTCAGTGTTTAGTTCTGAATCTGAAACAGGCCAATACTACAATGATGTATCAAAATGTCCTTGAAACAGCAATGTCAGCTCTACAAGACCTTGATAATAAGCACTAAGTTAGAAAAACAGAGGACAGTGCTTTGCTTAGAAGGATCTGAATTCCAGGTCACCATGATGGAGCAGTACACTGTCATGTAGTCAGATAATGTAATTTGCATAAGGTTCTCTGGCCTGAGGAAATGGGCAAAAATACATTGGAGAAAAGATGGTAGTTACATCCTGTGAAGTTGAACTGCAAATCCAGTTTTACCTCCTGCACTGGGACCATGACAGACTGCTTCTCTATTCTCATTCACCGTGTCTTTCTTTTCATACAATTCCCATTTGGTTGCATGAAATGCCCAGAAATCTGTGCTTCCTAGTGCTGTGATTTGAATTCCAGAAAACACCAGTAAACAACAAAGACATGACTCGGATACTTCAACATGGCTAATGCAAAACACTTTTCTAGAAATACCTGTAAATTAAATTACAAGCTAGTATGTAATGCATAACTTCAGAAGGACCAGCCATCCACTGCTTCTCTAGCTCTGCTAATGCAGAACTCAGAAAGGATCCATCTGTGTGGTTTGTGTATGCTGAAATGATTATTAACCACTATCCAGTGGAACAATGGGTTTAGTACCTGATGCCAAACAATGTGTGGGAATTTTTAGGAAAAAAAAAGACTTCTTAAATTTTTAATACTTAAATTGTGAACTTTTCAGAATGCCTTCCAGAAACATAAATTGAAATATTCCAAACAGGAAAAAAAAAGTATCTGTGCTAAAGAAAGCCTTCAAAATATTTCCTTTAGCAACAGGTTGTTAAAAATCTTTAATGTGCCAACATCTGGTAGAAAAAGAATTATCAGTAGTTTCAGATAAAAAGATCAATTGCACTTCAATTTAAAAATGTTTAATTCATTTTAGCAAATTCCATGTAACTGAAGGGAAAGTGAACTATATTTAAAAGGTTAGCCTATACTAATTAATCATTGTGTCAGAGTCCTAAAGACACTAATAAGCTTTACTGTCTCTGCCCACCCTTCGGGGCTCCCCAACCCTGCCCACTAAATCCCAGGATCCCATTCCAGCCCAAGGGGCTATTGGCCCCTGTCCCAGGGAGGTTGCAGCAGGGCTGGTCTCCAGCTCCTCCACAGCCCTGCCCTTCCCAGACATTGGCTCTGCCGAGCTGGGCCCATGGCCTGTCCCTGTCCCAAGGGAGGTGCCTGAAAGCTCAAGCCTGGAGCTGTCCCCAGCTGCCTTGTTCCTATCTGGGACTGAGATGAGCCCTGGCTGACAGGCTTTACTCTCCTGCCCAGGGACACCCCAAAGGGCCTGGCCTCTGGTGATCTACTGGCCCACACTGCATGCTGACACATGCAGGCTGTTCAGGAAAAAGTAGGACTTGCCTTATTCCAGCACTAGGCTAAATATAATAACATCACCAAAACTTTCCAAGGATTTATGGAGACTTAGATTTTGGTATTTCACTACTTCACTTTTAGCATAGGAACTGTAATCTCCAACAGATCATAGAGGTGTTGCAAGGACTGTGTTTCTTATCCATTTGAATACTACTGACTGAAATAGTGAATAACCTTTCCAAAAGAAGAAGTAAAAAAGACTCATTTTAAGGACAACAATTCACTAGCTTTTCTTCTAGCATCTGACAAAACAGAAGGAGAAAACTGAGGTAGTTATATCACTGACTGAACTCTTCCTGACTTTTAGAATTGTTGATGTGTGTGGATTAATAATTTACCCCCTAGTTTCTAATATTTTCTCCCCTTATAGAAAAATACTATATACTATGACCTTGCTGATCATCCAGCCAGTCCACAGTGAGGGGGATGCTCCAAGGCTGCAGTGGGAAGCCTAGAGAGCAGGTCCAGGCCAGTGACAGAATCAGAAAATCAAGGAATCATAGAACCAGAAAATCATAGAATATCCTAAGCTGAAAGGACTCCACAAAGATCTTTGAGCCCCAGTCCTGGCTCCACACAAGACCACACAAAAATTGAATCATATTATCTGAGAGTGTTGTCCAAACACTTCTTGAACTCCAGCAGGCTTGCTGCTGCGACCATTTCCTTGGGGAGCCTGCTCTAGTGCCCCATGACCCTCTCGGTAAAGAACCTTTTTATGATACCTAGCCTGAACTTCCCCTGTTACAGCTCCATGCTGTTACTTTCAGTCCTATCACTGTCATCGGAGAGCAGTGCTCAGCACTTGCCCCTCTGCTCCCCTTGTGAGGAATCTCTAGGCTGTCAAGAGGCCTCCCCTCAGCCTTCTCTAAGCTGAAAAAAAACAGTGACCTCAGCTGCTCCTCATATGTCTTGCCCTTTAGACCCTTCATCATCTTTGTTGCCCTCTTTTGGCTGCTCTCTAATAGTTCTATGTCCTTACACTGCGGTGCTCAAGACTGCACACAGTACCAGAGGTGAGGCCGCACCAGTGCAGAGCAGAGCAGGACAATCGCTTCTCTCAGCTGGCTAGCAGTGCCAAGCCTGATGCACCCCAGGATATGTTTGACCCTTTTGACTGTAAGGGAACATTGTTGACCTGTATTCAACTTGCCAACAACCAGAACCCCTGTCTCCCTTTCCATGGAGCTGCTCTCCAGCCTCTTGACTCACAATCTGAACATAAATATGGTGGAGATACAGCTGCCTCCTGTTGAGCAAAGAGATGGCCTTGGGCTTGGTACATTGCTCACCAGCTGTGCTCCTGAGACCATGGATACACTCAGGGCCCTAGGGAAAAAGAGGCTAGGGAAAAAGGGTCGGGAAAAAAAGCTGCAAGCTTTAAGTGAAAATTTTCATTAGAGCCAGCCAAAATGAGCTGAGATGTGTTTAGAAAGAAATTTGTTAAAGTAGGCAGTATTACAAGTTTTTATTGATTCTCTCTCAGTCTCTAAATGTAGGTGATTAATTTACACCCTGAAGCGTGACTTTTACCATAGTCATTAGTGGGAGTTTAGAAGGTGTTGAACACAGTAAAGCTAGTGATATAATGTTTTCATTGGCATGACTGTGAGGGAAAAAAGTACAAATATTTGTAAAATGTTTGGGCTAATAACTTCTGCGATAATGGTAAAGGATCCCCCCCCCTTTTTTTTTTCCTCACAAGGACCTCTGAAGGCTAGCATTATATGTTATGCTTAAAAATTCTTCAGCCTGCTGTACTCTACAGCATCAGTTTAGTGATATCCTATTTCCTATTAATTCTTTTCTGTCATGGATTTGGGGAATAGTGAATGTACATTTACAAGATCTACAAAGGTGAACAGAGTTATATTTCTTTTTGTTAGATTTCTTAAATCATAGGATCATAGAATGGTTTCAGTTGGAAAGGACCTTAAACATCAACAAGTTCCAACCCCTCTGCTGTAGGCAGGGACACCTTCCACTAGACCACGTTGCCCAAAGTCCCATCCAACCTGGCCTTGAACATTTCCAGGGATGAGACATCCACAGCTTCTCTGGGCAACCTGCGCCAGTGCCTCACCACCCTCTGAGTAAAGAATTTCTTCCTTATATCTAATCTAAATCTCCCCTCTTTTACTTTAAAGTCATTCCCTGACAGTCCTACCCCTACACTCTCTGACCAAGAGTCCCTCCCCAGCTTTCTTGTAGGCCCCCTTTAGATTTTGGAAGGCACTATAATGTCTCCCCAGAGCCTTCTCTTCTCCAGGCTGAACAAACTCAACTCTCTCAGCCTGTCTTCATAGGATAGGGGCTCCAACCCCGTGATCATCTTTGGGGCCTTCCTCTGGACACGTTCTAATACTTCCATGTCCTTCTTGTGCTGGTGGCCCCAGAGCTGAATGCCACACTCCAGGTGGGGTCCCACAAGAGAAGAGCAGAGTAGTACAGTTACCTCCCTCACCCTGATGGCCTTGCTGCTTTTGATGCAGCCCAGGATATGGTTGGCTTTCAGGGCTGCAAGCACACATTGCCAACTCATGTCAAACTTCTTGTCAACCAAGACCCCCAGGTCCTTCTCCTCAGGATGCTCTTAATCCATGTTCCACCCAGCCTGTATTTGTGTTTGGGTTTGCCCCAGCCCAAAAACAGAACCTTGCACTTGGCTTTGTTGAACTTCAGGAGGCTCACACAGGCCCACCTCTCAGGCCTGCCCAGGCCTTTCTGGATGTCACCCCTTCTGTCCAGAGTGTTGACCGCACCACACAGCTTGGTGCCAGCAAACCCGCAGAGAGTGGACTCAGTTTCACTGTCCGTGTCACTAACAATGTTAAATAGTTCCAGTCCCAGTACGGACCCCCGAGGAACACTACTTGTCACTGATTTCCACCTGGACCTTGAGCTGTTGACCACAACTCTTTGAGGATGTCTGTCAAGACAATTCCTTACCCACTGAGATGTCCATCTGTCAAATCTATGTCTCTCCATTTTAGAGACAAGGATATCATGTGGGAATGAACAAAAATAGACACAGGAACTCCCAGGCTTGATTAGGCCACTGGTTTATTTAATGTAGTATATTGTTCACAACTGCACAGAACTCAAGCTACAGCATCTGTTACTTCTGAATTTTGAATATATGGATCATAGTGTGCTGCAAGTTCACTTTCTACAGCATAAATAGGCCAAAGACATTGGCTTGAAAAATCTGGCACAGACTCTGGTCATACAATGGTCTTCCTTCTCTTGGGGACAATTGCTAATTGCAATCATAAGAGAAAAGGCTGAATGATGCTTCAGAGTTTTACTACACTGTTCACTTGCGGCTATGTGTGTCAGTAAGTTTGGAATGTGTCTGGTTCCAGACCTTAGCTCACAGGGCACGTTGACCAGGCCAAATATTTTACAAGGCATTCTGAGGTTACCTTACAAAACACTCTCCAAATCAAGAATTGTCAGTAATGAAGGCAGAATTGAATGGTTATTCCAGGAAAATGGCCAAGATAAAGGCTCATGGTGTTATGAGTGAAATGTGGGGAGGTAGAATGAGTGTTGCAGTGGACTGAACAGAAAGCATGGCCTCAACTCCAGAAGTTTGTATTCAAGGTGAAGAACCTTGGTTAATGGATTTTCTGAAGCTAGAAGTAAACATTTCATCATCTAGCCTGAATGGATGTAGAAATGGAAACAAAATTGAGCTATAAAGCTCCAAAAATAACACAGAAATTTCAAAGACTAAAAATGACTAAAAGTTGTTCTGGGAGAAATGCCTACAAAAAGCATTGGTTAAAACCAGCCAAAATAAGAGACAAAAAAACTTTAAGTCACCACTATAAGGACAGTTTCCAGAAATGTCCAAGGAAAAGATCAGGTAGAACAACTGATATGTCTTATTACTGCACTCTTACAGATAAAGCAATGGTCTGAAGATCTAGTACATCTGATATAACAAGATCTTCCTGGTCTCCTTGACCTATTGATCCCTTTTTAGTGATGAAGCACTGAAGGTACTGAGCCTGAGGTGCCTTGACTAGTATAATGTTTTTTTTTAGATTCATGCTCAGAGCTGCAGTTAGATTTATCTCTAGGTCTGTGCCAGTATGGAAACTGATTAATTTGGTCTTTTCATACAGCCTGCTCTTCTTCAAAGTTATATCAGACTCTGCAAAAGAAAAAAATATTATTTTATTTTATTTTATTTATTAATCTTTTTTTTTTTTATTCAGGGAAATTTATACAAAAGTCTGTGAACAAACTGTAACTTAGCAGTTATTTCACATTAGGAGAAACTGGTAGTATAGTCATCCAGTTATCCTTTTTTTGTTTGTTCTTAAAAAAAAAAAAAAGTCAGGAAGTAGAAAAAGAAGTAATAATATCAAGTCTTTCCAACAGATTAACAGATTTATGTGATATGCAAGAGCACATAGAGGTTGCACAATCTGCAGTCATGACAGTGACTGTCACCCCTCTCCTTGCTTTGAACTCTAGTTTTATGGCTGATGACAACAGATCTGATAGAATAGTAACTTAACTGGTGTTTTACACTCACAGTTATGTTGAGGGCAAAAATGTCAATGTCCCAGCACCTTGGCATGTCACTTGTGATGTGTCACAGAAGCAGAAGAAATGCAGGCACTTGTTTTTCATTTCATTTTCATTGTTTTTCAGGAATTTCACTTGATATGTACACAAAAAGTCAGCCACCATCTCAGAAGTCATGACAAATGGGTTCACATTCCTACATGACTATCAAAAAGCCAGTGTTATTATGTGATACAAGGGAAAAGGTAAAATTAATCCACTGACATATTATTGATCTTCAAACTCAAAAACATACTGTGTCTGGGGTCAGGGCCCTAACAGTAAATAAACATTGTCTTCAGACCTTGACTCTTCTTAGAAGGTGTCCCAGCAATAAACAGAGTCTTTCATGCAAAAGCTACTGACACCTTGACCCAAAGCATTGAACTAGTAGACTACTATTATAGCCTTGGAACTCTTTTTTTTTTTTTTTTTTTTTTTTTTTTTTGGAAATTTAGGCAAACCAACAACTTAAATGCACAACTAAACATGAAATGAAGACTTTTGCTCAATGCTTAGAGAGGACACATTCCTGATCAGTCTCTGCTGTGATCTGAACATTACACAGCCAAAATATTAACAGGCAGAAAAAACAGTCACATTAGAGAAAGAATGTCAACACAACCGTTTGTTTGTGCCTCCATCAATCTGTCAGCTGCACTTGATCCACTGCATTGCAGCAGACTCCCCATGCTTATCACAATTGCTTTGCCACACAGACTACGTTTCACAAAATGTTCTTTTAATTTGGAAGAGGGAAGAATCCCTTGCACTTTCCCACCAGTGCAGCAAGTCGTATTTATTTATATACACTATATATATATAAACACAGGAACATTTTATTTCTGTGTAAAAGTATAAAAAGTATAATATAGGAACAAATGAAAAGCTTTTTTTTTTTTTTCTTCTCTACTTTGGGCGTCATATGATGTTGCCTAAATAGACTTTGTCGCAGCAAGTAATATAATAATGTGATGCCACAGATGTCAGCTAACAGGTGGATTGCACATTGATGACACCTGTTTCTTCTCTTGCCTATTGTTCTGATATTTTGAAATTAAAATGATATTTGATAATTTGGAAGGAAAGTGAATGAGACAAAATCAGTGGTTCAGCGAAAATATACTCAAAGAAGAAATATTTTATTTCAGTGTTGTATAAATGTCTGCTTTCCTTTTTTTTTTTTTTCCTCCATAACAATATTCTGTCACAAAATTACTATAAATATTATTTTTATTTTTATTATTTTTTTGGGGAAGCAAATCGTTATGATTAGGCAGGCAAAGGCTGTGGCTTTCTTTTTAATATGGATTGTTAATTGTATAATATCAAAGACATGGTAAATATGGTTAAACTAATGCTGCAGTTTACAAAACATTCATTTCACTTGAGACATTTGCCATCCATCCTAACGTTATCAGTCACCTTGCAAAGGAATGAACAAATAATGGTTTTAAATGTCAAAACCTAGTGACATCAGGGAAATTGTCTTTATAAGTTAGCAGGAGTAGACTGTGAATAAGCATTACCTGCACCATGTCTGATAACAACAGCACATTTCCTAGTGTGAGGAGAGGATAAGAAGTCTCAATATATTGTTGCACTTGAAGCATGAAATTACTTATTTCCCAGCCCCAAATTATCATCTTCTAAAAGAAATAAAAAGGAAAAGTTACCTGGAAAGTTAATTGTTATGACTGAAAATGTGCCAGCAGACTGACACCCTACACTCCAACAATTAAACAAGGCATGAGCATTTATTTTTTTCTTTCCAACCTGCTGAACACAGTATAATTTCATCAAGATATCCTTAAACTAATGAATTCCAGTGCATCTCACTGGGAAGCACTCAGTATGTATGTTGATTAATTTGATCATTTTCTGTGTTGCCTGTGTAGGTGCATACATTGCAAATCTGAACTGACATACTCAGAGGTATATGTTACAGCACTGTATTAAAAAAAAAATCACATTTTACTAGTTGCTTGTTATTTAGCCATCTACTTCAAATCATTTAACTGCAGCACAAACTAGCTGGAGAGTTTTTTTATTAGGCTGCTAAACCCTCTGTACAGACATTGATTTTCATCCAGTAACAGCAATGATATAATTTCTTTATACTTAGCTAACTGATTTTTTTATTTGCAAAAGAATTATTCCATTATTGAGATGGAAGAGTCATTTCCAGTTTTTAAAAGGGTGTAAATATTAAAAGTGTAAGTTTTAAAAGTATAATGAAACCTTCTTTTATACACAAAGAAAGAATAAAACAAACAAACAAACAAAAACACCAACAAAAACACATTTCATTTTGACATAAATGCTTTTTCTTTGCTCCCCAGTTTGCCTAGTGAAAGCAGACTGATTTATTCACCAAAGATGAGTGACTGGACTTGGGGAGGGAGCAGCATGGAACTGCAGCTGGCTCCTGCCAACACCAATGAGCTTCTGCTTATCGATCCTTTTTTCTGCCTGAAAAACTGTACATCAGATTTGAGAATGTCGAAGGAACCTGAAGGTGCACAAGTCCATGGGACCTGATGAGATGCATCTGTGGGTCCTGAGGGAACCGAAGGATGAAGTACTAAGCCACTGTCCATCATATTTGAGAAGTCATGGTGGTCCAGTGAAGTTCCCACTGACTGGAAGAGGGGAAACATAAACCCCATTTTTAAAAAGGGAAAAAAGGAAGACCCAGGAAACTACAGGCTAGTCAGTCTCACCTGTGTGCCTGGAGAGATCATGGAGCAGATCCTCCTGGAAACTACACTAAGGCACATGGAAAATAAACACTTGATTGGTGACAGCCAACATGTCTTCACTAAGGGCAGATCATGCCTGACAAATCTGGTGGCCTTCATCAATGGGACACTGGTAAATAAGGGAAGAGCAAGTGACATCATCTACCTGGACTTGTGCAAAGCATCCAACACTATTCTGCATGATATCCTTGTCCCTAAATTGGAGATACATGGATTTGATGGATGGTCCACTCAGTGTGTAAGATATTGGCTGGATGGTCACATTCAAAGAGTTGCAGTCAATGTCTCAATGTCCAGAGGGAGATCATTGACAAGTGGTATTCCTCAGGAGTCAGTATTGAGACTGGCACTATTTAACATCATTGTTAGTGACATGGACAGTGAGATTGAGTGCACCCTCCCCAAGTTTGCTGATGACACCAAGCTTTGTGGTGCAGTCGACAGGCTAGATGGAAGGGATGCTTTCAGGCATCTGCAATAAGGGCTTTTGTGTTTTAATGATAATTTTAAGGAGTTAACCATATTTTGGAGAAGTAAAAGGGAAAGCATTATAATTTTATTTTTGTGTTGCAGCAGCAACTTTTTTACTTAATTCTTGAGATCTTTATAGACTGTACCACAATATTTATATCACACGTAAAATATATATATATTTTGTATATACATATCTGTATGTCTTTCATATAGGAATATATAAACTCACATAGGAGTTAATGTTTTGTAGCTAATTCTACCTTGGGTGATATAGACCAGTGATTTCTTGATTTGCTTCCTGTGTTCAGTAGTGGGGATAAGATACTTCATCTGGAAAGCGGTAACAGCTGAGAAGAGCTAAGAGCAACTTCATAAACAGCCCCTAGAACAGAACAGAATATGAATATTAACACTGTAATACTGAGATAGAGTATTTTTTCTTTGTTCTCCTCCACAACTAAAACCTTATTCTTCTGAATATAGTTTTCTACAGCTTTTGCATGACAGCATCTTTCTGAAACTGGAGTGGAGAAACAATCTTGTCTGAAATTCTGTATGCATATGAAAACACTGTGTCTAGGGACCAATTGGAAATGTAAGCATTGGCTGATACACAATAGCAGTGGCATATCTGAAGTGATCAGAACAAATTGATGGTAAGTACAAGTCAGGAAGCAGAGACATAAACTTCTTTAACCACACCAGGAAAGAGAGAAAAGCACAGGGAACTGTTCCTAGAAGTGGGACTCTTCGCTATGTTATCAGCTAAATCCTAAAACCAGGAGCACTTTTAAAAGTGTATTTTCAGATGCCATTATTTTTGCATTTAGTAGAGCATGATACAATTACCTAATTAGTGTTAGGGAAGTGAATTGTGTTTACTGCATAGTCTGCAACAGGTTGTCAGTGTGAGAAACCTAAACAGAGATCCAGAGCAATCCAGAGTAAGGAGATTTCTCCAAATTCAGATTTTCATCTCAGTTTGCAGCACAGTATAGGTAACAGCAAAGAAATTCAGTGTATGATCATTCTCCCATAACTGTAGAGACAGTTCCCTAAATGCGCAACTGGGCTTCACAAGTGAGCACATTATAAGAACTGTGCACGAGACTACACATTTGTCATGACATTTCAATATTTGTCTCTATGGATGTGCAAGTGTAATCATTTCTTATTTGACATAAGATAGAGAATCAGACCCTGTAACAGCCTGTAAAACTGCTGTGAGAACAAATTGAGAGTATTTTGCAATAGTTTACATGGTTATAATACACTCTAAAGTATGGTATCAAATAAATCCATACAATGTCTTTAAAGTGCAACTCTTTTGGAGATGGTCTGCAACATCTAGTTCTTAGCACAGCAAATTCTACTCAGGTAGCTACATCAATAGAAAGAAAATGTTGAATTTTATGCCAGCTGGTTTTACCAATTACATATTTGAATGAGCTTTAAAAAAATGGGAAATTTCAAATGAATACAATCATTTACATACATAGCTTCCTCCTCACAGTCATGAAAATATGTATATACTTAGTAGTGCAGAAACCCTTAATTACTTTTCAGGTCAGATGAGCCCGTCTTTAAGACTGTAGATGAAATTTTGGTGAAATACACAAGTCTGTTGCCCATCATTGATACCTACCATTATCATCACCTCCACAGCTAGACAAATACCTTCTGAAAGCTGTTTATTTTCAAAGATTTGCATAATTGAAATGGCCAGGGGTTTACAATGTGCTTTATCTCTCTTGGAAGAATTTGTGTACCTTCTAGCACTGTAAACATGTGATTTCCCTTCTATTTATTTTATTATTTTATTATTTTTATTATTTTATTTTATTTTATTTTTTTCTTCTGGCTATGCAGTGCAGCATGTACACTTCTTGATGTTTCTTTTAGATTCCTGATATCTTATTTTCATGTCCATTAGATCTGATTATCTACTTAATTCCCTTTCTCTTTTTTAGTTGCTGAGAACTGAGTGTTTCATTTTGCTTTGGACAGACCAACTCACTGGTGAATGTCAATACTGGAGGAAGAGTTAGCATTAGTCTTTCAAGTACATGCTTTAGACACTGATGCACAGAATATCTATGAATGCTCTCTAAACAGTTCCTGCTTCCATTTTGCTTCCCCATTTTATGGGGTAAAAATAGCATCTCATTTTTATTGTGTTAAAGATAAGAATCTTCTCAGGTTTGCAAGACTACATTTTATTTGCTTGCATTTCATTTTCTTTACCACATCTCCCCTTCCCATCCCCACCCCTCACCCCAGGCTGTATTTTCTGCTCCAAAGCCTGGCTTCCATCATGCATCTGCTCATCTGCTCTTTTAACTTGTTCGGGACCTCATTTAGACAGCCTTATATAAAATGACCAGTCATTTATTCAATGTTACTCACACCCATTGAAATCAATTGGCATCATATAGCCAGTCATGAGTGTAAAGATAGCAAAAATTGGTTTTCAGATATCTGCAAAAATATAATATTCTCTTCTGCTTTTTATTAAATGATGCATTCCAGGTTACTTATTTACTTAAATGTACGATATTGTATCCATTAATAGTTTTTCATTCCTGAGTCCGCTGACTCTCAAGAGCAATCAACATCATTTCTGAGACAAGTTTTTTTATAGAAGGAAGTGGTAGCAATGCAGTATATTTACTATAAATATATTTCCTCATTTCTTCCTATTTTTCTTCATAACCATTTTTTTCTTATTCTTCTATTTGTTTTCACCTAATTTCTTCTTTACTGTATTCACTTAGTTGTGCTAGTTAACTTGGGAGAGTCAAACCCTGGTCTATCTCACTGAATTTCAAACATCTAAGATTCTCAGTTTAAGAACTTATGATAAATTGAGAAAAAACATTACTGATTCAGGTTTTCTAACATTTGATTTGTCCCTTGGAGATGATTACTTCTCTGTACTTCCTATAAAACTCCTAAATTAGGCGCTCAGTTGTAGAGGTAGTAGGTGGGGTGAATCTAAGTTCTATTTCAAGATTTAATACGTCAAAAGAATGATCATGTTTGTGAAGAAGTTATACCAACTGATAATCACTCCTGTTTCTAGCCTGGATTTGCTTGACTTCAGCTTCTAGCAACTGCATCTTGTTCCTCATTTGTGTATAGATAAAAGGGAATGGAATTGGTAAGCTATAGATAAATGGAATGGAACTGTAAGGATTCAGTCTTCGTATAATCCTTGTAGCTGTCTTGAGAACCTCATTTACTTTTCTAATATCCCTTCTGAAGTGCTGACAGCTTAACAGAAAGCAGGCTTCCAGCAACAACTTCAACAGCACCATATGCTGCTGAAATGCAATGTAGGTACCCTTAGGTTCTAGGCTGTTGCCTCTTCATATGTCCCACATTTGCTTTAGGTCTTTCAGGCACTGAAGACATAGATCCTTCATAAATCCAGGTTTTTTTCTTCTGTCTTCTCAAATGCTGCACCTGTTCATGCAAGAGTTATGTCCAGTATTTTCTCAAGGATGTTTGATTTTGGATTTGGTTATTCCATATGCCATATTGTTCAGATAGGTCCTCTTGAGCAATAGGGCCAAAGAGCTCTACAGGGCTGCCCTCTCTCTACCTGTAGAAGTCTCTTGAGTTAGGGCAGTTTACCACTTCTGTTGGTAGTGCATGCCCATGTTAAGAAACATGACTTGAATCTGCTTAAGCACAATATGTCTGTAGAAGTGAACCCTAAGAAATAAAGCCCTCAGTTGCAGTTAATACCTTACTTTCAGAAAGCTGCTTTGTAGAAACTGTATTTGAGTTTAGTAGCAATGGAAAAACTGGCACAAAGTACAGTGGGTATCATGTCAAACAAATATTCTGTAATTATAATAATTATCATTTCAGAATCCCTTCCTACCCACAGTACAGTATTCCAGGGCAAATTAATATATATATACTTCAGTAGTTCTCATCCTTGTTTATAGCACCAGAAAGTCTATCAAATGTTCATGCCAGTTTTTTCTTTATAAATTATGCTGATCCAAATGTTACTTTCTAGCTACAGGGCTCTGATACAGCTGGTGCTGTCTCACTTATACCATTAACTCTTTTTCCTGGACATTTCTGTCATCTGAAAGCCATATGTACTTTTTTAAGCATATATTTTTATCCTTTAAATGATTCATTGAGCTAGCATGCTTTCATTTCCTGTTCTCCTGGTAACTACAAGTTAACCTTTATTAACTACAAGTTAATCTTGTGATGCAGGAATGTATTATAAGTGTATCATATCTCATTGCTTATGTATGAAATTTGTATGTCTAATGCAGATATAAGCTTTGTGTATGTTAACCTTCAGTGTACCATGTTCACTATTGCAGTAGAATAGAATTTTCAGAGGCCTGCTTCTAACAGGCTAATGGCCTTCATAGGAGTCATGTTGCATTTTCATTTCTGTATGTAGACATTGATTGTATTATAACATCAAAGGTGGTAGTTGTCACCTGCAGCATGGTAGATATATCAAGTACCCACCCAGTAGCTTACAAAACTTATCAGTATCAGAAAAATGCATAGCTGAATGTGTACTATTTGTGTTAATCATTTTCAGCTTTGTGAATTACCTGACGCTGTTCAGAGGAAAATATTGCTGAGCTGTATCCATAAGTTAAAGTTATTGAAGAGAGAAGGAAACTAGAAACAAAGATAGAAGTGATTATTGAGCTAATATTAGTAAGCCAGGAATTCACGTAAAAACTAACTAAGGAAATGTTATAAAATCATATAATGAGGGAAAAAAAAAAACACACAAAAAAACAAACAAAACAAAACAAAACAAAACAAAAACAAAAACAAAAACAAACAAAAAACAACAATAAAAAAACAGAGTTGGAGGGTTAGCTCAGGTTTTGAAGCCCATTTCAATGAGTGATGAAAGCCAACATTTCCCTGCTGACTCATCAGGCATCAGTCACCAGCATGCATTCCTCAAGTGCTTCTTTCAGGGTGGTTAAGAAACTGATGCTTAGCCTTATATCATCATAGTCTTGCCTATCTACTGTGTAAATGATTGTTATATACTCATAAATAGTGTATGATCTTGCTCTCAGAAACTCTGCATGTAGTAAAAGACACCCAAATCAAATTGCTCAAGTAGAGTATTATGCTTATGTTTTGAATGTAGGCAATAACACGTCTTACCTCAATCTATATCATGTTTCTTAGAGGCAATATACAGGCAATGATCTTTAGAGATCATTTCTCATTAGTAATTTGGGTATGTGAATTGTTCCACAATGGTGGAGATAAGATGAAGTGATGAAAAGCAGTGATTCAGCTGTCATTTATATGCATCTATTCCACAAAATTGATTTCCTATCTGTATCCTCTAGTGCCCTTGCGTGGCTTTAAATACAAATGGGCTCTGGGAAATTTTGGAAAACAAATACTCTTGCTAGAGAGGAAATAATCCCTTGAACACAGTTTTCCCAGAAACATCATGGAATACTTTACTGATAAATTCCAAAGCACTTGCATTGCCATCTCTACCACTAATGAATTTAGAATTTACTACATATGTGTGTGTGCGCGTGTGTATGTGTGCATGTATACAGGTAGCTGTGATAGAAATTGTTACACTGCTTGAGTCATTCGTCATCCATAGAATATGTTCCTACAAACAATGAAGCATCTTACAATTTCCAATGGGAAAAGAGAGTCTTTGAAATAATCACTAAAAGCCAAATGCTAGGATTATCACTTGTCCTCTTTTTGTAATTGTAATGTAATCAACATTCTACATTATATTTACATTTCAAAGAAACAAGGAGCCCTATTCAGCAGCTGTGCAATCACATTCCAATTACAGCTCACATTCAGTCTCACACAGATACTCCTGGTGGCCCACGTTTTATATTTCACTATTGTATTAGAATAAAACAGCTTCATTTAGAAGCCAGTAATTACATGACTGAATGTCATTTTTCTAGGCAGAATGGAGAAAAACTCTTTACTCTAATTCCTGAAATTGTGATAACCAGTTCAGTGCAAATTGTGCTATCAACAAGTGGATCTAACAGCAGTGCTACTGTCATGTTTCTTCTTCTTTTTTTTTTTTTATTTTTTTTATTTTATTTTTTATTTAAGTCGCTGTTAATGGCAGTTTAATGTATGCAATATCACTTATCAGTTTTCCTAATGTGGCGTTGTCAACAAATCTGTCAAAATAAACTATTCAATTGTACTATTTTTTATCTATAAGAGTAGGCCAAATTCTTCCACATTTAATGTGTTTGCTTCTCCAAGTAACAAGCAGTTTTCCCTCTGGAAATGAGTAAACTAACTGAGCAATATCCAGGCAGATTTCCTCCTAAAAATATGTGCTGTGTAAGGGAAGCAAGTTGTACCATCACATGAGCAGGGAATCAAGTCAATTATACCTGTGGAAATTTTACTTCGATATTTAGAAACAATACAGTCTGAAGAGGGTGATTTCATTGTGAAGAGAGTGATTTCATTATTTGGAGAACAAATAATACAGACTTGATGACTTACAGAACTTAACAAAAATGATGATCTTTGTAGGCTATGAGGGACTTTGCACATGCAACCAGCTCTCAGGCACATACTGTTTCCATTAATAGTGGCAGAGACTTTGTGTCTGGAAGAACAGAGATCAAAGAAAATCATGAAACAGAATTATTGTCAGGCAAAAGTTAAACTGAGAGGTTATAGTGTATATAATGAAGGCTACTACAGACCTAATGGTTTTCAAAAACATCCAAAATATTTAACACCATCTCAGGGTGCAGACACTGGAGGTGGAAAGCCATCCCTTATCCAACATTGTAAATGAAGAAAAAGAATAACAATGTTTCCATGGTCCACTCACCTTTTCATTTAAGAAGTGTTATAGAAACCTTCTAGTAAAATCTCATTCTCTATATTCTTTAGGTTGAACTCTTGCAATGGAATTCCTCCAAGAAGTGTCCTATCTAATATGGCACTGAGTTATTTAATTTATCTTTTAGAGGATGGGTTCATATGTATTTATTTACTGGTGCAGTAAAACTTATTTTGTCTCCCTCATTTACGAAGATAGTTTAACAAGAGGAATTTTTCATTTATCCTGGGACTCCAGTAGCAAATTCTCTCTGGGAATTACTAGCCAATCTAACACAATTTCATAAACTGGCAGAACTGAAGATGAAATATGTGAGTTGTAAAGACAAAGTAAATTCTGCTCGAAATGAAGTATCTTAGTACCAGATAGATTTTCTGATAAACATTAGAACTGTGGGTGGAGTAGAGATTCTATATTCCGTATACATCTTTAAAAGCTTAGAGATTTCTCAGAGAAATGTTATGTTTGGGTGTCAACATTTATATCAAATGCAGTTACACCGAGGAACCTGAAAAAACACTTAGTTAGTTCAATCCTGTAATGGCTTTAATTTTATTAATATCAGTCTGGAAGCAATTGCTCCTGAAGAGCCATAGAACTACTTCCTTCCTTGAATTAGAAAATCCCTTTCCTGGATGAGACAACTATTGGTTTGCAGGTCTGCAGAGGAGCATTTGCTACAGAGTTAACTGAGAGTGTGCTTAATGTACCTCTTAGGGGTAAAATACTTTTCTCAAAAAAAAAAAAAAAAAAAAAAGGAAAAGACAACCTTGGACTAGAAGAAGGTAAAGGTATAATGAAATGCATGTAAACTAGCTGTTCAAGACTGCTAAATTGAACCATTGAACTTTTCTTTTTGAAAGAAACAGATTTATAACTATTTTCTGTTTGTTTAGTCTCCAGGTTTGGTGCATATCCATGTCAACAGTGTCATTCACAGTCAGAAACAGCCAAATATTTCTTTTTGTGATGAAATCCTCTCTGTAGCAAATGAGGAAGAGAGAAGAAATGAGAATAGCTAATCCTCACACCTTGTTGAAAGGATTCCAAGAGGGATCAAACATCATTCCAGTTTTCCAATCTCACTACCAAATTTACAAAAACAAATTATCTGAATTGCATGATGTTTCTTCACATTCATCTTGTCATTATCTGTTGATACTCTGCTCACAGGGATGAGGTCAAAACAAAGTAAGATTCTTTTGTAAGCTTCAATAGCTGTAACGAGAAGCAAACAAGAAAATGCTTGTAAGTAAAGGGAAAAAAATGTTTACCTTTTTGTCTAAATTGCTTTGTTTTAGTGAAAGAAATTTTTTGTCTGGTCTAGCATTATCAAGATTGTGTAATCTTTTATCTTCTTAAAAGTGTTGAAGTGTTTCCACTGATTAGTATTAAAAATGTATATAGGGTATATACAAGTTTCTTTTTTTTTATCTTCTATATAATTGACTCCTTACAATGTTTATGTTCCGTGGTAAAAGTGCACTGTACATATTACCATCTTCATGCTGAGAATTCTGATTTAAGATAGAAATTATATTTTCTTCTGTAACCTTCTATCTGTTAATCAATTTTTCTATTACAGCATCACTGTTTCTTTTAGTTTGAAAAATCTGATACAATTTAATGAACATTTTAATTTTGATCTCATTCAACCCTGAGTAAAAAATTGTCTCAGAGAAGAATTTAATGAACACAAACTTGGAAGTTTGCCTATGCAATATATTTTTCCTTCTTGTAATCTGTCTTGCTACCTCTACCTGAAAAGGATTGTCAATTGATATGTGATCTATAAATCTTTACCCCTGAAGATGTCCAAAGCTAGACTGGAAAAATAATCAGGGACATCTTAGGCTTTTTGGAAAATGTCTTCCAGAATCAAAAGAATGAATATTGAAATGTATCATATTAGAATATGATACATCTGAAGTAATGACTTTTAAATGTTTAAGAGAATTGAGTCAATTTGTTCATCTTAAAGTAAAATTTCTATCACTAGGATTTTTATAGAATAAATCATTCAACTCCTTTTATTACACATGCTTTGGCCTATATAATAATTATTTTCAAAACATTTCATGTTACTAAGCCTCTAATTGTTTTACATAGTGGTGTTTCTAAGATGAGCAAACTGCTCACCTGGAAAAGATGTCAGTCCTTTTAGCAAGTCATTGATGAAATCAGGAATAAAATCTTGATCTCTTGGATCTCACATTTTGATACTTCATTAAGTTTGTACGTTGTTGCAACTGAAGAAATTGTATTGTAAAGTCAGTTAAATGAAACAGGGACTTCTATTAAGAAAAAAATAAATGAGGTTTTAAGAATTGTATCAAACTCGATTGACTGAACTGGGCAGAATTTAATGTGTTTGTGACAGTTATGGTTGCGAGCCATTCCATCCTGCCTTCAGATTTACAAATTTCCATCACCATTTAGAGAGTTCTGTAGACTCCCTCTAAGTCAGAAGAAAAAGTGTTTCTTTACTTGGTAAAACATGGGTTGTAAATTGAATTGGCTATCATTGGTCTGAGTGACAAAAACTTAATCATGGCAGTCATTAATGGATTAGCTGAAAATGCTATTAAGGTACAAAAAGATATTTATTGTGTGTGACATCTTCTGCAGCCTTCAGTGAGAAAGCTTTAAAATCCTGGCTCTGAAGAGAGTCCCTCTAAATTCTCTTTAAAACAGGAAATTATGCTAAAACATAGGAGGTCTGTTACAAAAAGTGAGGGACAATAATTAATTACTAGCTGTATGAAGCAGAAGTGAAGCTATTAGGGAGACAGGGTAATATTTTTAATGGAAAAAGGCAAACAAAAGCTCTTACATAAAAAAGATCTGATGTACAAAGCAAACATCAAGCTTATTAAGGTTTGAGAATAATTGCAAATGCACTGTAAAATTACAGAGAGGAGAAATGACAGGTTGAGAGTACATCTGGAGCAAAGATAGGACTTGGCATTCTTTGGATTTCGGGATTGTGTCTTTGGAACAACAAACATGAGATTTGTCACAAAAAGGGTTTGGAAAATCCTTAATGGGCCATGGAAGAATGTTTCCTCCAGTCTAATGAGATTCAACTAGAAAGAGTGTCTTTAGAATACAAACTTCTCTGTATTCTGTGGGTTTCTCCTGAAGATCAATACTGAGAGACTGGAGGTGGTTTGGCTTCCTTTTTGAGGGTTAGGGATTTTGTTTGCTGTAACTGTATTTGTGCGAACTCATTTTATTGCTTGAAGATTGTTTGATTTTATTTGGTGAGTTTCCATGCCAGTATTTGGTGCAAGAAGAAAAAAAAACAATTGTAGGATTCATGCGTAGGATCTATAATGTCAATGATTTTGTGTGGGTAGCTTTTATTGTGGTAGATTAGGGGATGTGTTTGCAAATTACATGTTTGTTGCTTTGACATTTTACTTCCATTTAGGTTACTGGTTTGAAGAAGTCTTCCTTTGTATGAGAAGTCTGAGAGTTTGGATAGCTGTCTGAAGGCTTAAGAAGAACACACTGTGACCATTTGGGGGATGTTAATTTTTAGTATAAGTTTTAACTAACATAACATAACATAACATAACATAACATAACATAACATAACATAACTTAATAAAAATAATATGATATAAATATTCTTCTGTTTATTGGTATGTCAGAACATGAGACGACAAGGAAGACTTTTCTGATTTTTAAGTTTGTATATAAAATCTGCATTGAAAGACTAATCTATTTCCATGGCAGAATGTCATCGTTTGCGGAACATGCACTGCTGGTGAAAATAGAGAGTGTTCTTCTCAGAGCAGCTGCATATCTGAGCCAGACACTTATATAATCCAAGTATGGCTAGACTGGAATTGTTTTTATTAGTGTCTTTGAAATGACTGCTGGTTTTGCAACAGTATCTAAGTGGTTTATGCATTTCTAGGTTGCCATTCCTTGCTAATTGTACAGACCAGAAAACTGATGTACAAAGATGCCCTAAAGCAACAAGTTGATTGATAGATAGTAACTACTGAAGTTGTGGTGGGGATCAATCAAGATTTTAGATAATAGCTTCATTATCCAGAATATGTGCCTTAGTTGTACACTTAGCCAATCAAAATTACTAACTTGAAAATCACTGCTAGTCTGCAATGAATGCTGTCTGTAGGTACAGATGCTCCTCAATTCCTTGCAAGAGGGATTCTGGGCATTATACTTACGTAAATAAATCCCCCTCTGTAGATACTGATGAGCAAATTGTGTAGAGATGATACCCTTCTCCTCTGGTCAAGTGAATGCTCCTGACCTTGAGAAGTTCCAGGAAGGGTGGCCTTCACTATGTGCAGAATTCTGGGCACAGCTCCTGTGGAAGTGTTGCATGCTGCACTGTCTGCAGAGTGAGTCCTCCCCTCTTTACACTGTAGTCTTGTTACTTGGAAGAATAGTGGTTCTAGATTAATGCTGATCAAGGCTGATTTTACTTTCAGAAGTGTGCAGTAGCAATGAGCACCTCTGTCTTCTAAGTCTCAAGATGTAGACAATAAATACATGGCACAAGCAATCTGGACAGTATTTTTTTGAATTTAAGTATACATTTCTATTGATCTATGGTGAACAGAAGCCTGAAACTCAGTATGTTGTTGCTTTTTGAAGCAGTTTCTCAGGTAGGGATTTCCATTTGCTATTGATAATCTAAGCCTGATATTTTAGCTGAATTTAAGATTTAGAAATCTGCAACTGAAATGATTAACATTCATAGTGAAAGACATGTATCAAAAAATCTCAACATTAATGCATTTATTCTGTTAAAAGTTCATTTTGTCTGTAAATGTTATGTTAGTCCTAAAATGTCTGACTCTGCATTAAGCTATTTCCATAACAATGAAAAGCTAAGCAAATTGTATTTTGGTAACAGTCTTGATATTTTATATATATATATATATATTAATTTCACTTTTGCAAATTAGAAATGGAATTCATTTGTAACAGAAAGTATTGATATTTTTATGAAGTCAGAAAACACATTTAATGCTAACAATACCAGATTTTAGTTTTATTAGGTATACAAAGAATATGCAGGGTTTTCTGCTCATACAGACTAAAGCAAAAATGCTATAGGAAAATAGTCAAAAATGGAAAAAAGTTCAATGCCTAAAAATTTAACTTTAATGGAATTTAACTTTGGCAGCAAATGTAAACCATCAGTGGAATTACTTTTGATGTGTGAACATCTGCCTAGGTCTGCAAAGTCTTAATAGGAAAACAGCCTTTTGCATTTATTTTACAAACTAGTATGTCAATTAGTACAACAAGGCCTTCCAGCGTGTCATGGCAGAGTCATTAAGGAATTCATCTGTAGATCTGTAGTTGTGAATTTTAACTTTTAACTCATGTTGAAGCCAGAGTGGAAGAGGTGTGACTCATTGGTTTAATAAGCTGAAGATGTGATACTTATCATATCATGCTTTTGTGTATTTTTGCCTGTGGAAAATAAAGGCCTTTACTGTAGTAGCCCTACGAGCCATTTTGGTTTAAGATTTAACTTAGATAGTTTGTAGTCTCGTGTTACTGCCCTCATTTGTTGGCTCACACTGCTGCTCACTGGCAGGTCTGCACTCAGGTATTAGAGTTCAGTTTTTCAGTTACATTTTATGGGATACGATGGTTCCTTATTGCTTCTGACACTGTCTTCTTTGAAAGGCTAAGTCTGGATTATTGAAAATTACTGGTTTTTGTTTGTTTGTTTGTTTGTTTGTTATTATTTTTTTTTAGTAGGATGTGAATCCGTTTTCTTAATTAATGACACTCCAATATAATAAATAGTTTTGACATTATTTAGCATGTTTTCCCAGCTAAACTCTCTGCAGTGCATTATCCAAAATACTGTCTTCCAGCTTCAGCAGACTGTCAGCACGAAACCAAACTTCCCTTTCCTTTGAGAATGTTTCAGAACTGGATTACTATCCTACCTAACCTAAGTGATTTGCTCTATTTCTGAAACAAGTTCTTATGACATGAATTGAGGTCTAGTCTTATTTTTCATTTAAACAAAATTAGTGATTACCTTCTGGAAGTCGTGCATTGCACACATACATGCAAGTAAACACTTTGTACAAGTGAAAAAAATGTAAAATAGACATAGTGACATTATCTGCATAATGACTGAAAGAGTCATTATCTGTTCAAGGTGTTACCTGTATATTATTGGAAAACTGTACATGCTTATAAAGAATCATCTGGGCCACTGAAACTGGAAAACTTCTATTGGATTATGAATCTTATATGCAAAAATATTACACCAGAATACAAAGTCTGCTCCTATTTTTTTTACAGTGACTGAAGGGAGCAATATTTGCTGAATTCTAATCAAGCATGGGAACAAATGTACTGCTTCAGAGAAGAGCAGAGATGATATAGGTTATTCATTCCAATAAATGTGCAGGGAAATATACTGACATATGATCGTAATTTAAAGTCCAGTTTTGAAATCTGTTCTGCGCCCAGAAGGTCCCATTGTGACACTTATAGTCAGACTAATTAAACAGCTCAGTAGATAAGATGCTAAACTCTTTTGAAAACTTCATTACTGTTTTTAATTTTTAATGAGAGGTGAGCTTTTGAAAATCTGGACCACATAATGAGATCCTTCTGCTCCTTGGGTCTGAGTGCAATCCAAAACCAATAAAAGTCACTGAACTCAGTAATCTCTGGGTCAAAACCATTCACTTTTAATTTCCATATGGGTTGACATAGTTCTGAAACTCATGATTATGGGACCTTGTAAAAAAAAAAAAACTAAAAAAAAGATACAAGAAAAGGTCAGTATCCTACTGGTCCACTGGAAAGGTTTATTGGGTAGTGTCGTTTCCAGAGAACAGTATGGAAGGCCAAAGGTAATTGTTTGTTTTGTTTTGTATTTGCAAATAAGTTTTTTGTTTGTTTTTACAGCATGGGTTCAGAAAGGCAACTGCATTTCATGAAAACACTTAAGACAATAAATGTGTGAATTATGAGAAACATGCTCTACTCGTGCCCTCATGTTTGTTTCTTCTACTATATTTCAGTCATCATACACAATTCTCACGTAAAGCCAGTGACAAGCAGTGCAGATTTTATTGACTGATAATGATGCAGAGAAAGAGTTACAATTACTGAATAAATTTTTAATCACCTGCTGAGCTGTGCCACCAAACATAGAATATGAAGCAACACAGCTACGCAACACAACAACACAACAACACAACATTCCAGCTACAGATACCCTCCTGAGCATTTGCTACCTAGCACTCTGGGGTGTTTCATGGTGTTTATAGGTTTTTAAGACTGGAAGAGATATCTTCAGTGTGACATTATCTGCAGACTGCAGAATTACTGTAACAAAGGGAAGCGCTTCTACAGAAATTACCTTAAAGAAATGTGTTTTGAATGGCAGTGTTTCTCTGGCCTTTTATGAGATCTTAGATTTTCTATTTTATGGCACTGGGAATTATAGGATTGGCTGCTAATTTAGATATGCATCATTATTATCATAATATGTAACTCTTTAGCATCAAAGGGAAATGTCTATGGCTCTTAGTTAAATTTATTCACCTTAACAATGCTCATTGTGTTGTTATCCCAGCCACTCCTTTTTGAAAGCTTACTAGATGCAGTAGTAGGACTGCAGGTGTAGTAATATTAAGTAGTAATCCCAAAAGACTTTACACAATGTCTGGTGGTTTTTTGGAATGTGGCTGATCACTGGGATTTTTGGAAATATCTGTGTGATTTAAGGCAAGGATAAAACAAGTAACTTTGATGTGTGAAAACCAAAGTTTCTTGGTAGTTTGCATAGTTGCATCATGTAAGAATCCATCTATTGCCAAGTACATTGTTTGGAAACTACTTTCCAAAGTTTAAGTAAAGTATGCACATGAAAAAAGCAAATTCTTGGCATCAAACATCAATTACTAAATATTTTTTAAAACATATTTTTAAATTCTATTAATTTTTCTTGTTGCCCAGCATCCTTTTGAAAGGTTAAATTTTAGATTCTTTGGTTTAAATTCCTCTTCCTGTGCCAAAATTCTACTGAAATCACACAAATATCTATTTAGACTATTTGCAAAAGTGCCTGCAGTGCTCAGTATTTGCTTTATTATGGATTAGTCATAATCATTTCAATTTTAGAACAAGGTAAAACGCTTTTCAGCAAATCTTCCCTCCACAACTTTTTTTTTTTCCTCCAAATATGTACTAGACTTTGAGTCTTCTGCCTCCAAAACTTCTCCAGCCCTGGGAATATTTACCATTACAGGGAGCAATGTTGTAAGAAATGGAGAGCCATCTATATAGCAAGGAAATGTTCCCAGAAATATCATGTTCTTATTCCTGTTCTGTATTTACAAAGAGGAATTTGAAATGACTCTCTCATATCACAGGTGAAAAGAGTGACATTAAAGGGAACAGATGGAACTGTAACTCTTATTTTACACCTTTCTTCTGCTTTTATTTAAACTTCCATGATTAAATAGTGTGAATTTTGCCATGAGGAAAAAAAAAGGTTCTCTTAAAATGGAACAATTTTGCATGTAAATTAAACATGTAAATAATTATTTCCATTGATTTTTTCAGCTTTCTAGTCAAAGAAAAAGCCCTAGCTTATTCATATAGCTCAGATAAAAATACACTTCAGATATAAATGGTCATACTCTTGTCTACGTCCCATAGAAATCTTTCACTTAATTTTCAAATGATATTCTGAGTTTTTTTTTATCCTTGTGATTCATTCATCTTAGCCTAAATTATATAAAACATACAGCTGACTTCAGTGTGCTGTTGACTGTAACATATAAGAAGTCATTCTACACAGACTAAATTTATTCAGAAGTGTGTTACCAATCTACTCCTGTCTCTATTACTCTAAGTGTTTCTAGAGCAGGGAATGTGATTTCTCACAGACTCTCACTTGGAGTGCGCTGCTTAATTATTCATCCTGAAATTTAATTTCAAAGCTTGTAATCATTTAACTGTTTAAAATGGAATTTGTCACTGAAACAAGCCAAGAGGAACTAGAGCATTATTTAACACTTATTATTACACATTTTAGTTTCAGCTTAAATAAAACTGGCTCATTTCATGCACAGACACAGCAGGCTATGGGACAGGGCACCTATGAGATTGATTATTTTGGTTCAGCTGGAGTAGGTACTTATGAATGGATTTTATTTTATTTTTTTCCCTGAGGTATACCATCTTTATTTTGCTCTTTTATTTTTTCTCTTTTTCTTTTTTCTTTTCTTTTCTTTTCTTTTCGTTTTTAATCAGAATGTTTCCTGTAAGTGAGAGGAAGATGCATCTTGCATATCTGTGACTAGTCCCAGGCTACCAGAGTGTTTGAAATACTTTCTTTGCAGTAGTATTCTGTGGTCCCATTTTCTGTGGTCCTACTAACACAAGACAAAAGGTCTGTGATTTGAAACCCATGCATACACATGAAAATGAGGAAAACACTTTTTTCTGCTGTCAGATGTACTTCAGATTAGTATGTGGCATGTTGCAGCAAGTGACCTCTCTATGTCCTGAATTTCTGCTGCAACGGTCAGAAAAGTAGGGGCTAAGGCAGTACGTATTGTCTATGCACTTGAAATATGCCAACACTTGGTGTCAGCATAAACTTAGTGCCAAATCCTTCAAAGCATCAGAGTTTTCTTCAAAGCATCTGAGTTATCTCCTAAACTGACTTTTATAGAAATCTGCTAGGAAGCATGAGAGGATGCGATCAGACAGTTGTGATGCTGCAAGAGATGTGCATTCAAACTTTGATGGCACTAAGACTTGCTTTAGAAGATGGTTTGTCCCTCCTCCAAGTATGATGCAGCAAGTGGAGACCTATTTCACTGTAGCAAAGTTGATCATCACCCTGATTTGTTTTTTGGGCTGGATCAGTGCCTTCCCATGCAGAAAGAGTAAGCCTGAAGCAGGCGTTGCTTTCTCCATGATGTTTCCTCCATGGAGGACTGGGCACTGAAGGCACCCCAGGGGTGTATTCATCATCTGGCTTTGCTACAGTGCTTTTCTGTGAACCTCCTAGATGTATGTCTGTGAGAAACAATGATTAATCACCAGTTGTTCACAGACACTTTCTCAGAGCAGCTGAGAATTTCCCAGGATGCTGGAACAGAGTAACAGAAGCTCAGCCTCTGTATCCGCCATTATTAAGACATTTCCATGAATTAAAGGTAACCCTACCTCACTTGAAACTTTGTTTAAAATTATCACTGTAGGAAGCTGGAAAAACACTATAAATTGCAAAATATCCTCATCAAAGGAGTGTGAAGCCCTTCCCCAAAATTAGAATATCAGGAGGTTGTAGTATCTCTTGACTTTTGAATGATCACATTTCTCTTAAGTCTAGGCTGACCATAGACAAGAGAAAATAGATTAAAAGGAAACTTGCACAGATTTTAGTCACTAAAAATCATTTTGACTAGAGTCCTAACTTATATTCATCTTGGCCTGCTGTTACATTTGGGGAAAATGAGTAGCAGTATTTAGGAGGAGACTGCAAGTTTGGGTTAATATTCCTTTTTCTTCGGGAGAGCCAGAATCTGAACATACCTCATACATTTGCATAATTCCTGACATGAAGAAAAAAGCTAGTCTTGTTGTTTTGTTATTAAATCCATACATCATCTGAGAGCTTTGAATTTATAAAAATGTTACTTTATTTGTCATGGTATGTTAGGATCTCTTATGTGAACTCAACTGTGATATATGAAAAATTGGAAAAATGTGTTTTCAATCAAATGTCTAAAGAACATCCATAGATCTTTAACTGAGAAATTTAAATGTACTCTTTAATGTAGACATCCTGACAAAAATATTGAACTCTTCAGTACTGCTGTTTTGAAGATAACGAGAAGGTAAGAACTTAAATTAGGTCTGAGCAACAGTTCACTATTTCTTAAACCAAATCTGGAAAGTACAACAAAATGGTGAAAAGTAAAATCTGAATCTTTTCAAGGCCAATCTCTGTGCTTCTGTTTTGTGAAAGTGAGGTTATATCTGTCAATACAGATAAAACAGATCTTAGAACAAATTTAAGTAATCATATCCTGTAATATAAACACTGCTCTCAGCTTAAGGAGACACAACTAGGAATAATTATTTTCATACTATATGTTCAAGTTAAATAAAAGTAGTCTTAAACGTCTTGCCATTTCTGTAAGCCTTAATTTAGTATCTATTTTTAACTTTAGTTTTATGGTTGTGGTTTCCTTAATAAGACATTAAAGTTTAACAGGAAACTCAGCAGGTATAAATGATAAGAAAGGAAAAAACCAACACTACAATATTACTTGTCCAATTTATTTTTGACCTGAGTTCTGTATCCTTTCTTGCTATTCATATACACTGTCTCATCAATTTTCTGTATTTTCACTGTCTATGTAAAGTTCACTGACTCATAGATCAATTAGACCAAATGGATTCCTGCTGATAGAAAGCAGTGTATCCCAATTTAGAAGCTTATATGAGAGAATCTGAGGATAACAACCTAACATAATAGTAGAGACAGGAAAACAAAGGAGAGAAATGCTGCTAAATTCTGTCTGTGCTTTGGTTTAGGGGATTTGTACAAATGTATTTGTCTAATTACTTCACTCTGGACACACGCTTCTTACCAAATTATACTTTTTGATTCAGTCACATTTTATATTAGACCAATAATCAATACATCAATATTTTTTTCTTGCTAGAAACAGGCAGACAGTTCTTAATGGAAACAGTTGAACAGATGAACAGTTTCAGAAACTCTGCTTTTATATTTTTGGTGGTACCGATAATATCTAAAAGAACATCAGAGATTTTTAGCATCTAAAATAACATACAAATTTATTATTTAGTCACACTTCTTGTTATTAGAAGTTCAGGGCTATGAAATTATTTTTGAGTTTAACGTAAGTGTTTGAAAAAATGTAAATATAAACATGTCTGCTTTAGCACAGTAGCTTTGACACAAAATATTTTTAATGACATTTCATTTTATGTGGCTCATAATCATTTGTTTTCTTAAATATTAAGAAATAAATGAAATTATTATAAATAAATTATTACTGGCTATTAGATTCTCATCTCTGTATGCGAAACTAAATCAGGATTCACACCACGGAAATTAACACATCATCACCCCTGCAAAACTACTGGGAATAAATTTGACATGTAAGCTTTAATTGATGGTTACTTGGGGAACTGATTCATTTTTTGTCTTCTGTACCCATGATGGCAGAACACATTTTCTGTAAAGGAAACAGATGTCAATAATATTTTCACTGTGAAACTGCAAGACGAACATATAAAGCCAAGCTGTTATAAAACTCCTAAAGTAGTAAGCCATTGTCCCTCTGTTGCTGCAGTCCTCTGAAAGAGCCGAACTGCAGCTATCAGTCAGCTCTGCCAGGTCACATTTTCCGAGCAGTTTAGATCTCCTGGCGTAAACCAGCAGCAAATTGTAGATACAAAGCCTTATGCCCAGGTATTGTTCCTATAAGCATTTGGACAAGTACCAGGCAATCTGCCCCACACTGGGTACGAACTGGGAAGGAGTCGGCTGAGTTCTTATATGTGAGGAATTAGCAAAATAAGACCACTTCCAAGTAACCTCATCTCTGTAAAGCCATGATTATGCCTTTCTTCTACACCTGTGATTAAATATAGAAGAACATCTAATGCCTGAAGAACAACTTCTCTTCTCCTGGTACATCAAGGGAACAACTTAATTCTTTCTAATTCTGGAATAAAAGCTCTGCTAAAACATTTGCAGCTCTTTTTCTTCAGTAATTTCTCTTCCTTTTGGTCAGTGTACCTAACCAATGCAAAAGATGATTCAAAGTGAATATTTCAAAGTAATATGTCACAAGAGTGGAAACTACTGTAATCAGTGATTAAAATTTCACAAAGTTTTCACCTAACGGATGGTAGCTGGGAACGGTTCTCTAAGTGTGCACACCATATTAGGAGTCTGAAAATAAAATATAATTATGTCAAATCAGTTTTTAAACATCTGTGGTTTAAACTAATTCTTTTCTTAGTATGTTCTGCACTGAGTTAATATTTGTCATTATATTTTGTTAAAATCATTCCAGATTTGGTAGTTGTTTGGAAAGGAAAGGGATCAATATTGAAGAAAAAATGGCAGAAAGAAAAACATTGTGCAAAAAAGGTTACATTCTTTTAATCCCACAAACAATGTTAATTCAATGGTGATATTACCTTTTATAATGCAGAAACAAAGGAACACAAAAGTAGCATATTTATTAAAATGTATATAGATACAGCACACATCCATGTGTTCAAACACAGACAGTTACACTGAGAAACTGCCACCAAAAAAAAAAAAAAAAAATGAAGTAAAAGACTTTGATTTTAAAGGAATAAACCAATATCTAAATGAAATATTTATATTTGTTTCCAATTACATTCATATATCACAGTGACTGTAACATTACACCTGTCACCCAAATTCAGCTATACTCAGAATATCCTTAAACCTACGGAAAAAATACATTTCTTCTACAAGGAAGATATTTATCCTTGTGCACAATAGTCTTAGGTTTATCTCTGAAATAGCTGACAATGACTGTTCTCATTGAGACTGACAAATGAAATAAATATTTTGCTCAGTTGATATGGCAATTTGTTCAGTGCTGCAATAGCTGTCTATCAGAGAAGTTACACTTCTTCATTTAATCCCTTAAAAATGATACCAAATTATCAGGGATAGATATACTTTTTTATTGATGTAGTCTAGCATACAGGTCATATAAATTCCAGTACACTCACATCTAAACTGATGTGTCTACACAGTGCATAGGCCTGCATTGGAACTTGAATTCCTGCCTGGCTTGGCTAGTGTCGTGTTGCCTGGTCACAAATCCATGCTCAGATCTGAGGCAGGCTCAAGAGCTTGGAGGAGCAGGAGCCCCCATCCCTGCTCAGGCTGACTGTACCCTCAGATGCCCTGTTTGCAGTGTGATATATCATGTGAGGAGTTTGGGCAAACAAGCAAGCCAGTTGCTGCTTCTCAGAAAACCTAATGTCTTGTACAACAAAGAAGTGCTGTGGCAACATAAATGTAACAAACTGAAAACATGTCGCAGACCATGGTGATGAATGAATGACTCCTGGGAGCACCTGTGAAGAACACACAGAAATATACAGAACCAACGCAGACTGTTAGTGTCTTCAGTGAAAACTACATGACAGTATATACCAGCAGGAATGAAATTCTAGGGAAAAAAATAAGGTATAGAATGGATGATTATAAGAGAATAAAATCTAAGAGAATAATTATTTTAACTTCTAATTCATGTTTGTTTCCTTTCCTCCTCCAAAACGACTGCAGACCATTTACATACCATGTGCTATGCTTTTACTACACCTCTAATTAAATTTGTACACACTCCAGAAATTCAGCATATACCAAATCTTTCTATATCAAGTCCCACCTCTTACTAGATATGCATCATGTATTAGCACATTTTGCCACTTTTTTGGTGGAATAAATTCTAGTGAAATTCTAAAAAAAAACACACACAAAAAAAAAACAACAAAAAACTATTTATGTATTTATTTTATTTTTGATAGTTCTGCTTCTCTTTGAATTAAGCCTCTCCTAAAAGAAGCCTGGCAGGTATTGCAAGCCTTCAGGCTTTCAGTCTCTCTATCACCTGGGGGTATTTCTGCCCACATAGCTACAGCTGCTGAACTGTAGATATTTGTATCTCTACCATGCAAGTGCAATACTTAGTCTACTGAAATATTCAGCCTATTTGATAGTTTTTCTTAATCTTCACATCTGAGGATGTGAATCTTTAAGATCCAAACTTTGTTTTTCAAATTTTGTAATACTTCTCCTTGTGAAGAACTGAACGTTTCAAACTGGACTGCAGGAACCTTAGGCAAACTTTCCTCCCTGAACTGGGAAGGAAGGAAAATCAGACTTCTACTCTGTTTGAAAACTGGCAGAACTGCTGCTAAAGGGAATGACAATTGCTAAAGGCACTTGTGACAGTTTTCTCCAGGGAGGTTTGCTCCAAGTATGATTTATAGTATGACCTACAAAATGTAGCCTGAATGGGTTTTTCAAGGGTATTTACAAGCACAGTCTAAAGCACTGTTAAACTTTCTGCTTCTCATTTGCTTTCATGTTTATAATCATATTTGAAGTGTTATTACTTCCAGTAGTCTAGTCTTTAATATAATTAGATGTAGTAGTTAAGCTGTTTGATATTATATAATGTAGCACTTTTTCTTTATGCTATATTTTTAAGCAGGCAAAACAAATTCAGACTTTATCTAAGCAAGTAGAATTCCCACAAGACAATTCAAGTTATAGTCAAATTAGTGGTATGCTGGAGGCAAATTAATTCTGTTCTTCATTAAAATCTTTTTGTGGTCTGGGGCGCCTGGCCTGAGTATTAGTTGTAACATAAAGCACATATCCTGAGATGTTAGATACATATGGAAGGATTGTCTCCATATAAAATAAATTAGAGGCCACATAGCTGAACACATATATTCTTGATACACGTTTTGCTACCCAATAGTTTAAAGATTCTGTTTGTCATTTTGGATGGGTATTGCTATGATAGCAGTATGAAGAGATTATGACACAGGAGCAGTATAATAGGAACATCATCATGAGCAATAATATTGCTGAAAACTAAACACAACACAATGCATTTATCAATGCAGTCTTAGTAGCTGCTGACAATTTAAATGAATCAACATCAGCATTTCTGACACTAAGAAAATGTTCGACTGAAGTAAGAATTACTGGATTCTGGATTAAATGGTAGCTATGGCTTTAAGCTTTGGTTCTGCTGGATGAGAATCCTTCCTTCAAATATCATCTGTAGAAATATCTAAAGAATAGGGTGGAAAAGTCTCTCAGATTTTAGTTAACTCTTTCTGTATGGGGAGATATGATATGTCGCTTTTGAAATTCTTTTACTATTGGAGTCAGGATCAGCTGTGGCTTTGGCCATTATGTGCACTATGGCCACTATATACAAGTCATACTGCCAGTGGCTGGATGCAGCCACTTACAAATAACTTATAACAGAGTGTTTCTAAATCTCCAGGTGCAAGGTTGATTTGTCTTACTGGACATCGCCCACTGACTAACATGGAATATTGCTTGTCTTTAAAGCTTGGTGAATTTAGGGCTTGTGAAGGCTGATGGCTTGCCAGCCCTTTCAGCTAGAGTCCTCTCACCACTGGACAGCAGGAGCACAGTTTTTTCTCCCACTGTTTCTTTAGAAAGTCTCAAAATTGGGTGAAAGGATTATCACAGCTCCATCTGCATTCACTCCTCTGCTTTTCCGGAGTTCTGCTCTTACTGAAACATGAAGTGCTAAATAAAGTCTATAAAAATTACCTAAGAAAAATCAAATTTCTACAACAAATTTACATTTTTTTCTCTTAAGAAAATGTTAGTTCTCCAATAGAAGTAAGATAATACAGAGACAGAGCATGCATGCAAGTTCATTTACTGCAATTAAGCACACACTGTACTGTAAGTATTCAGGTCAGTGTAGTGACAGAGACTTCACACTCTTCCTACCATCACAGTGAAATGTCATCCATCGCCAGGGTATGAAGCGTCACTCGTGTTCCTACCATAGGGACCCTTTTGCTGCCACTTCCAAGAGATATGTTATATGCAACAGGAAGTCTTACATGTGATAATGAGAAGCAAAGAAAATTTCATAGTTACTGGTACCTAGAGCTATACAAGACATGGAAGAGGATGGGTGTGATTTGTTTTCCATTATGTGAAATTTGTGATCCTTGAAAGTCACCAAAAAACAACAACAACCAATCAACCAACCAACCAAAAAAACCTGTTGTTTTGTTTAGGAAATGTAGAAGGTAATAAATTTAATTATTAATATTCAAACCTTTACTCATATTAAAATGTTGCTTTTCTGTCTTCAAAAGCAGTCACTCTTTTTAGAGAAAATAATTTCCCTCCATATTAAAAAAAAAAAAAAAAAAAAAAAAAAAAAAGTTGGCTTTTATAGGTAACTTGAGTTAGGTTTTTAGTAGTAGCTTTACTTAGGTTTATATTGAAAATCCTGAGCTACTGCATGGAAAAGTTCTTCCTACATACATTATGAATGCTGCAAAAGGAAAGTTCTTGTTATGCAGATTACACATTTCATTTGAAGTTTTGCCTTTTACAAATATTGAATTCTTATATTTCTTTCAGTCCAGTCTTTTGCTGGTACTATAATTCCTTAGTTTTTAAGTACATTGTCTATGCTTTGAACCAAAGTTAGTGTTTTGTCTTACATTTAATTTTCTTGTGAAAACTGGAAATAATTTTAATGATTTTGAATGGTAGTTTCCCTCTGGACTTCTACTTCATACATTCAGTTTAGCTAACTAGGGAATCAGGCAGCATTATTTCAAATCTCAAAGTAAGGAAACAAATGTGCAATGCTCTCTTTAAGAAGAACATTTTATTGAGATCAGAAGACAAACAGAAACTTCTTTTCTGTAGGTGTCCTTGAACATTACAGGTGTTTTATCTGTTTCTCCACAGGTTGCAGCTTCAACTGTGGTCCCATCAGGAGGGAACCTGCTTTAAGCATAACAGTGGTGCACCTGAGGGTATACAATGTGGCTCCCCAGGTGTTAATGTAAAACAAATTTATCTGCCAAAACAACCTGTGCAGTACAACATGTAACTAACCATGTTAAACCAGGTGCAGCTATGATCTGATTAGATGGGCAGAAAGAGATCCTTTGCGTAGGTATAGATCTCTCTCTCTCTCTCTTTTTTTTTTTTTTCCCCTGCTTTTCTCCTTGTAGATATGGCCCTGGCCCAAGTACAGCACGTCTTTCCATCTAGTGACTTGGATAACTTAAGAGATTGCATTTACCTGTGTCAGAAATGCAGCAATTCTGAATTGTCAGCTCAGGCAATAGAAGCTTATGTTTCAGATCAAGAGGTTCCAGTCTTAATCTCTGCAAATAAATTGCATAGAAGTGTTATTATTCAGGGAGAAGTAATATGAAGTTAGAATTAAGTGCTTTGAGGTCTACCAAAAGCAGGAATTGTAAATTTAATGTCACAATCTGCATTTATTATTTCACTTAGTTCTGCCTATTTTATAATATATACTTTTTAATAATACATAGTTTTAAAAATGGAAAACTTCCATTGACTTCAAAGGACCTTTGGCTCAGACTGTGCTCAGACTATGGCTCAGACTTCTCTATGTGAGAAGTATTCTGAAAATGTAAGTGCTTTTACCTCAGCTGAAATATGCTGCATTCCTCAGATTAATGTGTTATCAATACATAAGAGATTAGATGCCTTGCCAGACCTTGTTTCTTGGAAAGTTCTTATTCCTTAAAACTGCATTTAAGAGTTTCACTGCACTAAGGTCAAAATATCTTATTTCTAATATTTTAACATCCCTAAAGTTATTTTAAAATAATAAAAGTTTGCTTCAGTTGTCCTTGTGCAATTACTTCTGAATGTGAATACTTACCTGTGCTTCTAATTTCTATTCCCATCTCAGCTCAGAAGCACTTTCTGCAATAATCTCTGATTTTTCAGGGACTCCCTTCAGAAGAATATCTGACTACACAAGCTCTGCAGCAAATACAGACAAGATAATTCAAACTCCAGAAGCAGTGGCTTTGGTATCTCTGCATCTTCTCATTGCAGCCTAAATCCCAGGCCATTAGTCTGTGAGACCTGGCAGAGCTCCTGCCAAGACCTATAGAAAGAACTCCAAGTAAGAACCAGGGTATTGCAGGTAAGAGTTCAGTAGAAAATACAAATAAAAATATGAAACTGAAAATATGAAACTCAGACAAATGGTAACAAGATTATCACACATTCTTGTGACATCCTAGTGTTGGTGGGACCAGTCAGGATCAGAGCTTTATTACAAACTCTAATTTGCACACACATAGCAAGAAAGTATTTTTGTTCTTAAGAGTTTACAACTAAAACGGGTATGACAAGAAAATGGTTAGAGAAAGGCCTTAACAAAGAATCCAGAACAGAGGCAATAACTAACACTGAAGTCTACCTCCAATCTCCCAAACTGCAGTCTGTGTTAATCACAATACTGTTTTTTGTCTTCCTCTGCTTTTTAAAAACGAAACAATAATATGAGCAAACTCTTAACTTTACTGCAACACTTTAAGAGCATTCAGCTCCAATATTTCAAACAAATCTCATCATAAATCATTTCACTATGATCCTACTTCAAATGCAATATCAGCTCACTGAAGATTTTTTACTGTGTCTCATTTAATGAAAACAGCAATAATCTCAACATATTATATAAGCCTGGGTGGTATTTAATATTGAAAATATTTCTTAGAATTTAATATTATAATGTTATCTTAGAATAAGAACAAGACGACCTCTTCTGTTTGAAGGGATTCAGTTATGTTCTCTGATGATTTTGTGATCACAAGTTTTTATTACAGTTATGTAAGAGTCTTCCCTTTAAAAAACTATGACTGATAAGATTAACAAACAATGTTTTTGTGTTCATATATTCATAAATCATAGACTGGTTTGGGTTGGAAGTGACCTTAAAGCCCACCCAGTTCCACCCCCCTGCCATGGGCAGGGACACCTCCCACCAGACCAGGCTGCCCAAAGCCCCATCGAGCCTGGCCTTGAGCACCTCCAGGGATGGGGCATCCACAGCTTCTCTGGGCAACCTGTGCCAGGGCCTCACCACCCTCTGAGTAAAGAATCAAGAATTTCTTCCTTAGATCTAACCTAAATCTCCCCTTTTTTAGTTTAAAGCCATCCCCCCTTGTCCTGTCACTACACCCCCTGACACAGAGTCCCTCCCCAGCTTTCCTGTAGCCCCCTTAGGCACTGGAAGGCCACTGTAAGGTCTCCCAGGAGCTTTCTCTTCTCCAGGCTGAACAACTCCAGCTCTGTCAGCCTGTCCTCATATGACTGTGTGGCACTTAGCTGCCTGCTGGGTTAAAACACAACACCATGCTCCATTTGTCAGATTCAAATTGTGTGTTTGATAGGGCAGCTATAATTTATGTATTCTTAGAGATAAATTTTCTTTTCCAAAGACAATTAATATGGAACACTGCTCTGATACTAACTGACAAATTTATAAAAGCTTCTACTTACATGTAATCTTCAAGGAAAAGCCCTTGAAAAACGCATAATAGAATCTTGACTGTGAGCCAGTTGCTGTTGATTGAGCAGGAAAGGATGCTCTGGTTGGAAGATGGGAATTTTAAAATTTTAACAAAGAAAGGTTATTTATTTTATTTTATTTTATTTTATTTTATTTTATTTTATTTTATTTTATTTTATTTTATATTATTGTAAATTAAGGTCAAATGAATGCAGCTGTAGAGGGTGTAACTATGCCTTTGTCTCAAGAACATATTAAAACTAACATCAGTGGCTAATTTCAGCTCCAAAGGCTTGTTTTTTTTCTTTCAAAAGAAAGAAAAATCACTAAAAAGACTGTAAAATAATGTAGTTTTTCATTTTCTTTTTATGAGACTTTCACAGATATGGCTAAAAATGCCACTCTAATAAATATTCCTTGGTGTTTTTTGGCACATACATCAAATACATTTATGTAAATATCCTTGTGTGAGTAATCTATGCTGTTTTGATGGTAGATACAATTTACTGCACCAATTCTTGAAATGAATACAGTTTATGATCTAAATAATTTCATATGATTCAAATAGATATATTTGGACTAAGTCCAAGATTATTAATCAATTTGTTAACTTTTCTCACCTGCAAATTCTAAATCTTTCATGAACTATGGATAGGAATTTGGACACAAAAAAATAAAGCCAAGAAGCCAGCCATAACTCCTTTAAACTATGAGCTGTAGTATATACGAGGATGTTACAGTATACAAATTATATACTAAGAAGTGCGGAATCTCTGAATGAACAGATAACACTAGCTGCAGCCCCCTCCTTTGTGCATTGTGACATAATCATGCCCGCTACCAGGGGCATAATTATGATTATGATGAGTTTCCAGGGCCCTCATCCAAAGAGTTTCCAGAACAAACTGTTTTGCTCTCCAGTACACATGTAGGGCAAATGTAAAAGGAATGATGTAGAACAAGTAGTAGTCTTATCTTTAGAGACTATGGCAGTGGCAGCTAAAATAAAGTTGTGAAGACAAACTGCATTTTTTGAAATGGAGAGCAGAACCCACTCTTCCATTCCTTGACTGCATGTTCTCCCATCATACTTAGTGAGTTTGGGGAATAGATAAATAGAGATTAAGAGACCCCAGCCTTCACCAGGGAACCAAATAATTTCACTTAAAACCAAGTCCATCTCAATGACTGAGCCCCTAGATTGGGAGGTCTTCTTCAGGATGTTTTTGTTTGGCCTTATGAACCCAAGCTGCTCAGTTAGAGGAGGTGTCCAAGATGCTTTTGCTCATTTTGTGCCCTGGTTGGTGACTAGGGCGTGTTCCTGCAATGTGCATGCCAAACCTCTCCCCTTAGTGATGTCAACACCACAAACCCTCATTTCCTGATGAGACGTTTGCTAGCCTCTATGCTACTGTACCAAAGCTAGGTCTCAGTGGTTGTTGTCAGATCATTCCCATTCCTCATCATACCGGTTCTCACAGGACCTAGCGAGTGCTCGACCTACAAGTGGATCACTGGGAAGTTTCACGGGAAGAAAGGTGTATGAGGACAAGGAGGGAAATGCATAAAACTTTTAGATCCGAGGAGAGTAAGACAGTACTAGTTGACACATAAAATTACAGCTTGTAACTGAGAGAGACTTAGTCAAGGATTTTTATATGCAGTATTATAGATATAGCAAGGAAATTAAAATGCTTTTTGATTTCTATTCATATTCACATATTTTATTCTAACATTTTAAAATTTCTCATTACTATGTATGTCTTTTGTATATATATACTCTGTGAGTGTATGTGTTTTTTTGTTAAAAGTGAAAGAAAACCAGAGATGCATGTCCACAAAAAGTTATGTGTAATGCCCATGTCACCTACATTTCTCTGAGTTTCATTAAAATTTAGAAGTAAGATCTCCTACAGGATTCTTGAAGCATACTAATTACATTTAAAGTCTATTACTGAAAGTCGCGGTGTTACAGACTAATATTTGACTCAGTTGCCATGCTTCCAGTTACAGCAAGAGAAGGAGAATATTAATTTACTCTTGACAGTGTGTAAATTCTTGGGGATTTTTTTAATCTTGTACAAATATTCTGCAATAAAAAGTTCCTGCTAACTTTATTACCAAAGAGCAAAGTAATTAAAGAGAAGGTCAATGGAAAAGATCTGCAAATCTCTGATGTTAAAATACATATCACCTTTCATTAGTATTATGTTTTCTGCAGTTTAATTATATAAAACTAGCTTTAAAACATAATTAAAAAAAAAAAAAAAAGGACCTATTTCTCTGGAGTAGCTGAACATCTTCAGAACATATGTTATTTAGATAAACTAAGAGTAGTATATGCTAGACTTTTAATTTTAGGAACACATGTTAAGGAATTGTCTATAAAAAAATGCAAAATATATACTTCACCCTTGCCAAATAAATAAATAAGTAAATAAATGCTGCTTCTGCACTTCCAGGGCATTCAGTTACCACCTTCAGAACTAATGCAATTCCCTGACAGAGACTGAAGGTAGGAAAAGAACAATTTTTTCCTTATTTACCATTTCATTTTGGCTTGCTACAAACCTCATCAATGCCAAGGGCCCATGTCTGAGATGTTTTCTTCAATAATTTAGGGCCTTCATTCTTAATAACCTGCCAGACCTCACGAGAACTCTGTCCTCACAGAGCCATGCACCTGTGAAGAGGAAAGTGGAATGACGTTGATTTGCCCATGCCTAAATGTTGAACTTATGGCAGCACCTGGAACTAGAGCTCAAAAATTAATTGCAAATCAATCTGCACTGTCCTGTACAGTAAGAAACAAACAACCAAGCTTCATCTGTTGAGCAGAGGTTATCATGCATGTATTAAAAACACTTGGTCAGTTTGTCTTTATTAGTTTAAATTCACATTTCATTGCCAGACTTCCAGGCATCATGCCATGTAAGAAAAAACTGTAAATACCTCAGGTAAATTTCTCAGTAAATTGCCTCTTGGAAGATTACTCTTTCCTCATGGAGAAAATTAAATAAATAAATAGTTGGTACCATGGGTTGTGGCCTTCATGGGAAGAAGGAACAGCATTTTAATTTAGATGGGGCCACCTCAAATTGCATTTGCTATGGCTTTGATACTCCAGAACCAACCTGAACTATTATAAGCCTGAAGACTGTGAATCTACATATCTTTTTTGAGTTAACCATGAGGTCTAATGTTTGATACCTTAGATACATAATTTAATTTAAAAATAAGGAATGGAAATCCTATAAAACTTGCATCATCCTGAACAGAGGAAAAGAAGACATAAGAACAGGAAATATGGGAATGATGGGAAGTAAGAATATCCCTGTGTTCCTGAAAGATAAGTGAATCCTTAAAACTCCTATTTGATTGGTTTTTGTTTGTTTGTTTGTTTGTTTTCATGTGAGAAAAGAAGAGAAAATATTAAAACTTTCAGAAATGAAAAAAATAAATGCAGATCCTAGTTTTTGGATCAATAAAAAAAGATAAACATGAGAAAACAGCAACATCATCCTGATTTCTAGATGTAGTTATGACAACAAAATGTTAGATTTGTAACATCTTTTATTAACAGCATGCAGTCTCACTATGGGTCTTCAGTCTGTGGAATTTTATGCCTCAAAAAACTTCACTGCACAGAACAAAGTAGCTGTTCTTCATTGATCTCTCTGAAACACAGAATACCTAATAATACATGGAAGTGAGGAAAAGTCCAATGTGTTCAAAAGACAAGTAAGAGGAATGCAGGTTAGCAGGGTCATTAGATCACGTCCCCTGCTACTTCACACAGCTGCCTGATGGGTTCTTTTCCATAGGTTTTCTAGCTGCATTTAAAACAGGTAATATTGTAGGTCCCAACAACTACTTCTATAGGCAGTTCTGTTCAAATATATAGGTGGTTAATGAGCCCAATTTTCAGCCTAAATAAATTCATTATTTTTTATGCCAACATTGTCTCTTAGTTAAGATAGCATAGGTAGCCTTGAACTTGCTAAACTTATAAATATTTTCTAGCATACTCTCCTTTATCCAGTTCTTACCTTCCCCAGTCATACCAGACCCCTTTTTCAATGTGATTCATCTTTCTGGACCAGAGCTCTATGGAGTATTTTATATGCACTATACTAACTAGCTTGTCTAATAGCACTGATACTTCCCTGTATGTAGTGAAAGTACATCCTGTTGAGCACCTGTGTTTATTTTGAATGCTATGTTGTACCCACATTTATGTCTAATCAGTGATGACACTATTAAAAACCCTAGACTTTGTCTGTTCATTCTGGATGATAAAATCTTAATATATAGAAAACAGTATTCCTGTTTGTATAGCTAACTGTCTTTACTCCAAGTAAGTGCATTGGTTGAATATTCCATAATTTCTAGGCTAGGATTCATGGCAACTAATTTTAGCTGTCCAAAAATGGAATATCTAGTCTAGAGAAAGTTATAATCAACAGAGAGAGACACATCCATGGGTATTTCATTTAATTTTAAAATAGGTGTAATGAGTAAATTGCTCACTGGGTTTCCATGGGATGCTTTGACTCTGATTATGGAGAGAGCCTGAATGCCCAATTATAACTCTTAGGAAGTTAGTCACATGGCTGAGTATCACTTTTTAGCCTTTGATCACCACTTTTGCATATAAAATATCTGATCAGTGTGTGAAAGCCTTTATATCCCATAGCCAAAATATCGTTTTAAAATGTCTTTATTAACAATGTATCCGCTATTAATGAAGGCACTGAAAGATAAAAAGAGAAATTCATCACAGTAAGAGTCAAGTTCTTTTTAATAACAGCTTGAAATTCTCATTGTCAGAGACATCTAAAATTTACATATATAATTCTCTCAGCTTCAAATAGTAGGCGAAAGAAAAGCAAAATCACATATTCATATTTTCATCCTTGCAGTATCTGTGTGCCGCAATATGTGGCACCCAACACATGTTATATAATGGAACTAAACTAGGAACAAGGTTCCTACTGATTTCTTCAATGAAAGAATACTTCAAATAATGTGCAGCTTTGAAGCAGTTGGTTGTTCAAGTCACGACTCAGTGGTGGCAGAGCATCTGCAAAGAGTCATATATATCTATAGCTGCTGACTCATTTCCAGTTTTATGCAGAGAAATGTGCGTCACATTTTTGATTAATGGCGCTAGTGGTGAGAAAGATAGTATCCAGGAGAAACTCTGAGGAGGTCACTGCAGTCATACTTGATTTATCAGTCAGAGTCTAGTGACGTACACAATTCTCATAATTGCTTTAAATTTCCCGACTATATATACCTTACTTGGGAGTTCTTTGATTCAAAGGGAAGAATTTGAGATTCAATCTAAGTTGGGGATTTCTCAGTATGTAGTACAATTTATATTTTCCCAGCTCTGTAAAAGTGCCAAACAATATTTCCTAACAGAGGAAAGCAGTGTCAATGATCAGTTCAGCAAGTGAACTGCTTCATGTGCAAAGTAAACTCCTTGCAGATTTTCTTATGCAAGCAGCAAGATTCTGGTTAACAAAGAAGACATTCTTCATCATATTTTCTATTTTGGAAAAGTATCTGTATAACAACAAGTACATTTTCCAACATTTTTCAACAGCTCAACTCAGTTTCCACTATCACCAGGCTTTTTCTTCTGGATATCAATACAATTCTGAATACCTGTTTGGTATTTTCCGTTCAGCATCTCTTAGCTAGGAAATACAAAAAGGCTTCTCAATCTTCCCCTACTCTGGAGAAACTTGGAGTGAAAGTCATGGGCAGAGGCATCTTGGCAGTAGGACTGTATGTGGATTTTCAGTCATTACAAAGGTGAGTCTATGGCCAAATGCCAGAAGATTCCTGCTGTTTGAAATATGAGAGAGCCAATTCCAGGCAGCTGCCTGCAAGCTCCTGTGCCTGCTGATGGCAGGTGCAAATCAGTGATAGATGGAAGGCATCAAATGTGCCATTCTTAATCAAGTTTGTGTATCCACACACAAAACATTACCTTGAAAAGATTTTTTCTTAATTAAATTATTTAAATATACATCCAATTATCTCATCACAAGATATATTTCCGAAAACAAACATTACAGCTGAAATTAAGGCTAGCAAATCTCATTAGTTTCTTTTGTTCAGTAGTCTTGGCATGGAAATGAGGACAAATGTATCAGAACATCTCTTAGACTTTGATTGCTGGCATCTACTAGCTTATGGAGCAAAAATGTATACAGTTAATAAAGTTTAATGCTGGTGTTCTCTTGTAAGTACACTAATTTCAATAACAATTTACTGCTTCACATTAATATGAACACATCCTAACATCTAAAGCATTCAATGGGCAAATTGCAGACTACCTAGAAAAATTTTGTTTGTAGTAGATGCAGAGAAATTAATCTTTGTAAAATTTGGCTTATTGAGCATTAGTCACATAATTAAAAAGCAATCAAAGCACAAGAAAAAAATATTACTCATAGTATTTCCTCTGGGAATATATTTTTAACAACACTATAGCACTGAATAGACCACATCATCTGTGCTGGCTCATTGACTTAAGAGTTAGTGTTGCTTCTCATGTGAAGTGCATGAGAAAATTGGAAAAATAACAATTGCTATTGTGCATATTTTATCTTAATTTTATTCAGAACATGAAATGATATTCATACAAACAATTAAATGGAAAAGGTCTGCCATAGTGACAAATTTATTAATCTGTTTGTTCCTCACCTTGTCTGTGCAAGGTGATATTATTGAGGAACTAGAACCTATTTTAAGTTCAGTCTGTTTCCCTACATTTCTTAGAAGAGATATATTAGGTATTTAGAATCAAATCTATCTTAGCTAAATCTGTAAGAAGAGAATTTTCAATATGCTATTATCTTTAAAGAATATATTATAAAAGATGCATCCTATTGAAAGTGCCTACATAAAAATCAAAACAAAACAAAACAACAAAAAATACTTGCCACAATTCATATTAGTTTGTAGAACAAAACTCAGAAAAAGGACAGGCTTTTTGGAAAAGAAAAACAATTCAAAACTGATTATTTGGAGGTATGGGATTAAGCTGCTCTCTAAATTCTTTCAATTCTCAATATGAAGATATTGTTCTCACAGGTCTTATGGCTTGAAAAATCAAACTCTTGAGTTAATATCAGAGTCCACCAATGCTGGAATGTAATACAATAATGAGGTCCCTAGTGCAATTAAATTTTATGAAGCTCAGACATGGTTGGGGACCTCATATATTAAAAGGGAAAGGTCAGTGACATTCTCTTTTTTAGAAAGTTAACTATTTAGTAAATTGCCTTAAAATTGGAAGAATACCATTTGTTCAACATAATCCTCCATAATCTGTAGGACTTTTTTCTTCTCCTTTCCAGCCAAGAAGCATTTTGTGCATTCTCTGTTGGGGTGTGCAGGTAAGCAGACATAGGGATGCACTGATCAGGCCTGTCGCTGGAGTCCAGTGCCCAGGCTGCAGCCAGGGCTAACAGGCAGTGCCTGCCAGAGGGTACTGGAGCAGAGAAAAATGCAGTGCTTCTTCCACACAGTCTTCTTCTTATACCCAATTATTTGCAACTGAGTGACTGCCTAATCCAGAGGTGCTGTCTACACATAATCTTTAATATTACAGCATCAAATCATCTGTGAATAGTGCAACTCCTGCAAGGCAGACTGCTTCTCCGGATATACTTATTTTCAGGCTCTTAACCTGCAGCATGTGCAGAATGGAATGAAATGGAATGAAATGGAACGGAATGGAACAGAATGGAATGAAATGGAACGGAATGGAACGGAATGGAATGGAACGGAACAGAAGGGAACAGAAGGGAACAGAATAGAATAGAATAGAATAGAATAGAATAGAATAGAATAGAATAGAATAGAATAGAATAGAATAGAATAG